>JASFAT010004275.1:897500-1497500 GCA_031353405.1 Baronia brevicornis | reverse complement strand
CATTTCTGGTCAAATTTACTTATGCACAATAGTAAAACAGGAAAACAATGATTTCTATAGTATAAAGGTGCATAAAGTTGTTCAATAATTTTTTCATTGTTTTTAAAATGTCATTTACAACGTTTTCGCTTTTGTGCGTCGATATTTACCAGAGAAACTCCAGGCATAGCGCTTTCTATAGCACTCTGAGCTACTTTGAGTTTGAAGTAAACAGACTGTCAATGTCAGCTCAGTTTATTAATGGAGTCAGGCGTTACTTTGCGGAAATCCATCACTATGTGGACAGTCAAAAGTTTTACTTAGCTAAGTTCCGCGACAAGCAGCTCAGTTTGCTAAAATTATAAACATACATATCGACACCTCCAAGGGAATACTGTGCCAACTCAGTTTTAGATATTTTCTGTTTTTAAGGGAAAACCACTCATTAATGTCTTTATATTATGTTCCCAAAATTTCATTAAACAATATTACCAAACTAAAGTTTTTCGATTTACATAACGTTAAGTAAACATACTTTTGAGAAGCGACATATAGGCCGCCAAACAAGATTATTCTGTTGAATACCCCGATAACTAAGTTTAAATATGAAAACGAACAAATAAATATATATAACAATAAAATTATGCAGTTTTAACAATAATACCAGTTAATTTCATTAAAATAGCTTTAATTATATAATTAATATCGACATTTTTCTTTAGAAGCTCCTCCTGTAAACATACGATTATCGACTTGTAGTATTCTTTGGCTGTATCGATATGTTCAAACGTATGCAGTCATCCTAGCGCATCCCGTCGCGTCCCGGCCCACCGCTGCGATCTAACAAACAGATCACGCGCCACACCAGAAATTCCCCCATGAACCGCTGTTATTGTAGGAACCGAGCTCATTGTAATGCACAGCAGAGGGCGCATTCCGGGATATTGAAATATGCGCCACTACTCCATATCTATTTGACTTACGAGGATTACGAGTGTTGTTTAAGACAGAGATATGTATCTGAGACTATTCTTTAGACTCTTAGACTATAATAATGTAATTTTTAGCGAAACATTAGTTTCCATTATAGTGGAAAATGTTTTTTTATTATATTATTAGAACTCTTGTTAAGTATTCCTACTAAGCTTATTACTTATGCTAGGATATGGTTCGCTTATTACTTATGGTAGGATAAGCGTGGTGGGATAATGTTTGATCCTACACATGGGGAGACCCGTGATTAGCAGTGGGACTTGGGCTGAGAAAAAAGTGTCTTACATAAAGTATTATATATACTAAAGTACACACACACACACACATACACACATATATATATATATATATATATATATATATATATATATATATATATATATATATATATATATATATATATATATATATATATATATTAAATAATGAAAAATGCATTGTTTTAAAAGCAATTTAAACTGTCATAGCTACTATTGAGTAATCCAAATACATATGTTCCCTCAATATTCGGTATTGACCTCAATCCACGAACAACAGGTCCATTTACTTCAGCTTGCAACATTAAAAATATAAAAATATTAAATTATTTATAGAGTTAATAGTTTAGTGACCCAAATACCGCCGCGTGTGAGCGACGACGTTATTTTCTTGCGCGGTACAGTAGTGATTTACGAGTCCGCTTTGAACCTGAGATAGTCTCTCTGATGTTTTCCTTCCCTGCGATGCCCATTAACAAGTTCATTCATTTAATTAAACGATTTCATTGGCCATAAAGTTTTATTGTTGTTTATTGCACCAATCGATTATACATCATGATTAACAGCTCATATCAGTACACCGCTGGACGAAGATGTGTCTCAGAATTTTTTTCATAGCGCCATTTCATGGTTCGATGAAATACTACTGTTCATTCATCAGAAAGCTTCAAATAATTGTATTTATCTTTTATGTAAGTAATATGCATTATTCATTTATTTGAGATGGAGATGGAGTGACGATCTGCGCAAGGCGGCTGGCAGAGACTGGATGCGTGTAGCCGAAGATCGGACTATGTGACGCGCTTTAAGTGAGGTCTATGTCCAGCAGTGGACTGCTGGACATAGGCTCATTTATTTTATTTTAAATATGCTCATTTATTTTAATTATAATGAACTTTTATCTAATAACTACAATTCTAACCATACACGAATCTAATAACTAAAATAATCTAATCATACACGATGCAGCTAGTGTTATGTATGTAGTATGCGGTCATCAAGAACAAATGATCATCGATATCGAGACATCGAGACATCGAGAATTGAAATTGGAAGATTATGTTCGATAATCGCTGATCAAAAGTTATAATCGAATAAATTGTAGGTGAAACAAAGTTCACCGGGTCATCTAGTTATAAATATAAAGGAGAGTAAGATTATAAAAGAAATACAAACAGAACATTTTATAGCAACTTATAGATGTGAAAGATATCATGTAGCACTAGCGTTATTAGCATGGAATGGTAATTAAGAGATTTGTGGTAATATAAAAACATCGCTAGTCTATTGAACTGAAAACTGAAGAAAAACTCCAAGCGAGTCGAAGAAACGTCGTATTATAAAAAAAAACAAGCTGCTGTCAGCACAAGTATTTCACAAGACGGTAAAACAGCACAAACAATTTACATTACTGGCTGTTTTAACCCGCACAAACCATGCAGCACGCATAAGAAAGTTACTGAGACGACTGAGTTTTACTACGTATTGTTTAGCTTTACGAGTGGCTGTCTGTAACTGGTCGTTTGTCTACATTCTTCGCTACAGTAATTTGAGATAATATAGAACATTTATTGGGGCGACCGGGAACTGGGGGCCGAGTTTTAATGGTGCGCTTCATGGGTGGTGTGCCCGTAGTCGCCACACTGGGCAAGTGGGTTGGCGACCGCGGAGCCAGACATTTCGCACCGGCAACGCCGCTGCCCGTAGCCGGCCTATGTCATTTGAGTCCGGCCATAATTTGTGATAGTTATACCGCCATCAATCGGTCGTCAGAGCCTCGTACGTTGCTCAGCAGGATGCACCACGTGCAGGTGAGGTTGACAGTTGGGGCGACATGGTGTAATTTTCGCCCCCTTGCATCCCCTGCATCGATGACGATCTGCGCAAGGCGGCTGGCAGAGACTGGATGCGTGTAGCCGAAGATCGGGCTAGGTGGCGCGCCTTGGGTGAGGCGAGGATGTCCAGCAGTGGACTGCCGCGGGCTGATATTGAGAACATTTATTTGCATGGCATGGTAAAATTGGCTCAGTGGCTGCCGACTACGGAATCAATGGGCGCGGGTTCATAGCAGTCCAGCTGCCACTCCAGCGCTCGTTTACTCCAGATATTCAATCTCCAACAAAAATGTTATATGAGTATGTTCACGTAAACACAAAACTTTATGGTTACGTGAAGCTAAAAAACAACGGTCCGTCAAGAAATTATTTTAAAAGACGCAAAAAAAAATAAGTATCCCCGCCATCCCTCTTTGGGCATTGTATATTTTCATTGTGGCTCCTTTACTATTCAAACGGAGAATATTTCTCTTTTTAACTGCACTTTTTGTCCTATCTGCAAGCCGAGTCTAGATGGTACGTTAACATTTTACTACGCACTATTTTAGACCTTAACAACAAAGTTATAATATTTATAATAGTATAATTTGTTTAGTAGATCTTTAATATATTTTGAGCCTGTATGCATGACGTCAGAATCTTTGCATAAACTGCATTCAAATGGTGTCATTGAATATGAGGTATTGTAAAAAGTATCTTTATACAATGCATACTGAATTCATTTTCCTATGATAATTATAGTTGTTTTGCATTGTTTTTTTAATTACGACTTGTATTATTATATTATTTTTAAAAATAAACTTTTCTGCTAACATTAGAATACGGTATCGTAAGCAAAGTACTGCATCAAAAAATATTTTAAATTTCATTGGATCTCATCACAGAATATCTGCATTAAGTGCTAGTATTTTACTGTGCAAGGAACTGCAACCTTTATTTCCTTCTTTCTCTCTTCTTAATTTCTTTTTCTCATCCCATCTAATTCTTCTTCCTCCTCCATCATTCACGTTTTTACTCTAAGGTCACCTACAGTGCCCGCTTGCTTGTTTCTTAAAACTTCCATATAAAAGTCTAGTGCTAATTTCTATTGATAAATGAATGACATGTCTTTTTACGTGTGAGAGTCTCCTGAGTGAGAGGTACTTCCCCGGCCCATTCATGCATGGCTCTGGAACTATTAAACTGGACAGCAGCGAGTTGACTGCCGGTCATGGGCCTCTCCTAAATTGCTTAGTTTTCCACGTTTAGCATTCCAATCGGGAATCGCAGATTGGTTTTTAATACTCAGGAAAACAGTGCTACCCGTTAACCCGAACTATATGCCGGAAACTATATCAATTTCAATACATCGATATTTTTTAAAATTAATAACGAAATTGTTTAAAACATATACAGCATGAACTAGTAAATTATGTAAATACAAACTGGCCAGTGGAACATGAAAATGGTCAATCAATAATAAAAAAGAAATGAATTTAAATTTCGAATGAATTTAAAGTTCAAATTAGTGAAAGAGTCATTTATTCCGCCCGTGCGGGGTTCAAAGAGCTTTGTCTGTGCTCAGCGGAAATGTCTCTTTGCCAGCTCGTTACTGCACCAAAATACATGGCGCTTCCTAACGCCCGGCGACCGGCCGGTAATTATTTTTCCATTAACGTGATATAACATGTCTTGTTATGTTTCTTTTGTAGCTCTGTGTTCAACCATTTTAATTAAAACTAAGATTTATAATACAGTTATATCTTTATTTTATATAGTCACATTTGACGGTTCTGTCTTTATGTTATTTATTCACATTTGACGGTTCTGTCTTTATGTTATTTAGTCACATTTGACGGTTCTGCCTTCATGTTATTTATTCACATTTGACGGTTCTGCCTTTATGTTATTTAGTCACATTTGACGGTTCTGTCTTTATGTTATTTAGTCACATTTGACGGTTCTGTCTTTATGTTATTTAGTCACATTTGACGGTTCTGTCTTTATGTTATTTATTCACATTTGACGGTTCTGTCTTTATGTTATTTATTCACATTTGACGGTTCTGTCTTTATTGCTATCTCACATTTGAGTGTACTAACATGATTTACTTTCTCGAGACTTTTGAAGTGAATTTACAATAGAGTTATTAAACTTTTATTTTAAAGTCATAATCTTTAATCGTTTTTGTTTATAAGGGTTTTGTATATACAATATAGCTCAATTGAGGGGCAGAAGAAGAGTTAAAATTCTCTAAGTTTTAAATTCAATTGGATAAGGGAAAATCCCTCATTTTAGGGCCTTAGTGGGATCAGTGGCAATTATAATGCTTTCTACTAGATGACTGAGTGAAATACATATATTCCAAGTTGGATGTATCACCATCTTAGACAAGGATGGTGGTAGGTATATATTCATTCGTTCAGAGGGTCTTTTATATAATTATTAAGAATTTTATAAAAACAACCGTCAAATTATAAAATTCGACGGTTGCTTTCATAAAATTCGATGACTTATTTAGTTTGGGGCTGGAGCTACCGCTTTTAGAGTCAATGGTGAACTGCTTTAATTCCTGCATGTGGGCAAATACAATATATGTATGTATATATGGTCTACATGCCTACATTTCGAGTCTCAGTATCTCGCAAATCCGCCTTGAACAAGAGTGGTAGGTTAATTGTTCATTCCACCAGAACTTCATTCCACGCACCATCACTCTATGGAACCAGCTACCTTCAACGGTATTCCTGAACCGACACGATATTGGAACCTTCATAAACAATCCTACTTATATCTTAAAGGCCGGTAACGAATTTATGATGTCTATGGTATTGCAGATGTCTATGGGCGGCATTGATTGCTTCCTATCTGACGACACGCTTGCTCGGTTGCCTCCCTTTTAAATTAAAGCTATTGTTAGTTTAAAAAAAACAATTTGATGTATTATTTAGAAGGCACGCGTCGAATAGTTCTCGAGTGAAGAAAAGCGGACGTCACTCTCAACCCTCGCATTGTCGGAGGGTCGTGGATTAAGTTCGCACAGCGTCTGTACCGGTGAATACAATGCCACGGAATTAAGACCCCGACGCGTGTCCTGAACCTATGGATACTTCACAATGCCGACGGACGGAAAATCAATAAACTTAAAACAAAGGTCGGCAACGCATTTGCAATGCCTATGGTGTTGTAAATATCTATGGGCGGTTTTAATTGCTTTCTTTCAGGTGACATGCTTGCTCGTTTGCCTTCTTATTCCATAAAAAAAATCTGGTTTATAAAGCCTAACCTTCCAATCTTTTCTTCTAGGGTTCGACTATTGCGACCACAGAGGCATTAACCACTAGGACTTATATATGATTTTTACACTTAAGACTAAGTAAAGTAAGAAGAAAACTTAAGACATTTTAAGTTCTGATTTCATTGAGTTTTAGAGGTCATCCATAAATTACGTCACACATTAGGAAGGAGAGCAACAAAAGTGTGACGTCTTATGACCAGGAGAGACGATTTATAAGATCCGATTAGGGGTACTCTTCATCTGGCCTCTTTTAAAAACCTCGGCAATTTGATCTAGGTATGTCTTCCTTGGTCTTCCCCTACCGACCCTTCCACATCCACAAGGTAAATTTCTTTTGGTCTTTTATCCATCTTCTCTATGTGCCCAAACCATCTAGTACCTAGTACCTTGGCTCAGTAAATTAACACTTTGCTAACGCGCCATTTGGGTCATCATAAATACTATCGTGACAAAGAAGTATATAACTTATTTCAAAAGAAACTAGGTTGAAAACTTATGTTGTATAAAATCAAAGACATTCTTAGTAACTCATTAAATAAATTGTTACTTTTCTCTTGGATCAAATATTTGAAAGTTTAATTCTCTCCTCCAAGTCCTTTTCCATAATTCTCGAGTCGATTATTGATCGTTTCCCGACGCGATAAAGTTCAAATTACATTGTTTCTTGACGAGTTTTGTGCGGGGCGTCAAAGCAAATTGGAATAGTTGGCGAAGGAACACGGCATTCCACTCGCGCTTTACGAATCCCACATACTTTCTGTCATTTGTTAAGTAAAAGGAAAAAGTCTGGACCTTAAAATGTTGGCAGTGGAAGCATGAGTTGTCAGACTTGTTTTCTATTCGACGCAAGCAATACAGCTTGAAATGATTTTGCTACGCAGGATTTTTCTTTGCCATTAATTTTTTTCATGGACTTGATCAGTGATTCTCAACCAGTGTGGCACAGTGGTTGAGAATCACTTTTGTGTACCGCCAAAGTCTTAAAGTGTGCCGGTAAACTTTAGAAATGTATATAGTAAAAATTATAAGGTTTCATTTTATTACGAGTTGAGTTTAAATTAAAGAAAAGTTCTTATGTACGTATGTGGATAAGTTAAAATTAATAAATAATATAATTTAAAAAGAAAGTGTACAAATTATTTTAATAGGAATCAGGAATTAAATCCATAAAAAAATATTACTTGTTTTGTAACGCGTCCTTTCTTAGAATAATAAAGAGATTTTTATGCCTCAATTCGGCTCATATATGTCAAAGAAAAAGGTTGAGAAACACTGGACTAGATAGTCAAATGAGAAAGAGCGTCACCTGATGATAAACAGTACATGAAAGGCAATTAAACTAAAAAATGCCATAATACACTTTTTTTAAAGAATTATCTACCCTAACTACTAAAATAAATAACAGAAAAAATTATGTAATTTTGAATGGATTTATCACGGTGACTTTCTTTTGTAGATGCGTATAAAACAAAAATATTAAAATTTTATATTATATTAAAATTTACCCTGGTAACAGTTATCTGGAACAAATCGCTATTAGCGATAAAACTAAGCTAGTACAGAATAGGTCTTTGTGTATAAATATTATTTATAATCAATTACTTTTTTTAATCATTATTACAGTGTGTGTTTATAATCAATTACTATCAATATCAGCCCGTGGCAGTCCACTGCTGGACATAGGCCTCACCCAAGGCGCGCCACCTAGCCCAATCTTCGGCTACACGCATCCAGTCTCTGCCAGCCGCCTTGCGCAGATCGTCTCTCCATCTAGCAGGAGGGCGTCCCACACTACGTTTACTATAGTGTTACTTTATTTTGGTGTACAATAAATGTCTAACTCATGACACCAGACATTTCAAAATCGCGCTTATTTGTAAGCCTGAATGTCTTATCTATGGCACAAATTGATTGATGCAATAGCGTCCTAATCTAATACTCGAAACTAAGTTTTTGTTACATTTCATACATTTAGACGAAAAAGAGTTATTTTGGGACTTAGTGATCGGCAATCAACTGAAATTTCTATTTAGTCTAAGAATGAAATATAATTGGTTAGAGGGAACAGCTATTTTATGATCCATTACACAGATAAGCAAAGAATTTGAATTAAATATCTAAAATGTTAGACAAACAAATATTATGTTCTTTTTATGTGCTGTTCGTGCTTAAGCATTTTTTTCTTTTAACAGCCCATATATGTCCCACTGCTGAGCATGGGCCTCTCCATTTCTGGAGAAACGGACGTTAAACCCACCACGCTTGTCCAATGAGGATTGGCGGGACAACCAGACTCGGAATAATTATGTGTTAAAGCAAAAAATATGTTTTATTAAAGTGTGATTTCGAGAACTATCGTCCCTAAAAAGGACAAGACACAGGAGGTTAAATTCAAATAGAAAGCAACGATGTCATAATGTAACATTTTTGCAAGCTCTTAAATATACCGAAAAAAAGCTATTCTCTTGTAGTCGAAGCCTTAAATAGCGATCAAAGGTTGATTCTTGCACTACAAATGTAGGTGAAGTGGTACTATAAGAAGCTATTGTGGCCAAAAGGGTATATAGGCCATCTGAACCCGATTCCAGCCAGCGCGAATATAGAATTCGCCTTTTCTTTTTAAAATCGACAAAGGCATTGAATTGACGTAGCTAGCTGGTTTTAATACTGAACTAGTATAAAAAATAAAAAATATTTGTTTATAAACTATTCTTTATGGTGGCCAGTACAAACGTTTATACCTATTTAAAAATGTAATGATAAAATATTATAAAATGTATACAAAGTAAAATTAACACATTCTAGCAACTTCTCCGGAACTCAACCGCTTACCGGACGAAGCGCGGTATCATCAGATATCATTCAGACGCCGGTTTTCTGCGAGAGTGTGATACTTTCCCGGGCGAGCCGGCCCATTCATACTACAGACAAATAATATTCGTATAATAGAAATACCTACCATAAAAGTAACACGACAAAACTAGATCAACATTTTAGTATTTCAAACGCCAATATCGCAGTAAACTTGGCTGAATGATCTCTAATTTAAGCGCTGTCATTCTAAAATATAGCGTACCTTAAGCTCAGTCAAATATATGTTGAAATATGTTTGAAAAATATACTTATATAGTTATACGCATAGCGGCGCGAATCTTAAGCGCTTATTGCTATTTATTTTATACTATGATTACATCTAAGTGAGATGTTTTGATTTCTTTTCTTTATTAAATACAATACATGTTTTTTCGATAGATTTCGTAGTGGTAGAGCCACGCTGTAGACGAATACGTTGTCAAGAATGGCATATTAATTGTCTGTAGCTTGAATGGGCCGGCTCGCCCGAGGAAGTACCTCACTCGCGCAGAAAATCAGCGTCTGAGTGGTAGCTTAGCTGCAGCGCTTCGTCCGGTGAGCGGTTGAGTTCCGGAGGCCCAACCCCATTCCCGCCTCACATAATAACACTTTCCTTTAAGGCCGGCAACGCTTCTGCACTACCTATAGCACTGCGGATATTTATAGGCGGCGGTGATTGCTCTCCATCAGGTGACAGACCTGTTCGTTTGCCTTCCTATTTCATAAAAAAAAAGTCTGTATTCGTGATTACATGATAGCCTTTATATCTGATATTGCCATCAGAGCTACTCAGATCGTCGCGACGATCATTCATATTATACGCGCTAAATTAATTTCTATGCTATTCTAAGTTCCAAGTCTAATTTGTATTTCAACAAATAAGTTTGTGTATAAGAAATTCTATGGTAACGAATTTGATGGTGGATGTCGTGACTCGTAGGTATTCAATCAGGTTAGTTTAGCTTTGCTGGCGCGAAAGGCTCAAGATTTGTGGCGGCGCATGTGCATTTATTTACGTCTGGCCGCAAGAGGCGGTGATGCTTACATTGCCAGTCGCTTATGGAAACGAATGTGGGGCCCTTACGTAAACAAACGGGTCTGCACTGGCGACGGACATGGGCCGGCCAGCGGGGAGGTTGGGAGTCATCCATGTGGGAGACATATCTGTGCCTAAATGAGCCAATGCACTTGGATCTTGCTTTATAATATATCGAAGTTTAAAAAATATTTCACTGAACATTTTTCATATACGATATTCAGTGTCGGTTAAATTTTTCATTTAACCATGGGTTTATGACGAACCACATTGCTCAGCCGCTCACGATCAGTGGTGATAAATATATATATATCAAACCAAAAAAGCGAAAACGAAGTAAACCGCAAATTGAACAGCTTAGCACCAGAGTCAAAAAATCTTTTAAGATTTCTGAAAAAATTTTATCCGATCACTCAAAAACAGTTTCAACGCTGTACAAAATTTTCTATTGGTCGTAGAGCTGTGAGACTCGGATCATTCGACGCAGTATTTTTTCAGATCTCGAATTTGCTATAAGAAGTTTTATGACGTCTGTGTAATTTACAGCGTTTTCGGTTTTTTAAGTCGATATGTTTACAAGCATTTATTGCCAGTCTAGTTGCTCCTTCAATCCACCTTGAATGAACATGGTGGATTAATATCAATTGCAGTAGAAATGAGAAAGTCCTTACCCAACAATGGAATATTTATGGACTGTGAAAAAAGGGTTCATAATGCAATCTAGTTGAAGATATACGATAAAATATATTGAAAGAAAATTTGTATCGTTCCAACTAATTGTAACAGATGTATACGAAAGCTGGTCCGACGTGATTGATTTATGAACTAGTTTAGTTATAAGTTATATAGAAATATAACTTATATAGAAAATATAGAAAATCCATGAAAGTCGAAGAAAGATATGTTTGTGCAAAGAGAGAACATAAAATCGGTTTGTAAACATTCGTAAATTTCAATTTAATACCACTGATGTAATGACCCGAATAAATAATCGTCGATGACGATTTAACTGACTCAGTGGATAAATAACCGCTCTTGGAGTAAATGATCACGGGTTCATTTCGCACATTGTGACAAAAAACAAAGTAGCAATAGCTCAGTCGGTAAACCGCGGCCTTACGATCTGAACGTCGTGAGTTCGTATCTTCCACTGGACTATTGAAGTTAACCATATATAGTGCACAAGCATTATTAGCTTAGTTGGAATGGTTAACAAGAATTCTAGTAATATTAAAAATATTGCCAGTTCTTCTTCTTAAAAAAATGTACATATATGGTTATGGCTTACAGGCATTCATTCCAAGTGTGTTCCACCAAGCTAGCTTAGCTACCGCGCTTGGTCCGGTGAGCGGTTGAGGTCCGTAGGCCCAACTCCCCTCCCCCTCCCATAATGAAACTTTCCTTAAAGGCCGGCTTCTGCTCGTTTGCCTTCCTATCCCATAAAAAAAATAAGAAAAATATGCGGGGTCAAGCTATACAAAACCATTAAAAAAACAATGAAAAACCAGCCGTTTAAAAAGTTAATAATCGAATTACCTAAATGCTTCTACATTGATTAGATTTAAAAGTACTTACAGTATGCGAACGGGTTGCAATTCATGGAATTGTACTAAACGTGATTACCTGAAAAAAATAACACAAATAAATTAAATATAATTCATAAAACAAAAGGTGTTGAATACGTCTTCACCGACGCACTTAACTTTCGTTTTATTGTAAGATTCATGTCAAGAATTTAAGTAGAAAAAAATAACGAAAAATTTACATGAACATATTGAATCCTCGATAGCAAATTGTTTCCCATCAGTTAACATGTTTGCTCGTTTGCCTATTTATTCGATGAACGAAAAACATCACGAGCAGGTATAGCTCACACTTTGTAATGCCGTCAGTAAATTTCTTCCCGGGTAAAACTCATTTCTATAACATTCTTTACCGGTCACTCATTGATCAGTTAATCTTTTGATCGGCGCATACAAAGTTTGGCAACGTAAAAGTATACCCACCCAACGTCCTTGCGAAATCACTTACATTTATCTACTACGGATTAAGGGCAAGGTACTTAACGCGGATTACACCAACGTCTCAATAAAACCCGTAATCGAATGGAGCGTAAAAGTATTATGCGAAACTTTATAAGTACCCACTTAAGAATTTATATATATGCAGGGCAAAGTGAACTCTATTCCAAGAGCATGAAGTCAATTGTTTGTTGTTGCGAACAGTGCATTCTTTTTTAATCCTATTGTAAAAAGCACAATAAAAAATGTTGTATTTAGTTGAATTCCTAAGAGAACGAAATAAAAACTTGGATAGAGGTACATACATATGTTAAATACATTGGATGCTTTTTATGGTATTTTGATATATTTCCTATAAAGACAGGCTATATCTCGCCAAAAACTATATTAGTTTGCGCCCATAAATTTTTTCCTTTTTTTTACGAACCCCAAAAGTTACTGAGATAAAAATCAATACCCAATAAACACGTATATAAACACAACGTAAGTCCTTTATATTTTAGTGACATTTATATCAAAATAAATCATCATCATGTGTTCCCAATTTCAACCCGCACAAACAATTAGACACCCCACCAATAGACTCATTGTGATTCTCGCCCTAGCAGACCTGGAAAGTAAGCAAGTATGTAAAAGGCAGGTAGACACTAAAGACGACGGATCATGGTCCATACAACATTACCCCACTAGAAATATGTAAAAAAAATTAAAACATCACAATTTTTCGAGACACTTTTCTCTTTATGAAGCAATTTTGATCTTTCTCCTTTATAAAACATGACGTTATATCTGCTTGCTTGCTTAGTTCTTTTGACCTTTATAGGTGAACAAAAAGAGCCGTTAATAAATGTAAATACTTTGTGTTTAGCTGTTGGTAACAGACGTTTAATAAAAAATTGTAAAAACAAACAGACCCATAAAGAAATATAAATTTAACACAGCTAAAACATGCAGTAGGAAAAAAAATGTCTGAAATTCTACTTAAGGACGCGAAACAGATAAGAATCAATGGCGGACCTTTTTCTTTTATAAGAATTCGTTAGGCAACATTAGGGTTGTCAGATTTTTAAAATACCACGTAACATACTGAACTATTAGTATACTATTAGTTTTTTTTTTGTCTGTACGCAATGAAAAGAACTGACAATAGAATTGTTTAAATTTACATTTATAATTAATTAGCGCAGCCATGACTTGCAAAAAGGTACTCACGATAACAAATTAGCGTTATCTTAATAAAGATTATTAAATTTATTAAGATAACGCTAATTATAAGAAAGGTTATTAAATAAAAATTATTGTTGTTAATCATCAAGGCAAAATAATTTATATATAGGTGCTAGAGTAAAATAGTCGACATACAGATTTTAATGCCTGCCTTTGATCTTTCGTAATTAGTAAATGAAATATTCATGGGTGAAAAATCCCTCTTTAATTAATAAATACCATCGGAAAAATAATAAAACTTAGAATTACGATTTTTTTTCTAATATAAAATGACTGTGCTATAGCGTCATTAGAATCATTTTATCAATTTAGTATACATTCATGAATTAATTGACACGTAGTATTCCGTGCAAACATATGTAGTCTTAATTATTTACGCATGCATAACTGCATACGCATGCGCAGTTATTTCCAAAACATGTTTTAAAAACTATTTTTTAAATATATCTTCTACGCAATATACAACGTACAAAATTTTATAGTACATTTTGTACGTTGTATTTTGCGTAGAAGATATATTTAAAAAATACCAATACAATGGTACACCTAATGTAATTCTATTTTTAAATATATCTTATCTTAATGTAAATTAATGGAACATTTACATTTACATTGGTATTATAATATTACCAAGACGTTTTCTATTAGACCTTATTTATTAATTCGTAAATGTGGCAACCCTACACAGTGTGATGAAGCCGCGAAAGTTACAAAATATTTGTTCAAACAGGAAGGGACGAAAGTCCCGTATTGCAAGGCGATGAATGCCCTGTGGTGTTTATTAGCTCATTGCCAAGTAATTTGAGTATTTGTCGATCGTGGGACCAAAGAAACACCATGTTTCTATAGCCAAACGCTTTTTTGCTATTGTCATTTGTGTTATAAATTCAAGCAAATATGTACCTTATTACATTGATATACAATATACGAATTTTAAATATACGAAATTTACTTATATATTCGTCTATATTCACACAAAAAAAATCCTTTCATGTATTATCTGTGGTAAGCACTTTGTGTTCTCTGCGGTTGGATTCCTTTTTTAGTAACAGATGGCATGTGTATCTATATCTTTACTTGAAAATATTATAAAGGGCTTTTTATTAATAAAACTTGTATGTATAATGTGCTTTAAAACCACACGACAGGCGAATAACTCAGTCTTGATAAAATCAATTTTACTTTATAAATGATTAATGATCATTTAGGTGGATATGAATGTTATGCTATTAAGGATACAGGAGAAGTATTTAGTAATAAATTACACACACACACACAATACTCGTATATTATGTATATCTATGATATGTATTGTATATATATCGTATATTATCTATAATAAGATGTGAGAGGGTTTTATCACATCTTAAATTTCAATGAGTATGCCATAATACCAACCTATGATCTGTCTACCCACTGATAAAATGGTTCTCAATATATAGCTCACCATAATATATATACTATATAAAAATGGAGAACAAGTTTGTTCCTCTCGCTAAAACTCGAAAACGGCTTGACCGATTTAAACTTTTTTTTATTTTATTCGCTATAACACAGGGAAAGTGTACGAATAAAAAAATATAGTGGTAAACATAATAGAACAGCTTGAAAAATAAAAAAGCTTTTATCTTCCTTTTATTTTTAATATATGGTGTTCGTGACGGCTTTATCATATAACAGACGTGTTGTCATACAAAACTGTCTTTTCTTATGTGCGATTTTGAAAAATTTTGCATTCCTAAGTATTAACATACAAGGAAAGGATAAATACAGGGGAACATAAATTGTAGATGAAACGAAGTTCACCGGGCCATTTAGTTTTTTATATTTTAAATAAAATATTTATTGTTTCCTTTTTAGTCTTGAGCTATATTCAAAGTTTAAGTCTCTACAAGTTTATATTTACCCTAGGGCGCGGATCGAGTCCGCGACCATTGACTGCGTGGGCGATAGCACCGCTACTAATGCATGGTCGTCGAAAAGGGAGATGTAATTATATAGTGTTAAAAAAAACATTTAATACATCGGGTATAATTAATGGCTAAACGACCAATTAGCTTAGTGGCGGGCCCCCCATCCACGGAGTCAATGATTGCTGGATCGATTCCCGCATCAGAATAAATATATGTATGGCTTACAATTATTTAATCTGAGTCCATTAACCCCGCCAATTCCGAATTGGACAAGTGTGGTGAGTTAATATGCGTTTATCCAGTAATGGGGAGGCCCGTGCTCAGCAGTTGAACATACATACGAGTATATGGGCTGTAAAAAAAATTGCTTCTCCTTTTCCAAAAGTATTGAGGAGGTAAAGGGAGGCGTACTATGTTTAGCGGAGCAGCGTTGTCAACAAGGCAGTGTCAACAAGAGTCGACACCGCGGTCAATATCCCACCGCAAATAGAAGCTGCGCGTTTGTCGTGCCGACGCCAGCCCGCTGTAAAAGGGTTGGAAAACTTTCGAGCGCTGCCAAGCGCTGTTTTGGCTTTATATTGCTTCCATTGTGGCGTTGTAGTACAGTTAGTACTATCGACGACTGGTTGAGCATTTATAGTTACTGTATAAAATGTCTGTCGTCTTTCCAGTTTGTATTTACCATAACCGAGCATAGAAACATAGTCTATTTTGTAGAACTGTCTCCAATAATCGGTTTCTTAATTTTTCATGTGAAACATGGCATGGCAATTGCGGGGTATAGAAGTGAAATCTTCAACCGAGACATTGGATTGGAGAGTCTGGATTCAGGCTACGCTCCCCTCCACTCGACTCTATACTGGATCACTTACACGTACCGTGAGCACACGATAGAGACCGAGCCGTCGTCAATGTTTCAAATCTACCAGGCGTCCTATGACGCTTCTCATTTTTTCTTAGTTTTCAACCTAGTATTTTCCAACCTAGTATTTTAAATATTAAAATTACACATATGATTATTTCATACTATCACATTTTCTCGACCTTATGATTTGTTAATACCCGTAACAAGAGTGGTGGGTTAAAGTCTGTACCTCTAGAAATAGGGAGACTCCTGCCTAACAGTTGGACATATAAGAGCTCAGTCAACCGGCCTCTTCGCTTTAGATATCTTTTTCGAACCATTGGAACGGACTCCGTGACGTTCATAACAGCATTAAAAGACTTAACAAAGGACTGTTAACTTTTTACACGCCCCCCTGCCCCGCCATACGCCTCTTGTTTTATCTATATGTTATTAATGGAGTCAGGCGTTACTTTGCGGAAATCCATCACTATACGGACAGTCAAAAGTTTTACTTAGCTAAGATCCGCGACAAGCAAAACAATAACAGAAAATTAATAATGTGTGTTTTTCCGTTGGGTTTAGTGGATTTATTTGGAACCTAAACCAAAAACTTACCAAAAATCGGCCATCAACTCTCCACCCACCAACCACAAACACCAACCACGGAAAAACACACATTATTAATTTTCTGTTATTGTTTTGCTTGTCGCGGATCTTAGCTAAGTAAAACTTTTGACTGTCCGTATTATCTATATGTATCCATTCAATCAATTAACAACCCGCGGCAGTCCACTGCTGGACATAGGCCTTCGCCAAGAAGCGCTCACCTAGCCCGATCTTTGGATCACACTTCCAGTAGTCGCACCATCTAGCCAGATTTAGGACGCCCGGCTAGATGATTACTACATTTACCAAAGTTACCGAGATAGTCTTCCGAATTAGCAAACTGAAGTGGCTAGCTCTGGCGTGGTATCCACATACAGCGTATTCATTAAATCATACGAATGAAATATTGTGGTTCACAGCGCAGGTTTCAGCAAACGAGGCTTGCGAGTGGAGTACAAGTTTCAGGACAATGACTGGTTAAGAGCGGAAAATTTTGTCGCCATTTGTATACACAGTTCACTCATTATACAGTATTCATTTTATCCAGGGCAGACTATTATTGTCTCGCTATCTTTGTTCCAGGAATTTATAGAGAATGAACAGGAGCTTTTGTTAGCGACGGTATCGCTGTAGCACTTTTAATTCAGACTGCATTACGTACCTATTTGCAGTGGTAGGTACTCGGTCGGTCTGATGAATATTGTAAAACGTAAATATTTTGAAGCTTAACACTAGATATACCAGTCAAAAACGCAAATTATTTTTACTAACAACATATATACAGTAATATAAACTTTATAAAATTAATTCTTTAGTTATAACTAGAAAAGTCATGATATCATTACGAAAAAAAATATTACACGTAGTAGGAATTTTAAATTGAAATACCGAAAACAGTCATTTTGACTGATCTGGTATATCTAGTGTTAAAAGCGGGTTTTAAAGATATATCTTTATTCTTCTTATAATCTCTTCTAATAAGTTAATATTATAATACGTAATTTATTTTCCAATGCAGTGTTAGAAAAAAAAAATATTTTTTTTTGTAATGGAATAGAGATAAGGAACGTGATGCTAAGCAACGACCGGTGCTCATGAGCATCTGCAGTACTAAGGGTACATGCATTACCTATCTAAGGGGTCATCCATAAATTACGTCACATGAATTTTGATATTTTTGGACCCTCCCCGACCTTCTCACGCGTGATCACATTTATGTGACTCACTCCCCTGGTATGACGTCACATATATAGCAATTTTACATTCATAGTTTCTCAAATTAAAACAGTATTTCCAAAATTATTAACATATTTTTCTAAATTTAGAGGTGTTGTATGGATGAAAACACTAGATTTATATATATGTACATGTGACGTCATGTATCCCCTCCCCGGTCACACTTTATTGACCCCCTCCCCTCTAAAGTTTGATGTAATTTATGGATGGCCCGTTAGGATAAAGGTGTAAAAAAAATAAAATAAATTCTTTTGACAGTTTTTTTCGATAGACATTCGCCTTCAGATACATCAACTACAGGGACCTACCATTACTTATTACAGCAATTCATCACATAAATAAATTGCAATCGTTATCAGCGATCACAGACCGCCAATCAGTGCGACCTCCAAATCGACGCGATTTAAATAATGATAACATAATACAATTAACAATTATATGCAATTATCGGTACTCGACAGTAAAATTAATTATCAATGTTATTTACAGCAGGGAATATTTTTTCATTATACAATATATACAATTTACTATTTTATTATAAAATCATAATGGATGAAATAACTCTATGTAACTATAATAAAAGGCCAGCAACGCTTCCGTGACTCCTGTGATGTCGCGGTTGTCTATGGGTGGCGTTGATTGCTTTCCATCAGGCGACACGCTTCCTCGTTTGCTCTCCTATCCCCATAACAAAAAAATCACATATATTTACTGTATGAATGATTAATGGATGCATTATACTTCGGAGAAATCGATCCAAAAATTAATTTTACTCAGATCCACGAAAACTAATTTGTGTGTACATGAATCAATCAATTAAATACAGAAGAGGAAGATAAAGTGTATGGAAAACAATCGTTAACCACTTCACAATAGTTATTAACGTTAAAAACATACAAAATACGGAATCCTCCTGCAGTAATCCCCTTGCTTTGCAGACGGATTAGGAGATCAGAAATCGATTTTTATTACATTTGTAAACACTGCTGGCCAAAGCCATTTCCTCTTAGTCACCGAGTATCATATCCATGGGGAGAAATTGGGTGATTCCATTCTATACAAGAAAAAACAAAGTAATACTCGCTTGGCAATAAAATACGATACGAAATGAATTTCTTAACGACCGGTATTAGTGATTAAGGCGTTGCTTTGAGTTTTTTTTTATGCGAAAGGAAGGCAAACGGCAGGCATGTCACTTGACACTATGTGTATATATATATATATATATATATATATATATATATATATATATATATATATATATATAGCAATCAACACCGCCCATAGACATCCGTAGTGCCATAGGTATTGCAGAAGAGTTGCCTGTCTTTACGAAATATGTAGGATTGGAAATTTTCTTTGAAAGTTCCAATATCATATCTGGTCGGAAACGCCGCTGGAGTTAGCTGCTTCAACAGGGTAGTGGTGTGTGGAAAGATGTTTCAGGAAAAACGCACCGTACTGGATCGCCATTCATTTACATGGTGGGGATAAAGTAACCTAAGATCTGTGAGAATGATAAGTAAATTTATGATTGTTTTTTTAGATTAAAATTTAGTCTGTATATCATGTACTACTTACTGATTCATTGACACAATTATTTTTCTTTTAATATGCCACTGTATAGCATATAAACACAGCTACCGAAATATAAACAGTTTCAAACGTACGTTATGAGCACATTCGGTACAATTAAAGGATGATAATCCCAGAGCGGCGTGTTCCAAGGAATCCCTTATGCTTGTGAAGCGCTATCTAATCTACTTGTACATCTAGCGGCGTTGCATTGTCTCCGGGTGTGTACAATGCAAGCAGCGGCAGTTCTTACGCGGGACTGCTCCGAAAGCTTTGTTACTCCGATCCTTTTCCTATCCTGATGCATCGCGCAAGCTTTGCCGTTGCTGTAAACGATAGTGCCATGATTAAAATCTTTTAGGCCGTACTCGCATCATAACAACAGTTGATGGCATATATAAATGTCAGGATACTATGGTAATAATGGTCCGGACGTAAAACCAACAACTACCTTGCTAAGATCTGAGAAAAAACATATCTGAAAATAATTATTGATATCATCTTATCAATCATATACATTATCATAGTTAACTAGATGACCCGGTGATCTTCGTTTCACCTTCAAGCTATGTGATTATAACTTTTGATCAGCGATTATCAATTATAATCAATCTTTTCATCAATTTCAATTCATCGTGATCGATCTGCTATTTAAATATACTTTCCTTTCTAAAAATAAACCTTTAGTTTTTCCAAAAAATACCATTTACAATTATATATATATATATATATATATATATATATATATATATATATATATATATATATATATATATATATATATATATCACATTCAAGCAATATGTCCTACAATTATAAAAATGTTTCTTTGTATGTTTGCTTTCTATGCTTTCCTAAACCATTCATCCAATTGTGATGAAGCTTTATTGAGTTGTTTTACGTACGACTGAGAAGGTTCTTGATTCAATAAAAATATCTTATATATTTTTTCTTAACGTATTCTATATATACTTACTATATAAATACTCCTTTACATAGCATCGCACCGCATTTCAAGGACAAATGGTATACAAGATATTTGTATTACAATATTTGCATAAGGAAATGGTTTACATAGTTTTTTACGTGTATCCCACTAAATCCGCTAAATAGTTATAAGGGGATTACTAAGGTTAAGGATATCCAAACAGGACTACGGCCAATTTTATCCCGAAATCCAATATTTGCGTGTACATTTCGGCTTACGTACCAGGTAAAAGAAATTTTGTTCAAAATAACACAAAATATTTTCCTCAATAAAATATCTCCCTATTATATATTGGTAAGCTATATTTTTTAAACAAACAAATACTAACGAGTACCTATGTTGGTCATTTGATAGTACATTATTACCATATTCTTCGATTCTAGTTAAAATGTATCCTAATATTCGTAATAAGTATTACTCTGTTTATAAAATTATTTATTCTTTACTTCACAGAAGAGGTTGAACGTAAAATTAAAATATTGCAAGAAAACTACATCCATTACTAAGGATTATAGCAGAAGTGGCCATCTTATAAGTCACAAAATCGACCGCTTACTATCTAGACTCTTCAAACACAATTTGCTAAGAAGAAAAACTTTAACCCCACCATCTGGATGAATACCGATGCGAGTACAGTGCGTTTTACCCGAAAATTCATTCCACGTACCAACACTGCGAAACCGAACAACGAACGAACGAACCAGCCTAGGGAGGGCAGCATTGATTGTTTTCTGTCAGACGACACAATCACTCGTTTGTCTCCATATCCCATAAAAAAGTATATTTTGAGTTATTTTACAATGTTATCTATCACATTGTAAAATAACTCAAAATATACTTTATGAGCTCTTTAATGATCTTAAGAAAATTATTTATGCAATCGCAACAATGCACTGCTGAACATTTACCTTCCCCAAAACTGAGGAGTGTTACCGAAATACCCAAGATCGGTGGGTGGATAGTAGGTAGGTGGATCGCAGATTGATTTTTATCATCAGATATACTTTATAGCGCGAATCGCACATGAATGAAAAAAAAATAAAGAATTCAAGCTACAGAAACATAAAATAATTAATTCTATAGTCTGCCAACTCATTAAGACTCGCTTTTAAAACACAAATGTAGCGTTCAACAAAGCTGACGAACCAAAAAGTTGTTACACAGTGGAGTTATACGAAAACCGGCGTCGCTCCGATGCCACCCGGGACGCCCGATCAAAGGCATTCCAATTTATTCCAACAAACGCATTGTTTAATTGAATCGGGCGGCAATTAGAGGCCGTCGGCGACAGGCGCGCGTAACTCGGAACGCTTGGGCCAACTGTGCCAACGGAAGACGAGACAACACTTGCGCAAACACAATCATTCGGGTTTCTTCACTTACACACATTGATCGGTGAACCCAAAGAAGTTGGAACAGGAATGTCGACTGTCTTAAAATAATATAACTTAGCGACGAAATGGTAGTTTCGATAACAGGTAATAAAGCCTTATTGCTGTCCAACATTAATATTGAATAATTTGTGTAATATGATTATAAATGTGATGTACTCAATATACAATTAACAACAAAAAACAATCCTAAAAAGTACAATATTTTTCTTTATTTTTAAGGAATTTAATTTTTATTCAATAATGAAAATATCAATCAAAGTGCATTACGTCACTTGTTATCAAACCACTTCACACACCACCATACATACACCACACACACACACACACACACAAACAAACAATATCGGCGCTATGAAGAGAAATTTAATTAAATTACAAGTGGTGTTAAAAAAATTAACATTTTAGAAGTATTTGTTACTTATACATGGTATAGATACTTTTTAACTTTAGTCAATATCCCTATTGACGAAATGTATTTTTTTTTATTAGACCAAGCGGATCGTCTTACGGTGTGATCAATTTGTGGTAGAAAATTGCGATTGAATCGCACGGCCTTCAATCATCCAGGTGTTGGAGATAGAAAATATCTGTAGTACTATAATTTTAAATATGCCATTCAAGACATTGACGACCAATTGGGCCAGTGGCGGGGCCTCCGCCCGCGGAGTCAATGGTTGCGGGTTTGATCTCCGAATCGGAATAAATATATGTATGGCATACAAATATTTATTCCGAGTCTAGTAACCCCGTCAATCCGCCTTGGACAAGCGTGGTAGGTTTAACGTCCGTTCGTTCAGAAATGGAGAGGTCCGTGCTCAGCAGTGGGACATACATAGACTGTTAAAAAAAAATTCAAGACATCAGTTTTGGACCTCTAGTTAGGACCTCGTTGTTACATCTGAATTCTATTCTAATCACATAAAAAATTGCTCATTCCAAAGTAACGATTGTTTGTGATTGGAGCCACTATATGGAAAGTTAGGGAGAAGTAGACCACACATATGCCACTGCTAGGCGTTAAACTATCACGCTTGTTCAAGGAGGATTAGTAGAACAGCCAGATAAATACCTGTAGGTAACCAGTGAGCCAATTAGGTTGGTGAGATTTATCGGTTTAAAATAACCACATAATTTAAGTTCAATTTCAACTTGCGTATTTAAATATCAACACGGCGACATAGGCATGTTCTTTAATTATCTGAATTAACATATAAAACGTGTCCCATAACTCTTTCTCCGTCACCGGGGCGCAGAATAACGACTCGAGTGACAATAATTGGCACTTACCGGCCTCGAAGCAAATTGAAAAATAAAATGGACGTTAATTTTAAGATTAAAATAAGAACCTTACAAAGTCCGGCGCCAGCAGACGACGTTATAAATCACAATACGTCCACCGTCCGCAACTATAAAACACTCAACCATCGCCGCTCCAACATAAGTCTTAAATTATTGTCATGAAGTGAAAAATGCAATGGTAGAGACGCTAAACAATGTTGCATAGACGAAACTATGGGTGCATGAGTCACCTCCTACCTGCGTCAGCGCATCCGTGATGCATAGAAATGGATAACAAAGGTGCCATGCCACACACCTTTGGTGAAAAAAAACGATAACAACAGCCAACGGAAATATACGCGCAGTATATTTTTCTACTTATTTATATTCTTTTTACGTTAATAATTCGATAAAATATTATATTAATAATAATGTTATATTTAGTTGTAGAAATCTATTCAAATTTACTTAAAATATTTTATGTTGACTCTTAAAGAGGATCCCATCCCAACAAGATAGATCGACCAGAGGATAAAACTTTTGTCATGACACCTTCTTTTAATCCACATCGCTTTCTTATATCTTCATTCCTTAGACTATCATTCAAAGTTACTCCACACTCACTTCTTTATGCTCTCATTTCCACCGCATTCAGTCTGCTTTCATGACTCTCCTGCCAAACTCTTCACAACTTTCACTATCGTACATCAGAGTCGGACCAAGCACTCCCTGATGAGTCGTGTCGTTTAGACACATTCTGACTGTTTATAAAGGAGTGCAGGGCTCCATTAACCTCATTACCTTATTTATATTATTATCACATTCACTAGATAACTTCTAGATATGAAAATATCTGACGTATGAAATTACTGTTTAGGTTTGAACGTTAAACGGACGTTAACTCCGAAAAACGCGCCTCCCTTTCACAACTACCAAGACAACAACACACCGTACAACCCTTTCAGAACACTTACAACTTCAGTGGACTGTCAAACTGCGATCGCAGTTTTAAAAAAGTTGGCGTTTACACACATCTGTGCCTACGCAAATAGTGATCGATCAGAGAGTATCGCCATCATTGACACATGGCGCCTATACCGCTAAGTAAAGTTTAGTACAGCCTATATCCTACTGTTATCCACGGGATTTATCCATTTCTGAAGTTATATTCGGACTTGGAATAAATAGCTATAGGCCATACATCCGCAAACATTGATTTCGAAGACAGTTACTTAGCCGCGTCAATTAAAATTGTGAAATTAATTATAACTAACTCGTCGAAAAGAAAAGTTTCATCCCCACCATCTGGATGAATTGCGATCCATTACAGTGCGTTTTTCCTGAAACTTCATTCCACGCACCACCAGTTTGTGGAATCAGCTACCCTCGACAGTTTTTCCGAACCGCCACGACATTGGAACCTGGAAAAACAAGCCTATACATACTTAAAAGGCCGGCAACCCTTCCTGTATCGCGGTAGTCCATGGGCGGCGTTGATTGCTTTCCATCAGGCGACACGCTTGCTCGTTTGCCCTCCCATCCCATAAAAAAAAACAAACGAACGTAATGAGTCCACTTATATGTTCTATTCAATCCTTGCGTCTCCATTCGCTAACGTTAAAAACAAGTTCACGTGGCAACATGGCGTGCTCCAGTCAAACACATTAAGCGACAATTACAGGCAAACCAATGCAATTGACACAATTAATTGCGGCACAGCATAAGCGTATTTTCAATTAGAGTGAATTACACTGTGTTCTACGTATTACAATTTACTATTCGGAATAACAAACACAGTTTAGTGCATTTGCGATTTCATTTTTAATTCTATTGTAATAGATTTAATAAGAAAAGTTTGCATGAAAAACTCATGCATTTGAGACTTGATATTTTGTTCAAAGAAATTTTAACTCAGCAACAAGAATTATTCCAAAACATTTCTTGAATCTTGAATTAATATATTCAGTATAATATGCAGAGATACATTTTTTTTTTTATGGGATAGGAAGGCAAACGAGCAGGCGTGTCACCTGATGGAAAGCAATCAACGCCGCCCATAGACTTCCGCAGCGCCATAGGCAGTGCGGAAGTATTGCCGACCTTTAAGGGAATTGTCATTATGGGAGCGGGGGAGGGAGGGGGAGGACGGGTGTTGGGCCTCCGGAACTCAGCCGCTCACCGTACGAAGCGCGGTAGGTAAGCTACCACTCAGACGCCGGTTTTCTGCGGTAGTGTGGTACTTCCCCGGGCGAGCTGGCCCATTCATCCTACAGACAAATATTATGCCTTTCTTGACAAAGTATTCGTCTGCAGCGTGGCTGTACCACTATTATATGTTCGTAATGCTAGAGAACCTTAACGTTGTTGAAATTCTTTTGAAATACTTTTCTACTAATCATTGTGTACTGATAAATATTTAGCCCCATTAAAGCTTTCTATACGTTTTTAATCTATAAATATTTTTTTATCTAAAAAATATTATATCAACAAGAAAGAGCACACTGAAAAACAACTTAATAGTACATTTTCGATAACGTTTTTCAGTAGTAACCACACCTATAATTATCAATTTATAAATCACTAACAATAGGCGAAATGATTAGAATCATGCTTCTTCAATATAATAAATATATAGAAAACATAATATGTTATTCCTACTAGTAGATTAAGAGATAATGTACTATCTATATCACCATATAAAAATATCGATAACACCGGAATGATATGAACTTCTCTATTAATACATAGATACGTTATCTACTAACTTTATTTCAAAATAAATTTGTATTAGGCTCAAAGAATGATTTCCATGGTCGCAAAGTTGAATTAAAAAGTTACTGGATATAATATTCGCGCGATAATTGATTTTGTTCGCCACCAATTTCGCATTCGCGTCTGAGTATCTTGCTATTTTTGTTGGCAAAACTCTCGTGTTTATGTTTCCATGTATTATTGTACTCCGCTATCGAAGCATGTTATTGAAAATTTATAAAGCTATCGTTTTGCAAATTCTATCATTGGGAGATTATAGTTTGTAATGTTATATATTGTGAGAGTTTTCAACTAAAAGTTGCCGGAAAGTAAATAATATTTTTTCTTAAATCTATCTAGCGAGTACGTTTGAACTGATTTATTTTTTTTAGAGAAATTTCTTTCAGAGAAAGCCAATTTTTGTGCAATATATATATATAAGTGTTTGAAAACATATATAATGGACAAAAATTGCTCAAAAGTTTTGTAAAAGGAATAGTATCGCTAAGAACAAGAGACACGCGTCTAAGAAGAAAAGACAAAAAATTTAAAAGTATAAGACCACACTCATCTTCTTTTCATCTATCCTTCCTCTCACTTTCATGATAGCAAAACGGCCCTCCGTTAGTCGCTTCTCGCCCTCTTGAGACAAATAAACAAGTATTATGAAAAAATATTAAAATCAATTCCTACTTTTATATCTTGCTAAATATCTTATATATTTGTTTCCATATATAAATTTAATTAATGAATTAATATTAGAAAAAAGAACTATATTATCATCAGCTGTCATCCACTAGAAGTTTAAAGAAATATATTTGAAATTTAATGGATGAATAAAAAAAGTATTTTATTAACGGTTAAAATTAAAAAAAATTTAAACGGAACATTTGAAAGAGATTATATATATATATATATATATATATATATATATATATATATATATATAGTAGGAGTTGAAAAAGAACACCATATATACATTTCTATGAAGCATGTTCAACTCGCAGACGTTTCTGTATATACCAAATCGAAAGTTATGAGGAATTGTTTACAAAGGTAACCCCTCCGCTGCGGGCGATATCCACTGTTTACGTCTGCACTTCATCGGAATCGAATCGATTATCTGTAGCGATGCTGTAACCCAAACAAATTAAGAGCACATGTGAATAACGCGGACAGCGCAACCGCTTTTGCATAAAGCAGAGGTTGTTCACCCTACGGTACATGGTTTAGTGTGGTGATTTTTTTATAGCAGAGCTTGCTGGTCACCTACATACCTGGTGGTAAGTGATCACCGCCGTACATAGATACCCATAACGCCGGAGGCGTCTGAGATGAGTTACAGGCATTTTTTTCAGAAGTCTAGTTATCAATGTTTTGATATTACTAGAATTCTTGTTAATCATTCCAACTAAGCTAACCCTCCTAGAATCATTCTTTAATCTTCTCGTTAGATAAAGGGGGTATTGGACGAGAGCGTGCCTTATTTCTGCACACTCATTAAGAAATGTAAATATTATAATCCTGCACAGTTGACAATATTTTTTTATGGTATAGGGAGGCAAACGACAAAGCGTATCACCTGATGGAAAGCAATTAACGCGGCTCATAGATATTTTCAACACCCGAGGCATCAAAGATGCGTTGACGGACAATTTTGCACAGTTGACAATTTTTAAGGGTATCCTAAAATTCACGGTAGCTGTTTCGGCTGGGATGCAATGATACAGGTTACATAAATAGTAAATATATATCCATTACTATGTGGACATTCAGAATTTTTACTGAGATTGTCGCCGGATCTTAGCTAAAAAGTTCTGACTGTCCACATATAGTCTTATAATAGTGTTATATACATTTGTTTTTTAAGAGCCTCGATAAATGCTATCCGCTGGTATCTGCAAACATACTGCTAAATATGTTACGAACGATTGATCACGTATGACGTGGAACAATGCTCTTTCGCAGAAAGGTTGATCTCCCGTCAGTTACTACGCCGACCCACCAACAAACCGAAGATAACTCCGTCAGCGCATCTGGTTTTCGGCTTGCCAAAAAACACACCGCAGCGCACAAACACTCGCCACACATCAAACAATGTTTTGATGTTCACGATTGATTCTGAAATGCCTGTCTATGTATTTTAAAGTGTTATAAAAAGCAGAGATAGAGGGAGAGAGAGAGAGATATGAAGAAGACGATGCTAAAATTTAAAGGCCGGCAACGCGTCCGTAATGCTTATGGTACTGCGTATATGTATGAGCGGCGTTCCTTTCCATCAGGTGACACATACGCTCATTTACTCTTATCCGATAAAAAAATAAAAATTCTCCAAATAAGACACGTAATGAATAAATCCGTCATCTAAGTCTAAAATTTCTTTTTAAGCTAATAGTGTTTGTGTTATAAGAATGGTAGTGCTATAGTGGTAGAGCCACGCGGCAGATGAATACTTCGTCAAGTATGGCATATTATTTGTCTGTACCATAAATGGGCCGGCTCGCTTGGTGAAGTACCACACACCCGCAGAAAACCGACGTCTGAGTGGCAGCTTAGCTACCGCGCTTCGTCCGGTGAGCGGTTGAGTTCCGGACGGTCTGAGTCTCGCAGCGTTAAGTCCGGTGGAAAAGTTTGTACATCGTTGAAACTGACTGACCTTTTTTTGAGTGATCAGATATATTTTTTTCAGAAATCTTTGTTAAAGTTTGCAATTACAACGTTTTTTTTACGTAGATACGTATGTACCTGTTATACATATATATTAAAATACCTATTAACGCACGCTTGACGTTTATCTAATGCTTTTTATAAGACCGGTATCGGTGCTTTCGCGATACTTAATAAACTGCATACATTAGATTAGCATATTCAGGTGTTTTGTCGCCAAACAGGTTCATCCGACCGGTCGCAACATTCGCGACTGCATTGCTGGCAATTACTTCTAGATATCAGGGAGGCTTGTTATGTCCGCGACGGATGCAAATTAAGCAAATAAATTATGTTATTATACAGTCAGGCTTGTCATGTGGTCTTATTTACGGAGAGACTATGTCAATTATGTACATGTATATGTAGTAGTTACTTCTGTACCTACGCGTGGAAAATCTTTATCGTATTGATATGCCTTTTACTTAACGAATACTGGAACCCAATCTTGTTGCCAATGATGTATCTTTTACTTTAGGAATACTGGAATATATCCCATTCTTGTTGCCAGTGATGTATCTTTTACTTTAGCAATACTGGAGTATATCCCATCCTCGTTGTCAATGATGTGTCTTTTACTTAAGGAATACTGGAGTATATCCCATCCTCGTTGTCAATGATATGTCTTTTACTTAAGAAATACTGGAGTATATCCCATCCTCGTTATCAATTATGTACCTTTTACTTTAGGAATAATGAAATATATCCCAACCTTGTTGCTAATGATGTGTATTTTACTTAAGGAATGCTGGAATATTCAGGAGCACAATCAAATACGTAGGTTAGTCGGCGATTTTTAGTTATGACTGATCTACCCTCACTACTACACTATTATACATATTCCACTAATTTAGATTTATATAATTAAAAAAAAACTATCTATAACAGCCTCTTTTATGTCCAACTTTCGACGTAGGCCTCTCCCAATCTCTTTCACTCCTGTCGGTCTTGATCTATCAACATCCAATCATCAATCCTACGTGTCGGGTTATATCCTCTTTCCATCTCGTAGGTGGTCTATCTTGTGGTCTTGTATTTGCTCTTGGTCTCAAGTCGACCAATACGTCCTGCTCACCTCCACTTCCTCTCCGCCATCACCATGACTACATCTCCAACTTTTTGTTTCTCTTACTGACACGTAATGAGATGTTTCATCTTTCTCTATGCAATTCCTACCTTATCAGCGGATTTTTCGGTTAGAGTCATGGTTTCAGCTTCGTATGTGAAAACTGCAAGGACACAATGAGGACCTTCCTTTGTAAGTTCAAGATCATCTTCTATCATTCATCAGCTTTGTACCATACAAAGCAAAACTGATGTTTAAATTTAATTCTCATCATCATCATTATCACGCATATTAAACCTTATCAGTCGTAAGTCACCTCTCACGTGACAACAGTACTTTGTCGCTGCGGTCGTAAGTTACATGGGAGGTGACAAGACGAGACATATTGAAACGTCGCTCTGTGTGAAATGCAGGCACTATTGACTTATTAGTTAAATACCCGTAACAGAGCAATTGATATCTCCAGTTATATATCATTGCCTTTTCCAATTATTTTTAATACATTGAGCCCAGAAATGAATAAAGTCAATGAAAACTGCATCTGTAGCTAAAACCTAGAGATAATCGCGTATAAAAAGCTAGCGACCGATAAGGGTTAAAATGATCGCAATTTCTGCGTGGTTTGATATATAGTTCTCTCCTCATCGAGCTTTTGATTCATAAATAATTATGTTAAGTGACTAAACAAACGTCGGCAATGCCTTCTTAGATCTCCATTTTAATCTAATAACAAATACAATTACATGGACAAAGATTAGGTTATCGCATACTTTGTTTGTTCGTCAATATTGTCGCACCTAATTAGGTTAGGCAATCAGTCTACGTTAAAAACTCGATTCTGAGAAGATCTGGGTTCTAACCCTAGTGAAAAATAAATGAATAAAGACAACTAACACATAATAATAGGTTTCGTGTGTTTATTTTTTGCGGCTAAATAAGCTTAGTAATATAAGTAAAGCAAAGTATTGTAGCTAAGTAAATTTCTGACCATGCATCTTGATAATGGATTTCCGTAAAAGTTACGCAAGACTCTATTAATCTCTTAACAAATGGATAAAGAATCATGTCACACCACAAGAGAGACCAACGTCTAACAGTGAACTGTGGCGGCTGATCGTGAAATAAAAATATCAATATCAACATTACGAAAATCCTTTGTACATTACTTATGTCTGCGAGAGGAAAATTTTAGTACATAAATAGAAATCTATCCGCAAACAAATACCAAAGAATGTATAGTAGTTATGATTTTAAGCTGTGGAGTTTGTACGGCTAACGATCATAAGCACGTGAGTTTAAAAGCGATGTCATGGTTCAGTGGAGTGACTTGGCCTGGACGCAAATAGCGCCGAGATATGGGTCGGATAGTAACTTCTATTACATGAACCGACAGACAGGCGCCTGCAATGTTCGCGCGCACACTGGAGCTGTGAAATCGCACTGTAGTCGTACATTAGCTAATACAAGCCTCTTTCTAACATTAAATGGCTTTAAGACGATAATCCGGCTCGAAGGACCAAAAAAATGCAATGTCAATATTATGTCAATAATGAATTAATATGTCAACTTGGAAGCTGGTGGGGGTGACGTAGTGTACGAGTTAAAAGCGAGTGTTCACCCCATGAGGTATATTTCAACACTAATTTAACCTAGGTACACATTTACGGTTTGATGTCTGTGCTGAGTTGCAGTTTACGATTTCGACCTAATATATGAAGATCATACGTCAAGAATCATACGATGTACTTTGTACAACTAAGAAATAGTAAAAGCATCAACTGTGCAGAGTATAACTTTTTTAAGGGATAGGAAAGGAAACGATGTGTGTCAACGGTGAAAAGCAATCAACACCGCTAAAAACGTCCATTTGCAACACAACAGGCACTTCAGAAGTATTGCCAGCCTTGACATGTGTAGGCTTGTTTTTGAATTCTAATGTCGTATCGGTTCGGAAATACCATTTGAAAAAAAGTTTCGGGAAAAACCTACCCTTTAAGTGGAATACAAAATATTTTAATTAATTGAAAAAATTAACTAATTTTTGAAACCATGAGAAGTTTTGAGAAGTCTAAATTTAAAGAAAAACTTGTGTCGATGATTTCTAATACCCGCCAGAGCTCCAAGATTAACAAAAATTCAAACAGAACAAATTGCATTGCAGTTAAAGAGGAAAGAACATAAACAATAGAATAGTGCGATGAAAGCATTTCTAAACATGCGTGTCGTTGAACGCAGAACTCAACACAATCCAAACAATTTTTTTTCCAATTCCGATAACTCCGAATGCAGCTGCATCGTTTATTTATACTCTTCAACTCGTTCCTACCTACGTTTAATATCTCCGTTAATTGACACAAAGCCCGCATTCCCCCGATCTTTATTGGTCTCGCTCCTCACTCAAGGATGGAGGCAATCCACTGAGAATTTTTATAACAGACGGACAAAACTCAAATCTTGTTGATCCCTGTATATGTTAATTGATCCTCATAAATTGTTTGGAACTCGTGCACTGCTCACGGGACAAACACAAATCTGTTCGTATTTGTGGTGGACAGAAACAGATTATATTTAGGTAAACGTCCGATGATTCGATTTATATTTTTAATCTGTACTTGTCAAGTTGACAGATGAGAAAGTCACTCGTATATTAATCAGGGCCTATATAAGATAACTTATCCCTCCTTTTCGGGTAAAACTATTTTAGGTTTAACGGATACTTTTGATCCATAGGATCTTTATGTGAGGTAGCTTCAAAAGAAATATTTTGCATACTGTTATGTGACTTATGATTAACGCGTAGAAATTAAGTGAAATGATATAAATGCGTGTATCGTGTCTTTTTAACTTGAATGCAAAAGTCCATGCAAGTTTTGGTAGAACGGCCACCATTTAATCAAGACGTATCGTGAAAAGCTAAATTTACTTTTCAATATACCTCATATTATTTTACATGACACTGGCACGATAGTTATAGGTAATTGTTATGAAAAAAGAAGAAAAATTAACATGACAATGCGAAACGGTATTTTAATGTGCCTATTCGGTGAAGAGATACACTCAAATTCTTAACATATTGATAATAAAATAATGCAATCAAGTAAAGCGATAAATGCAGTTTATAGCAAAAGCAGTTATCGAACGGTGCTCTATTCTGAATCGACGTCTGGTCTGCGTAGAGTCATCCGCTAGGTTATTAAAGCGGCAACACCGATGTTACTGGCGACGATAAAAATATTTTTATCTTTTATTACATAGACTGCATGCATTCATGCTGGCAGGTTGTAATGTAACAAGGAAAAAACGATTAGAAGGAAAGAATTTTGGCGTGATCAGAAGGATTCTTGAATTGCTACTAATCTCTTCTCAGCTGCCATGATTTCATCGTTTCATTCTGATTATACTGCGTAGCGTAGTCATGAGTATGATATAGGGAGGCAAACCAGCAAGCGTTACTTGATAGAAAATCAATTAAAGTCACCAATAGACATATGCAACACCATAGACATACAAATACGATTGCCGGATTGCGAGATATGAATAGGCTTGTTTAAACAGACAGGTTACAGAAAATTTTAGTAAACAATGAACTTGCCATAAAAAAACTTATAAAAGTAAATATATAATTTATTATTTAGACCAACCACCACTAAAATATAGGATATCAGACAAAAAAGTATAAATGTGCGAAGGAAAATAGAGAAACCCCAATTCAACGTTAACTTAAGTTGAACCTAGTCGTAAATATTATAAAAAATACGCTGAAGCTCATAAACGAAGACTTCATCATCATGTGAACGCAGAAACTATCTAGCACCTCGACAACACGGACTTAGTAAGAAGACTCAAGAGAAATAAACCCTTTGAGTTAGTTTAGTGAAACTCTAGTGTAGTGAAGTGAAAAAAGTGCATATTTTACTAAGTGTAAAAGACACAAGAACATAGTGTCTTTGCCTTATAGAGACTATAAGAGAAGTGGTAATAGACGTATTTTTAGTTATACTCTACGTAGTAAATTAATACATAATAATTCACAAAAAAATTTTCAGTAGCCCGCGGTTGAATAATTATGAGAAAATCTACAATAGTACTACGTACTATACAAAAAATATAAACAAATATTGAATTTAATAGAAAACGAAATAACATAGGCTTCATTTTAATTTTTATCATTGTGTCGCTTTTATATTATATTTGGGCATACTGTTATTGAAAATATTTATTGAGGTGAGATTTTTATTGTAATAATAAGAAGCGTGATTGAATTATTTTGTTTGATATTACCTTGATATTTTGAGAACGAAATTAAAAATATATGAGAAATAATATACTCTTTTGTCGATATCGCATTCTGCACATTGTAGTGCATTACGTCAAGTTTATGAGTAATACGCCTCTACCGGTAACAATGACAAAAACTTACAAACCAACAAAAGTGTTGTAATTCCACACCGTTATGTGTTTCTTATCTTATAACAATGTTTCCGAAATCACCTCAAACACGTTGTATTAAGGTTTGTATTGGCGCGTGGGTGGAAAGCTCGCGCAGGCGGCCGGCGTCTTTGACCGAGGGAGATAACATCTATAACGCGCAGGTAGGCTTTTATTGCCCCTGCATCTAAACCCCAAAACCCGACGAATTTCTGTTTCGTGTTACTTTTCACACGGGGGATCGCCTACACAAATCCTGCCATTCGCCTTGCAACACCGAGCGACCTTATCTCGGCAGCGCACGCACTAACTGGTCCACGTAGAGCAGGTGCGCCGTGAACGCCCGATACGTAGAAAGCTGGTCGACGTACGTGACCTGGAACCAGATCGAATGGGAAACCAGCGTTTTTCGATCCAGCGGGTGCGACAGGCGCCGGCGAGATGAACCGCATTCCACTAGCGACTCAGCTTTGTCATGTTAACTAAATACGCGGCTCATTATTCTCCCATTTTAACAAAACGTAAAGCAACTGCTGTGACCAAAGTATGCATTAAATAATCATTGTCGTTTAAAAATCTTTTTTTAAAATATACGACTTTTCGGTTCTAAAGAACTTCGTCTCGCATTCTTCATTGTAGTCGATACTTCAATTTCAAACTTTTATAAAGTTCTGATTACACTCGTTTTAGCAACTAGAATAGAAAAAAAGTTTATTTATGACTTTTTTTTTTACAAAAGCTAAGATGAAAACTTTAATAATATTATAATATATAAATAAACAAAACAGAAATAAAATAATTTAAATCTACAAGTGTCATGAAACGGTTCTTGCTCAACATATGCCAGGCGTTCTATTGGAGCACCTGACGCTGGTTTTCAGCAAGAACCAACGTGGTCAGCTCGCGAACAATAGTGACGATATTGATACTGACACACACATACATCCATATATATACTAGTACTCATACTCATATAGACAAATTCACATACAATACAATAAAATTAAAAACAACTGAATCAAGTAATAAATTCACCGCAACCAAAAGAACCAGCTCCTGTTTGCATACTTAAAATTAGATGATGCGTGATGAATGCCGATAAATGCTGCCCAATGATATATGCAATACCATAATTTGTGCAGAAGTCTTGCCTGGCCTTTGTGAAACGTATTGGCTCGTTTTGTAAAGGTTCCAATAACGTATCGGTTTAGAAATACCTCTGAAGATAGCTCATTCTTCCGAGTGGTAGTGCGAGAAAAGAAGTTTAAGTTCGCATTAAAATCCAAAATGCTAACAACTGAAGCCTGTATAGATGTTTATATCTTTAGCAAATATATATAAATTATTTAATTTTTGCCGAAATAAATGTGACAAAATGGCTTGTCTTTTTTTTTAAATCTCTGTTCTTTTTTATTTTTATTGTTTAGTCCTACTACTAATCCTACTAATATTATAAATGCGAAAATTTGTAAGTATGTATGTTTGTTATTCTTTCACGAAAAAACTACTGGACGGATTTGGATAAAATTTTACAATACATGTCAATTAAGTCGGAAAAATCTGGCCTCTGAGAGCTATCTTGGCGTACGCTGCCTAAACTATTGGAGTTACACAAATAAAATGATCTATCACGAAACTTAATTTGGCAGACCAAATTCCAGGCGAGCGAAGCGGCGGGCAAAAGGCTAGTCAAATATATATCACAAAGTTTACGTAATGTAAATTATATAATACTTTTTTAATCATGTCGAGTTTATGATTGTTACTTATTATTATTTTAAATATTTGTAGAAGATATAGTATTATTAATTTAATAAGTTTTAAACTGTTGAAAATAAAATCGTCTAACGATGTATTCAAGCAGATATCGTTTAGATTTGTATTAGGATATCATAAAAGAAAACGATGTGTCGTCCGCTTCGCTGGTGTAACGCCGGATCGACTAGTTTTTTGTCGATCGGACGTCGCCCACTCGAGTTTTTGGAATTCCGACAGCGCTGCCCCGCCGACGGGGGTCTGCCGCTCACGTTCATTCATAACTCCACGTGAACCCTACGCTGGCGTTAGTTTCTATTACAAAGATGGTATCGCATGTGCCCGACATTAAGCGGGGCGTTTACGGAATCAAAGGGCGCGATTGTTTATTATTGGCTATTGTTTTGCATGTACCGCCAACGTCGGCGCCAATAAATGTTGGTAAGATGTTTTTTTTTATAATTTTTTTTTCTATTTATATTGTGCCTACTCTTAAAAAATCTTTTCCATCAACCCAAAGGCAGAGAATGCCTTCGGGTATTAAAAAATGAGTAAAAAATTATGAGTATTATGCAAACCGAAAAAGCAATGGGCTGGTTACATTTGTCAAAGATCCGATAGCTGCGGGAGTAGATGAGTGCTTGTGTGGAGACCGCGTTTTGGCAAACGTAGTCTGGACACCCCCCCTGCGCAGGGTGGCTGATAGAAACTGGATGCGTGAAGCCTAAGATATTTTTAGCCGACGATTTTAGCTTTTGTAATGTGTTGTGGTTATTTTAGCCTTATGTTAGTCTGTCTTAAAAATGCGGAGTATTACAGTGATCCCCACTCTCATTGGGCAAATGGGCGTTCACAGATTGGCTTTTATACTGAGGGAAGTATTGGAGTACACTTACTGATATTTACTTCCATAGTCGCCTCGTATGATACCTACACGAAGAAATTGGATAGCCATATTTTATGCCAAGAACCGCATAGTAAGATTGGTGTAGTTGTTTCAAATTCAATAAAATATTTTTTTTGACCCGATTACTTACTATTCAAATAAAGAAATTTTGATTTAAATTTAAACGTTCCAAGGTCGGAACGCGAGATGAGTCACAGTTCAGCGCGCCCGTCCGCTGCAGGTGCAAAAAGTAAATTAAACATAGATAATGTGAATTGATCACAAAGGAACCGGTCCAATAATATAACCCAACAACTTGATAAAGTAAACAACCTTACCGATATTACTTATCAAAGATATTATTGCTGGTAGCCATAATGTAGCTGTATTGGCTTTTGCAGCTTTATCTGATACTTGGGCAAAATGTTGAACCTGCGCATACCCGCCGGTTCCATAGGCCTAACGCCGTGTCTTTCCGTGGGTGTTAGCGAACTATCAGAGAAAAAACAAGGAAACAGACAATCAGTCTACATGAGTCAATCAAACCACCTATTTTATTTAATCCATGTCACCCCTCTTATCTCAAGACTCACTTTGTATTCCTCAATGACTCACATTCGAGGTGTTTGAGAACATATTAAACTTTAATATTAAAAATGCCTGCTCATCATACCAAATTCTTTGACCAATCTTTCACAGTACAGGCTGTTCGGTTATGGAATTTCTTGCCGCTGGAAGTGAGATAAGCAGTCTCTTCCGATTTTCAAAAAGCATGTATAAATGTATATATGTGCGTGTGTGTGTATAGTATAGTATATATTTGGCTGTTTACTTTGTTTATTTATATTTTTTTCTATCATCATGACAGTCTATCACTAACCTATACTCAACCTCTACTCAAATTATCTTATTACACTGTGTCCATCCTACGATTGTCAGAACGAATTTGTATATAATATTACAACTAATAATTGCCTAGCTTTGTTTTTGGTGTACAATAAAGAATATATCTATCTATATCTGTCAAAGCACCAACCAAATTTTGAGAGAAACCAATGTCTAGCGTGGAACTGTTATTATTTTATTCTATAGCAGAGCTGGTGAACAGGTCATCTGATGGTATATGATCAACGGCGCTCATAGAAAATTGCATTGTCGTCGGTGGTGTCACGAATGCGTTGTCGGTCATTCGTGGATACATATGCACGTGTCTTGAACGCCCCTTTGTCACACTTGCTCGGGAACACCGCAGGTGATAAAACGTAGAAAGTTGAAACACAGAAAGTTGCACTGTTCGTGTTATGGTTGTTGGATAAAATTACAGGTAAGAAGACAGATGTCTAGAAAATGCTTCATGCAAACTGTTCTGTTACATCTATGGTACAAATCTCTAGAGATGACAAGTTCTAGAGTGGAGATCGATGAATGTACGTGATTAGAAAAACACCTTTCTCTAGCAACGTTGCACGGTAGTTTGATAGTTTCAAATTCAAATTCTTTTTTTTTTGACATATCAAAATAACATCTGTCAAATATCAGTTCGCCAACTATCGAAGTTACCATAATTTCATAATGAAGCTCATCCGGATGGAGAAGGAACGGTGTAAGAAACTCCGCAGGTGTGTTCTTTTTTTGTCTTACGTTTATTTACAATGGTAATAACAGAACTTCTTGCATTAAGGTTATGAACCACCTCACAGTAAGTAGTATTATAGTGAGGTGAGGTGAGAAGGTTTTGCATTTCAGCGGGAGCGGTACATTCGCGACGGTCATTAAAATCCGCGGTGGCACAGTGCTCGCAGGTTGGACGTGGGGGTGACCGTCAGTGCACTCTCACGCCGCAATAATTACGGGGCGCGGTAACCATTCCGTAGTACTTTACAGGCCGGCGCGCTACTAGGGTTGTGTTAGAGAACTCAGAAAGTACTGACGTTACAGAATAATCGTAATCGATTTTTTATGCAGCCCATATATGTCCCACTCCTGGGAGACGCCTTTAAGAAGGCAAACGAGGCGTATCATCTAATGGAAAGCAATCAACGCCGCCCATAGACGCCCGCAGTAAGCAGCATTTAAGTGGACTTTATGTGGACTTGTTTTTTGAAGGTTCCGATATCATATCGGTAGAGAAAAACCGCTGGAAGTAGCTGTTTCCACAGGGTAGTGGTGCATGGATCACCATTATCTAAATGGTAGGGACACAACTCTTCATCATAACGAAGTGTGCAGTAGTGGAATTCAGCGGTCGCAATTAATCCGAACAATTCCTCGGAGTACTTCCCATGGCAAAATCTTTAAGAGATATGCGAAGATAAAATCTCTCTCCGCATCGCCAAGAAATGTAGTTATTCAGTGAGATCTTCTTCGCCTCCGTATTTCTGGTGGAATTGACATTACCCAAACATGCTTGTCCGAAACAACGGAAGGGGCATTCAAAATCAGAATAAATACATACTTGTAAGCCGTACATACCTACCTATGTTTATCCTTATGCTGAAATCAAATCCGTGACGATTGTCTTAGATAATAACCTCGCCACAGAGCCAATTAGATATGTCATATTTTCGTTGTTCGAATACATCGATTATCTCTTTTAGTATTTCGAAAATCAATTCTATTTGTGGGGCAGCCCTATCAGAGCCCGCACTACCTTACCCCGCCCCTCTACGTCTCACCACGCCCGTCAGACTGCATTCCGCTCCCATGCGATCGCATCCTGACTTCAGGACCACTCCGAAAAATATACTTTTTTTAACTATTCCCCGTAACGGCCGCACTCACGTACCCTAATCCGGCCAGAATTTCAATTATGACTTCACGAACTGTACTTTTAATTTGCCGCTGTCATGCGCTTCGGTCCGCGAGAAATGTATAAACTATAAACTAAAGTAAAATCAACTCAACTTCTTTTTCTATTCGGAACCATTCCGGAAGGTCATTTCTGACTTGTTTAGGTTACTAAATTTTATAGTAAATTTAACTTAATAATGATAATACCTGTAGGCCGTACATACACAACGACCACTGATTTCAAAAACGGTAGCTTCGCCACCTGGCCAATGGAGTCGCTAGTATAAGCTTAATACAATATCAATGCTTATTGGCTATCGAATTATTTCGTCTTCGTTAGCGTTTTTATAAATAAAACACTCCATATAATATTTTCATTATAATGAAGATAATTATTCCTTTAACATGATGTATATAAAAAAGTATATAGATTTAAATATGGCAAAAAGATCTACCAAGGAGATGAAGAAAGATAGCGTGAGACAGAGACAAATAAATGGAGGAAAATGGAAGAGACCCATTTCACAAGACAGCCTGACGTAGTTTATCTACGAGTATATATATAATATATGTATAAGCTCTCAACACAGTTGTATTTTAAAAAAAACTAATTTAAAGGACTTTTGATGTACATAGATCAAACATTTTTTTATAGTATAGGAAGGCAAAGGAAAGCAATCCAAGATTATAAATCATAGACATCCTTACGAAACATAGACGATCAAGCTCATATACATCCGCAGTACCATAGGCATTGCAGAAGCGTTTCCGGCCTTTAAAAAATGGGTAACGTAATCTTATGTCTCACACATTACTATGATTTGATTATAACAACTTGGTTATAGACGACCAAAATTTATTTTCGAGTATTTTTTATTCCTCCTTGGCCGTTACAAAAATAGAAAGTTCCACAGAATGTCCGTACCAAGTTAAATTTATAATCACAGAGGAATAGTCCGCCCCGTCAATTCACACGCTTATATTCCATTAACTAAATCGAACGATGACGAATCGCCCACTAAATCGAGATTATAATCATTACAGGCTCGCATTCTTCCCGGACGATCCGTGAAGCGGTGGAATGCCCGGAATCGATCCTAACTTGTTTTGTTTTCGCCACGTCATAACTCGCTCTCAACTCGTGGGTCCCGTCCGCAGGGTTGCTAGGTCAATGGTGACCACATGATCGAGGTTACAATAATTATAAGAAACTAAAGCACTAACTGATTTCGAAATCAGCCGTACCTGTTTAAAGTTCGAAGCAAGTTTGAATAGAACATCGTGACCCTATGACTCACAGCCATTTATCCCCAGAAATCAGATTAAAAGGACTGTAAAGGAAAAATTTCGCCAAGGAATTTTTCGCATCTGCTCAATTTGTCTTATTTGTACTATTGCTATGCTACATATCAGGCCTTGATTTGACTGTACTCTAAAGAGCGACTTTCATAGCTACTTTTAAGTAACTGATCAATAAAATTTGTTAAAGTTTTTTAATTTAGTTTGTGATATGTCTGACAGATGGCGCTGTGCCTTTGCGTGAATGTCTGAATATAAGGAATGATCCGTAATATAAATTATTCAAATTATAAACGATTATTTAAAAGTAATCGTCAACCCTAACCGATGTTCAGTGGAATCGCACGCTTCATTGTTTCCATAAAAGAAATCGATTCGCTAACATTGGATGATATTTTGTGCTCTAACACGAATTAAAACAGCTTTATTGTTTGTTCAAATTCACCGTTATATAAACAATTTGGACAAAAATTAATTTTGCTCGACAAGTATTCTATAATACTTTTTGAACAATGAGTTACAAATAATGTCTTCGGCTTAATTATCAGAATACGTAAGTCAAATGTGATATACTATAATATTGAAAAATTTTTTTTTGCAACTATTCTTACTTTAGGTATAAAAAGAGTTATTTTTTAAGGTGAATACGATGTAATTCATGTAAAATTACAGTTACATCAGATCAGAAGAGTAAATGAGAAAAATAATTTTGTGGTAACTCAATAAATCTGATAATTAGGCCGACGATATGTACGTACGTATTATGACATATTTTTACATTTCTGTATTAAACACGAGAAAACTCAGCGGTAAAGTAAAATCTTTCCTACGTAGTTTTATATTAAAAGCAAAGTTGTAATTGACTTATAACTCACTAATGAACTGCTGGAATACGTACAGAAATTAAATAGGTCGTCGTCATTAAATAATATAGGGTGAAATCGATACACGCTCGCACATTATGTCCATTGACTTCTGGGGTATCGCATCGAGTACGTACAGTCAACAACAAAAATCTATGTACAGATCGATGTAAAGAACGAACAATTGACACCCTCTCCCATTCCCAAACTAAGTACCGTTTATAACTAACTGCATTCCAGTACACTCTACCCGTTGTTTTACTTTTGTTAGCCACGATAACGATCTTTGAAAAGTCAATTCGAACGGGTGCAAATTGCTTTAACATAAATGAACTTCAATTTATTGCAAGCCGTATTGTGTTTTAAATAGAATATAATGGAATTATTGATGTGAAACATCTTATCGCGGGGTGCGAGGGTGAAATCATAAAATGAGATCAATTCAGGCTACGCGCCCCTCCGGTCACTTACACGTGGCCATGAGTATACGGTAGAGACAGCCGTTGTCTATGTTTCACATCTACCAAGCATCCTATAACGCTTCTCTTTTTTTATTATAATAAAAAAAGAGATTTTCGTAGTTTTTATATATATACTATTCCATAATTCTTACATACTTTTGTTATTTCTACCTTCACTTATATATCCGGCAATAAGCTTGCTCGTTTGCCCTCCTATCCCATAAAAAAAAAAACAAAAATATATTATTATTAACCTCCGAATTGTGCAGCTCTCGTTTCACGCTGTCATTTATTTTTCACGTTGAATGTACCACAGCCGGTGTAAGTTGTGAAATAATAGCAGTATTAAAAGCATTTCTTGTGAACGCCTCGCAATTACATTTAATGTTCTGGAAATTGAAATATTGACTGGAGAAGATAAGCGTGCAACTTCTTCGGGGGGTAATTATTTGCAAACATGTACGGCAGCCACTTGGAACGAGGTTTGCAATAATTAAAGTGGTTGGGGACTTTTCCCGCCAACTTACATCAGTGACGTGTGTTTTTATTTCATCTTCATAATCTTATATCAGTTATTTTTTTTTGATTGTGTGGGCGTATTATACAATATAGTACGATTAAGACTTATAAGTGAAGTGATATGAAATAAATGCACGTTTCGTGACTTTTTAAGTTAACTGAAAAAGTCCATAGAAGGTTTTGGAAGAATAGCCACCATTTTATCAAGACGTAACGTGACAAGACAAGAGATTGACATTATTCCAATTGCCTTGACACTGGCATAATAGTTTTAACAAATTGTCATGAAACAAATCCTACTAATATTATAAATGCGAAAGTTTGTGAGTATGGATGTATGTTTGTTACTCTGTCACGAAACAACCACTGGACAGATTTGGATGAAACTTTACAGTAATATAGCTTATACATCGGAATAACATATAGGTTACAATTTGTAATGAATTTATGTAATTTTGGTCGTAATATAATTTAGTATTAAGTAAAAAAATATATTTATGTAAAATGATCTGTCACGAAATTTAATGTGGCAGACCAAACTCCACGCGAGCGAAGCCGCGGTCAAAAGCTAGTATAGTTAATAATGTGACTATAAACTAAGTGATTAGAAATCCAAATATTAATCATCAAATTAAATCTCAAATGGAATAATTATTATAGTGAGTATCTTAATTATGAATTCGCCCGTCAGTCGATTTTACGTAATCCAGTGCAGTTAACAAAAGTATCCGGAGATGGCAAAGGCATGTTTTTTGCGTCGGCATGTGCCGTGGATCGGTACAGAGCAGACCGGTCCACAAAGGAACATGTCCGCACCTGTCTCACCCGATGGAATGTCCGGTTACGAATACAATCCTTTAACAAGCGACCATTCCGGAACATAATTAAAAGTAATTAGCCGTTATATCGGTCTGATTTATTTTAATATTTATTGTAAAAAAAAAAACTAGCAACATTTAATAATTAGTACGCAAGTAAGGTCATTGAATATATTTCCCGCCAATTTACGCCGTGACGTGGTATTTTTATTTCATTTTCATAATCTTAAATTCTGATAGCATATTGTAAAATATATAAGTAGCGTGAATTTAACGAGTGTTTTTGAAAAGTGACTTTTTAAATTGACTATAAAAGTCCATACAAGTTTCGGTATAACGGCCACCATTTTATCCAGACTTACCTGTCATGACAAGCTGAATTGACATTTCGAGATACTTGATATTTTTTTTATTTACACTGACATGCTAGTAATAGCTAATTGCCATTAAAGAAGACAGAAGAAAATAGTCATCGAAATTACGTCGTATTTGTGATATCTCCAGCTTTGTCATTTGCCATCGGACGACTCAAACGCTCGTTTGCCTGCTGAGTAATAAAAAAAGAAAGAATGGCGAGCCCAATCCCAAATCGATTAGGCAAGTATCGAGTCGTGTGTTCGACACCCAAAAAACTGGTGCAAGAGTGTAAAGCTTTTTATAAAAATTTAAAACTGTCAGCATAGTTTCCTCAATCCACTTGTTGAATGACGGAAAATAGTTTGTCACCTTATGTTGAAGATGTTATAAAATATCGGTTGAGTATAAGTAGTCGATAAAGCCGTCACGAGATTGAATCAAATATAAGGGGGGTCAAGTTGAATAAAACCCATTCATAAAATCCACTTTACTCATTCGTATCTATTAAATTAATTATTCATGGACTTTTAGCTGGGAATCTATTTAATTGTTACTGTCTTGACCTCAATTGCATGGGTAGTATTTTTCATAGAGTTGGGCAAAGGTCAAATAGCCGTTTCTTGACTCGATTCAATTACTCCTTAACAGCAGGATACGTACGCAAACGTGGCGGGAGTACGTGGGTTGACGTAAGAATTGTATTGGTAAGTGTCAGCGTCAGGTCCGACCTCCAGTGTTTCGGATCCGACTCAATTTTAATGACAATAAATAGAGATACCATTTTTTTCAGCTCTCCACGGGATTTTCTGGTTTAAAGGGAGGGATGTTGTTCTGCACGGAAAACTAGCCTTTGTTTCAGCGGGACTCCATCACTATTAAGTTTTTATCGTCTACATTGCCCCAGACCGCAACATGCGAACCTCCTGCTAATTTCTGACGTCTTTGTAAAGGTCACAGGGCCAGAAACAAAACGATCACCGACAGTGGCGGATTAACCACGTAGCAACAGTAGCAAATGCTACGGGCTCCGCGCACCAAATGACAATTTTCAATATCAAATGCGATTTGAAGAACTAAGGATTGGCAGAACGTCTCAGTCACTTACGTTGATGAATATTGAATATAATTTGCTACGAGAAGTCGATATAGATTATTATTTCTAAATTAAAGATTATTCTAAATTAAAGATAAGTATTATTTCTAAATTTGCCAAAATAAATTCAGAAAACTTTATTGGTAAGAGTATTGTTTTATCTAATACTTGATAACCTGAAGCAAACCTAGGGCTCCTTGATATTATTTGCTACAGGCCCCGCCCTGGCTTCATCCGTCACTGATCACAGACATCTATATAACCTATTTGCATGTATGTACACACAATACTAATAATATCAAATAGTACTACAATACAATCATACTTAAATCGGCTAATAACTACGTCAAATTCTTATAAGTGCAAAAAAAGCCCATCCACCTACATTCATTGAGCGCGGCGGCATCCTGTTTCCCGCGTAATTCGAGGGCCTAATTACTGAATAAGAGGTTATGGAACGAGACATAAAAGGGTCTGACGCAGCCCGTGACTGATGGGGCCCTATTCAGCTAACTTGATTGAAAGGGTTCATGTGAAAGCCTCAATAATGGTCGGCATAATCGTATTTCGCATGCAGGTATGTGTGCCAATACGAATTTTGGGCCTTCCCTTTCACAATTAAATCAAATGTACGGCCTCTTTATCTCTTGATAATATATTCGTATTTACTAGCCGTTATTTTAATTCTATACTCCTGGGATATTACAAATTTTCAACAGTTTAAAAGTATGAATAACATTTTTCTTGAATAAACTGTTTTAACTATTATGCCAGTGTCAAGTAAAACACAAAAATATCAAGTAGGTAGGTATATTGATATATACTAGTGGGCTTGTCCCGTCAGTTATTTAGAGTCCCAAAATATGGCACGCCGTATTTAAGTCCGCCAAAAAAAAAACGCCATATTTGTTATTTTAAATTTTTTATAACCTAGTAAATATTGATACATACGAGTATATGCTAATAATCTGTACTATAATTTATGATAATTTATTTTCTAAGTCTTTGTTGACAGTAGTTATACAATATATCTTTGACCTATCGCGCCTAAGAGACAATAAATAAATATTTTAATTTGCAAAGCAAATTAAAAACGTCCTTATTAGGCATTCTTCTAGAACCATGGTCATCTTTTTCAAATTTTCCTGAAATATATTTCGCTACGTGTTTTGTTATTCCTAATTTGGCTGAAAGCATAACAGCTGTCATAATATTAAAAAACAACGACAATTATAGTGTGCAGAGTTTATTCAATGACTTTTGCCGCCAACTTACATCAGTGACGTTGTGTTTTTATTTCATTTTCATAATCGTTAATTATTGTCAGTTATATTGTTTAATTGTGGTGGCGTATTATAATACAATATAGTTCGATTAACGCGTATAAGTGAAATGATATGAAACAAATCCGTGTATCTTGACTATTTAAGTAGACAGAGAAAAGTCATAAAAGTTTTGATAGAATAGCCACTACTTTATCAAGACGTAACGTGACAAGCTGACTAGTTACATTTCGAGAGGTTTGACAATGTTGTAGTTTACTTGAAACTGGCATAGTAGTTATAACTAATTGCCACCAATGAGAAGAAAATAAATAAAGAACAAAGACAATTTTACTTTTTTTATAATACTGCAATTCTAAAAGAAATGGAAATAGCTCACGCGTTCACGACTAACTAAATAAAAGAAATACTTCACAGAACTTTCCCTCCGGGGTGTGAACTGATAAATTAGTAATCACGTGGAGTCTAATCAATACGTATGAACGTTGAGCTAGGTTATCGACCCAAGCAATGTTTACCCAATACTGCGTTCTGTCAACCAGTCCACCCACTAGATGTATTCCGTATGTACATAATACCATTTAGAACTTCTTAAGAACTCGGATATATTCCTGGATATCGTACTTTTAAAATATTTTTTATTTCATTTTCAATTTTGATCAAAAAATCAATTGGTATGTGAGCGTTATGTATTACTTCTTTAAATGTACATACGTTTTACATATTCAAGTTTTTATGCATAAGTTAGGCTTAATGATAATAGTTCATTGACATGACATGAAAAACAAAAAAAAAATGAACATCACTGATTTAATATGATCCATTCCACAAACATTGAAGATAATACATATTTATTAGTTAAATAATTACATTAAAAAAGTGAAATAAAAATACATATATAAATTATACAGTTCATAATGATTATAGAGAAGACCCCTTTGCAAAGTTAGTGAATGCGGGTACGATCTTACATCTGATCAATTATTTGCATGACGTACATCTTTGTTCCGAGTCTAGGTATATTTCAGTGTGATTAGTATGTATTAATAACACATAAGAAACACACACAAGGAATTCCTGAGTCGCTATGAGTATTATTTAATTAGAAAGTATTTATAAATTTGTTTTAATTAATTAAAACATATATTAATTATTTTAAAACCAATGTATTACCCTAATATAAATTTAAGGCCATAAATACATTTTGATAAAGCTTCCCAGTTTCGGAGAGATCTTTGTATTTCCAGCAAAGTACCAATTTTTTTAACAGCCCATGTATGTCCCACTCCTGAGCACGGGCCTCTATTTCTCGAGGAACGGATGTTAACCCACCTCGCTTGTCCAATGCGGATTGGCGAGGTTACCAAACTCGGAATAAATATTTGAAATCCATACATATATTTATTCCGATGTGGGGATCGAACCCGCGACCATTGACTCCGCGGGCGGAGGGTAATTGGCCACTGAGCTAATTGGTCGTCAAGTACTATTAAATAGTTCAATATGAAAGATTACTTTTAAATAACATATGAGATTTCGCTAATCAAAGAAATCTTTGTATTCTTTAGTTATATTTGGCTCTGTTTAAAAACTACAAACTAGGACTCCTTGTTTGGGCCGTACCATTACAACATACATGACATCATCCACCCAGACTCTGAATAAATAGCAGTAGGTTATATTTATCCTTCATATTGACCAATTTACTCAGTGGCGAGGCCGCAGCCTACAGAGCCAATGGTCTCAGTTTCGGTCCTCGTATCCGATATTTATTCCGAACCTGGTTAGCCCACCAATCCACGATGGACTAGTGTGGTGGTTTAATGTTTGTTCTTCCAGAAAAGGGAAACACGTGCCCAGCAGTAGGACATATCAATATCAGTCCGCAGCAGTCCACTGCTGGACATAGTCCTCACGCAAGTCGCGCCACCTAGCCCGATCTTCGGCTACACGCATCCAGTCTCTGCCAGCCGCCTTGCACCTACTAGGGCGCCCCACACTACGTTTGCCGAGTCGCGGTCCGCACTCCAGCACTACTCTACTTCAATGATTGTCGGTTCTCCGACAAACGTGTCTAGTCCATTGCCACTTTAGTCAGCTAACTTGTATTCAGGACATAAATTACGCGCTATAAAAAATATTTATCCTAACACGGGACTCGAATTAATGGTCGTTCATTTCGTTAGACTTGAAGCTATTGGCCTTAAGGTGAGGTATTCGCTTTAAGGCCAATTGTGTCGTCCAATAAGGCTCAATCCATAAGATCGAGCATGTTATCTTCTATTCCGACAGCCGTTATCTACGGCCGGTCACCCGTGACAGCCGTGACAGATAGTTTTAGTTCAGAACATATCCAAACAGGATACCCCGTGTAATGATAAAACGACGCACATCCTTAAATCTTTACGACATTTCAAATACATTGTGAGCTAATGGGTAAAGTGTACTTTCAAACAAGGATTATTTAGTCATGAATGGAGTCGGACGTTACTTTGCGGAAATCCATTACTATGTGGACAATCAGAACTTTTAAGTAGCTAAGATCCGCAACATGCAAACAAAAATAGAAAAATAAAAATGTGTGTGTTTTTACTGGAAGAAGTGGATTTACGGGGAACTTAAACTAAATCTTACATATATACTTCCTTCAAGAAAATGAGATCCTCCACTGGGTGATGAAATCTCCTCCAATGAGATACTTGGGTTAAAAATTAATTGATTGAAAGGCGAAGATATTTAATCACATCAGGTGACCCCACTGCTATGACTGTATATAGACACCACTTAGACCAAATACTCAGACTTCGGATAAAAATTATACGTCATACACATATATTTATAATGATGCAGGAATCGAATACCATACATTCGATTAGTTTCAAAAACAAGCATATCATAGTGTTATTTGTATCAATAATGATTTTCCTTTTACTAGTATGGAAGCTTTAGTTTTCGTTGCAATACCAGTTTGAATACTTGAAAATGATGACTAACAACCCAACAAGCTCGGAGTAGGTAAATACTATATATATATGTTTTGTGATTTTAATACCAATGTTGATGTGGAACATGAAACCATATTTGGCTGCCACCGGCGCGTCGTCTTTCGTCGAAACCGTTCACTCATTATGTTATCCTTTTTCGACTTTCGAAAGTATGCACGTCGGACATTTAAAACCCGAATTATTCCTTGGAATTTTACAATCGATGTCGTTATGTATTCAGCTAAATAGTTTTTTATTTCTCGTTAAATTTCACTTGAAATGTATTTGGGAGGTTTTCTTAAACATGATGCTACATGATGCGACCAAATTACGTTGGTTTGGGTGCAGTTCATATTGGAATGATAATGATATCTATTTGAATTAGCAAGAATTTTTGTTGTATAATTTTTGGTGTATATTAAGGACATTTTTAAAAATTTTTTTTCTTCGCCAAATTTAATGTATGTCGATAACTGAATATATTACTTAATTTTCTCGGGTAATTAAAAAGTCACGGTGTATATCTATTCATACCATACATAATATATACACATAAAATAATATAAGTACCAGTAAGTGATGATATTACCCTGTAAAAACATGTAAATTTGGTTAGTATTAAGATATTTTATCCATTTTTTAATACCTAATATTAGTTCACACTCTCCATATATTGTTATTTATTCTTGTTCGAATTTTCAAACTTTAATAAAATACTTTTTTATTCATCCACTTAGGTTCAAGAAAAATTTTTTATCTTGTAGTGGATGAAACGTGATGTTAATACAGTTTTTACAATATGGATTTTTATTACATGGGAGAAAACAAAATTCTCTTGTATAGCATATATAAATATATATTTATCAGGATATAAGAGTAGGAATTGACTTTAATTTTTTTATAGTATGTACTTGTTTTACTATTGCCATGTTTTTTCCACGTGTTTTGATTAGATACGTCGGGAATTTATTGTATAACATTAGCAGTATTTTATATAAAAAAAAATTAACAAATAATACTCAAGATTTATTCGTCGAACACATAATATACACAGTTCATAATTAATAGCGCAATTGCTTCTTCGTTTCTAAGATGCGCCGTTTGTGTGAGGGAGCTTTGAAAGTCAACCCAACCCATCCTTAAAGCGAACACATACATTATTAATGAAGCCATGTGACGCACACCCGTAAAGTCATGTTAATATACATATGTATGTAAGTTGACATAAAGTATAATTCGCTGAAGTTGATAAATACCTTCTTATGTTGGATATCTCCCGCCATGTTTTTATTTCATTTAAAACTGCCGCGCTTTTGGCAACCACGGTTGCCAACAATAAAAATAGTTCTGTTTTTTATATCTTTCCTTTTTGACGATTTTAATCGTTTATGGTTGCTTTTTGAATTAATAGATATTTTTTTATTATATAAACGAAACGCACGTAAAATGCACAATTAGTTAATAATCTCACGTTATTATGAGTTATAATGTTTACGTATTAAAAATATAGTTTGATTAAGGCGTAGAAGTGAAGTGAATTGAAATGAATTCGTATTTCGTGTTCTTTTAACTGCAAAAGTCCATGCAAGTTTTTGTAGGACGTATCGCGGACAAGCTCTGAATCCACATTTCAAGATACTTGTTATTATTTTACTCGACTTTTTGCGCGAATTCATAATAAAGCCTAAAAATAAAAATCGTCAATAAACTGTCCATATGAAATTAGCTATATTGTGTTAATCTCGCAGCAATTTGATAAGCGAAAACCGGCAATAATGTAATAAAATTTAAAATATGTACTTAATTATAAACACAGTCACGTACAATTAAATAATTTTTGCCTTAATTAGCATATTCGCCGACGGCTGCATTGCATACCGCCTGCGGAGACAGAACCGATACCAGTTCTCGCAAAGATGGAGTTGGTAATTTGATTTTTGTTGGCAGGTATCTTAATAAGATCATAAGAGCTGATACAGGACGACGGCGTTGTGCCAAGTAGGTACATTTTGAACCTGCCGTTTGTTTTAGATGCGAGATTGAATTGTCATTATTTTATTTAATTTTATTTAATACTTTATTGTACACAAAACAGGAAATACAAGAATTAAAAGGAAAGAAGATGTACAAGGGCGAGCTTAACTCAAAATTGAGTTTTCTCCTAGCAAACCCAGGAGTGAAAGAGAGATAAGAAAAGCTGTGAGGATAGAAATAAGTGTACAACAATAAAATATAATAATAATATACATAACAAATTAACAATACATACTATATAAATAAGAGGATATATATATATATATATATATATATATATATATATATATATATATATATATATATATATATATATATACATATAAAATATTTTATACTGAAAGGAAATATTCTTTAATTTCTCTTAAATACATCCAGTGAGAGGCTATCACGTATAGTATGTGGGAGAGAGTTTCACAAGCGCACTGCGTATACAGTGAATAAGCCACCGTAACGGCTGGAAGAATGTGGAGGAATACGAAGGAGAAGGGAGGAGGACGTGCGACAGGTCTGATCCCTGTGGACAAGAAACTGGAAACGCTCTTGAAGATATGCTGGAGATCTGGGATTATGTAGTTATTTATTATTTATTTGTATATTATTAATAATTAATATAATTTATTGAAAGAGCCCTTGAAATGTGAATTTTTCAGCTCAACCCGAGAAGTACAATATCGACGTAATACATAGAATATCGGCGTAAAATTATTGAATTAAAAAATAATATTTTTTATATTGCTGCGTTTCCTAAGGTGAGTGAGTGATCCGAAATTTCCACGGGAAAGGGAGAAATAATCCGAATTATGTCTCCCTATATATACTTTCTCTTTCGTTTCCTTCCTTCTTATTTTTCACATCATCACTCCAAGTTATACTATTGCCAAATCCCAAAAAGAATGTTTAACAACAAAGCGTTGCCTAGCAACCAATGACGAACATAACATTGACAACCTTCTTTAAAATGTGCACAACCAACTGCTCATACATACGCTGATTATGAAATAAAATATATCTTCATAAACAAATCAATCGTGAGCGGAGGTGATCGTTTGCCTATCACTAGCATAAAAAAAAATCACGGGCGACCTGTCGCGCCGACTACCGGTTTGTATGTGTGTGCAAACTTCTAACAATCTAGTAAAGATAATATCTAACGAATCTTAATAAATTTGTATGGAACCTTCGTTTGTCACCGGAAAAGGATGTGATGATTCACGGCTGCAATTTATATTCAGAATACGAATCGCATATGCGCGAATCAATATGACTTTATACAGGTTAAAATATTTTAAGAAATTATTTTATGAGAAGGTTTCATAAGCATTTTTATTTTCATAAAAGGTCAATTCATTTATTCATTATCATTAAATTATTCATTTCTGTCAGCTCATCTTCAATATAATAAGTGAATTTGATCACAATTATTAATACAGTGTTCATTAACCCTTTCGTTACGGACGCATTCTACGTCGCGCCGTCCCCGCTGACCGAGCAGTCGCGGCAAGCGTCCGTACTTGCGGAACAACTGCAAGCGCCCGTCAGACGCACAATACCACGCTATCTTACGCAGAGCGAGTGCAATGGCTCGTAAAAAAATATGCTTAAAAAATTATAACATAACAATAGAAAATATTTGCTCATTTCGTCAGTTTATTATTAGGCAGCGTAAAACAAGTGCAAAATACTTGCGATGGATTACCATGGAGATAACATATATATTCTGCTCATGAAGAGTCGCGAGTGACCTAAATCACCGTTCGTACATAACGAGCGTCAAATGTTGGGTGACCATCGTCACCGCTCGTACAGAGCGAGCGTCAGGCGTTGGGTGACTATAGTCACCGCTCGGACAGAGCTAGCGTCGGGCGTTGGGTGACTATAGTCACCGCTCGGGCCGAAAGGGTTAACATTGGCGGTTCATCGGGTAGCGCTTGTTCCTACTCTGATGTACGGCAGTAGAAGTTGGCAGAATAGTCATGAAAGCAGACTCAATGCGGTGGAAATGAAACCGTTAAGATGTATGTATGGGGTAACTTTGACTGATAAATTAAGGAATGAACTTATAAGAGAGCGATGTGGAGTAAAAAAAAAACTAATGACAAAAGTTGAGAAAGGGATGCTTAGATGGTTTGGGCACACATAGAGAACGACACGAAAGACATTTATTACAGACATACTAGTATTTTATCCCTAGTCTATGTTGAAATTATTTATTTATAAGTTTTTTTATGCGATTGGAAGGCAAACGAACTTACGTGTCACCTGATGGAAAGCAATAAACGCCGCCTGTAGATAGATATCCGCAGTGCCATAGGCATTGCGGTAACGTTGCCGGTCTTTGAGAAACGTGGAGGCCTATTTTCCTAAGGGTTCCAATGTCGACCCAATGGGTTCGGTAACACCGCTGGAGGTAGCTGGTTTCACAGTGCGTGCAAAGAAGTTTCGAGAAAAACGCGCCCTACTGGAACATAATGTAAGTTGCTCCGTTTTCACTGCGATAGCTTCGGTACAGTTAGACGATTGCAATTGCAAAGCTCTTATGTACCATCACGCAGATCTGAGAGCCGTGTCGAAGCGCATTCCACAAAGACCTCGCTCGCCTACGTGCACCATTACCTACCTACCACTCGCCGAGCTTTTGACTTTAATACTCCCTGACATTGAAAACTTACTCTTACAAATTGGACTCTATTATGTCAAGCTAGGGACGATTTTTCAGCGGTTAACTTATTTATTGTAAAGCGAAATGTTTACAAGTTTTGGTTCGCAGAAATGTAGGCGTAGTTTATGTCGCAAAGCATGCATTTCACAACGTCGCCGATGTAATCAAATACACCTACTGCTTTTCGACTATACTTAAACTGCCTACTTAAAATTAGGTATAAAATTGAGCTTAAAAGACTGTCAAGTGTCAGGAGATTATTTTTTTCTTCTAGCATAAGTATTGAAGTTTTTGCCGGATACTAAGTTAATCGTTTATTTTCTTGAAAAAAGCCGGAAAAATATTTAAGTATTGTATATTTTTTTTTATTTTATTTGCGGTGTTATTTAAAGCTTATATTTGAATTACTTTTAATTTGAATGGTAAATATATAATACGCCATCTACACCAATCAACAAATAAATAAATCTTGTTTTTACTTCCTCCATAATTCTATTCAAATTTCTATTTTCCTATTTCTACGTTCCTTATTTAGTACTGAAACAACCGCCTTGAAAGACAATGGTCGCTGGTTCGATTTCTGCAGTGCTATATTTATGACCTAATGGTATTTATTCCGAGTTTAGGTATCCGCCGAGAATACGTGTGTCGGGTTAACATTAATTCCTCCAGAAATAGGGAGGCCTTGTTTTACTTCAATACCTCAAATGCTTGACATAAATAAAAACTTTTTGGAACGAAAATAACAGACATTATTTATAATTCAATAACGTTGATATAATAATCACAATTATCCGGTAAGAACGCTGCAACAATCCATTAATTTAATCAATGTATCTAAATGGTTTAGGATAAAAATAATAAATTACTGATACACGGCGCCTGCCATTATAAGGCAAAGGAAAAAATAAATATAAAAAACAATACATTTCTGTTATTATTACATATCATGTATGATATTAAATATAATACCTACTTGCCTAATGTTTCAATTTATATACTACCATTGTATTAAAACAACTCACCTTCGGTAACATTAAATTGCTTCAAAGTTAAAGAAAGATTAAATCTAGGAGCAACAATAACCCACTTGGTTAAGATTTATATCGTGAATTCAATTATATGTATCATTTGATGTATTAAAGTTATTATTTTACTAACAAAACAGAGTAATGTTTCGTTTGGTGCATTAGTTAAAATTAATAATAATAATTTAAAAAAGCATTACCAGTCTTCTTTTTAGAAAATGGTCGTAACGTGAAAAATTTCATTCTTTTAGTGAGACACGTGTTATTGAAATTAAATTTGTTTTATTATCATAATATTTTCTTATCTGTTTCGTCTATAAAAATGATAGCGCGTGATTCTCACCTGAGTTCGGCTGTTCTTGTATATCAACATCCGACAACACTCCTTTCTTTTCAAAGAAAATTTTCACTTTCGCACAAGATATCTCAGTGTCAGCAGCTGAAGCGATAGCAAAAAAAGTCGCAAGTAATATAAAATATATTATTTGGCTCCTCATACTAAATCCGAAAATCGATTTTTTGTTAGACGACAGTTTCACAAAATAACTCATGTTCACAGCCATTTTCGGAGTCAATTATAACGGGAGCGTTTAAAAAATTTATCTTTGTTTTTTAAATGTTTCATAAATAAAAGAACTGTAAAATGATTATTTTTCAAACTTAACTATTACACTCGACACACTCAAAACACAACACTTAAACTACACTCCATTGCGGTCGCAGATTAACTACTGTCGGATCAGTCAGTTCATTGAACTGAAGTGAGCTGAAAGCGGCACTAATAAAATGTTGCCAATTGCCTATATTCTTACCATTCGGGATATTATTTATTTTTTTATAAATTTTAAATAAATATAGAAATGAATATTAGAATAATGCACTATATGCAGTGTAAGTCACACTTTACTAATATTATTGTTTATTAGCTATGAATGCTGATTTCGTGTTTAGTTTATGTCGTTACAATACTATACTGACACGGATTGCAGAAAGTTAACAGTGATATTACATAAACTAAATAAATATCTTTAGTTTATTTATTCAGTTTATGTAATATAGGATTTGAATTGATATTACAATGAAGAATACGTCATGTTCAAGTTACATACTGGCTACATTTTTTTAATGTCTATTGTCTAAAAAACAGTGATGTAAACTTTTTAATATTACCGCTTATATAAGTTAAAAATTATAAATAACAGCCTTTAGGATCTAAACTATAGAATATTACTAATACGTTTAGTATCGCTTCAAACTAAGGTGTACTATCACTTAGAAGCTTTTAAATACGTTAACACATTTACTATAACATAATAACAAAATAGTGCTAATTATAATCCTCTGTCATACCAAATAAACAATATATGTATATATATTTAATACTTTTTGTTTATATATAAAAATATATAAACAAAAAGTATGTCGCGATGCATTAAAGCTGTTACTAAACTTCAGTTATTTGCCTTTTTAAATACGCGTCTTAATGAATGTCAATTCATATTTTGATAGCGTACTATATTAACAAGTTCTTAAACTGCTCATTAATTTTATAAATAAAATGATCCCTTCACAGTATATTATGAGATTTTAGAATTTTACATTGTTTTGAGGTAAATTTATAAAAAGTTGGTAGATTTCATTACTTATTAGCATCAATAGTGATTTCTACGTGGGTAAACTAAAATTTAATTAATCAGTCTGTCAACTTGTCGTTGGTTGTATATGTCTTTTAATTAACGATATATATTTCAAATAGTAATTCTGATTCTATACATTTTTACCGTAAAATATAACTGTTACCAACTATAATACCTGGAAAATTCTAATAAATTTTGCATGATTTTTTTATAGTTCCCAATTTATATGAAGATTGTTGGTGTTCAATTATTGTTTACATAAAAATTTTTACTGTAACCAGTATGAGGATTTATTTGTTAAAAACCGTATCGAACACGATCGGAAGGCGTTTTTTGACGACGAATAATGTTAGAAAAGTTACACATTGCATATTTGACATGGATGGCTTGTTGTTAGGTAAGTGTGTACTAGAAAATTGGAATGCACGACCTTTTTAACTGTTGTCATTGTTAATGTATTGAAGGTTATATTTATATTACACAACATGGATAATGCTATTAATAGCATAACTTAGCGTTTTAAACAATTTATGCCAATTTAGTCCATATCTTAAGGTTGCTTTATTTAAACCATGAGCAGTCTGTAGAACTACACAGGAATTTCTCACAAATAGGTAGAAGTTTATAATTAGCATGTTTGGCAGATCCAATAGTGAATGTAAAGTCAGCTTTACATAACAGTAGTTCTTTGCCTGCGTTACCAGCCTATGAAAATGTTTGACTAGTATGGTTTCAAAATTGTTATATTATCATCAATTGCTCATCAAGGCCAAGTTTGCCTATCTGTAGTATGCACCATATGCTGGTGATGTTGAAAGTTTAAGTATCAAAATGTAATTAGGCCCACTTGTATCCTATTTAATTGTTATTATAGTAATAATCCTTGTAGGGATTGTGTTCTATAGTAAATGTTGGTTGTAATTGTATAAGCAACTGCAAAGTATTATAGTTTCCCGTAGTTTTTTGGTCTGGACTTCAAGAGCAGCATGTCATTGGAGATTACAAACTATATTGAGATCCTGAAATATGTCAGGACTTAAAGTATGAAATATGATAGTATTGTAGAAGCTTCTGGCAATTGTAGTGCTCTTGATCTAACATTTATATAAAGATCCTTTGAGAAATAATAGCACAACAAATATCCAGTTAATAACTCTCCAAGTGTAATTTATTTTCATATTTTAGATTAATTATTATATATATTAAATCAACAAATTTGATATAAAAAGGGGGTTCAGCAATACTGTGTTTAAGTATGACCCCTGACTGTATGAGTACTATAGTCTTAAGCCGATATAATTTATCTATGTAGAATATTTTTGTTATACTAAAGATTATACTATGTATATACTTCACTTTGTAGATACTGAACAAGTATATAAGAAAATGATTACCCAGATATGTGCTAGCTATGGACACAAATACACTGATGAGCTGATGATGAAGGTGCTTGGTAGCACAGAGCAGCGCCTTTCAGAGATATTGTGCAAGGAACTAAATTTACCCATCTCACCAGTTGAGTTCAGAGATGAGTTGCTCAAGTTAGGTGATAACATGCTTGCAGGGACACCTTTACTAGATGGTATTATATATTTTAGTTTATAAATAAAATGCTTTAAACTTATGATCCCAATCCTTCCTGTATTGTGGATGCTATTATAATATGCAAATGAGATGTATAAACACCTATATAAAAAAGATGTTTAGACATCAAAAATCATTAGAATATGATGTGAATTGAACCATTTAGGTTGCTATAACTATCTCATTTGTCTATCAGAAGTATTGACTATGCAGTTAAGGTTGATGCTAAGATGCTATGTTTGTGCTTTTATTTATATATTAATATGTTAAGAAAAAATGTGAACCTCTCATTAAGCACATTATGTGTGAGGGTGAGATTTGGCATAGGTAAAGTTCAGATGAAGAAGTGCAGTAATATAAAAAGAAATTAAGAACTTAGTGAATTATGGTTGAATTTCATCCACTGGTATCTATGGTATAACACTAATGTAAATAAAATATTTAAAATACACTGTATCAAACATTGGTCTGTAATCACTAAACATTGGTCATAAGCAATATAAATTGTTCTCATCATAGGCTTGTACTTAGCAAGTAGGTGCAGGTCTTAGAATTGGCCTCATAGCCTAGATCTCTGCTCAGGAGGCAACTGCTTCTGCAGTCCCTGGCACTAGCTAGTAAAAAGTACGTAAATATGTGTGAGTTTGGTGACACTGCAACCTCCTTGGGACCAGGCGAAAAATGAAGTTCTTGATGTGGGAATGAACACCTTCAGAAAAGGGAGCATGGATTAAATATTCTCAATTTTAAATTAAGTAATTGTGGCCTGCCTAATATTTGCATTGCAAAGTAAATAAAGTTGGATGCTAGACCATCTTATCTTTAGAGTGTAAGCCTAATTAATATATAAGAAATGCTTCTGTCTGATAACTAATCAATGTTTACATATCAAAATCAATAGTGTATCAATAGAATAATAATTATATATTAGGTATACTTTAAATGTTGTTCTGTAATTTTTAATTTAAAAATTATTGGAGAATCTAGCACAACGATACTTTCACGTGAGAGAGTTATAAAATTCATAAGCAAAATGGACAAATGTATAAAAAAATCATAGCCCACATATGTATGTCCCACTGCTGAGCATGGGCCCTACCCATTTCTATAGGAATGGATGTTAATACACCACACTTGTCCAATACGATTTGGCGGGGTTACCAGACTCGTAATACATACCTGCAGACCATATGTTATTTTTTCGATGTGGGGAACGTACCCGCGATCAATCAATGGTCACCCGTGAGCAGGTGGCCCCGCCACTAAGCCAATGGGTTATCAAATGGATAGTAAACTGATAAATCATATTCAAAAACCATTCGTTCTCAATAACTTAAAACCAAAGATTATGTTCATAGTCTTACTTTCTTAATTTCAAGATAATACTTGAAATTATAATATATTACTCCCTAGTCAATATTACTTCTTTTGGGGTCTTTTTCATACATAGATTACGAATTTTATTTGTTGTGTGTTTCGAGTAGCATTATTAATAGTATTTGAGTTAATTATTTTTGGTATTACAATTATTTATTTTCATTCTATTTTATTTACTTTCAGGCGCCGAAAGATTAATCCGGCACCTACATAAAACACAGGTTCCCTTTGCATTGGCTACATCATCCAGTGAACGCTCGGTTAAAACAAAAATAGAGAATCATAAAGAGCTATTCAGTTTGTTTCACCACATGGTCATGGGGAGCAGTGATAAAGAAGTCAAGTTTGGAAAACCACACCCTGATGTGTTTTTAGTCGCTGCCTCCAGGTTTCCTGATAAACCACATCCATCGAAGGTAAAATGTTTATATATGGTGTTCTTTCTCTCTTAACAAATATTATATGGAACAAATTTTTGTATGAATTAAAAATGAAATTTTGTAAAATAAAAGATGCTTTTGGTATAAATTACATGTGCATAATTTTTTTTACACTGATACAAGGAAACATGTAAATGGACTTTGAGATAAATTATTAAGAAAATATAAGGATGTATGGTAATGTTAAGATAATGAAACAGAGACAATCAATACACCATTCAAGTTTAATTTCCTAAAATATGAATTCTACTCGCTACTACCACCTTGGCTTTTCTACGGCTTTATAATAACCGATCAATGGCAGTATAAACATTTCTAGATAAACATAGGCACCGATAATGAACATTTTTGTTCACCATATTCACCATTTATAAAATGTGGTAACTTTGAACAAACAATCTCTATCAGGGAGATGTGAATGTTCAATAGTAGATTTCAATAGATTGTTTTGTTGGTCTTGTTTTATATACATTAAAACAATTAGCGTGGACTCATCTTGATGTGATGTGTAAATTCAATCTCCACTTTGCTGAAATCCATTTTAATCAATAGTTTATTGGTTAAGAATGGTATAGAATGAGTTACAGATACATTTAACTCCGTAGTTTAAAATTTAAATAAATTAATTAGAATGAAACATTTAAATAAATTCATTAGAATGAAAATTAAACATTGTGTTAAGCTATCTATAAATGTTAATGCTATTTTATGTATTTCTCATAATGTTTCACACTATAAAAAGCACCTAAGTTCAAGTTCAATAATGTACTGTATTTTATATTAAATGAGTTTGAAGTGAAAATCTTAAACAGTTAGGATTTAGCCTGTGAAAGAATGAAATAGAATGTTTTTTATAGTAATTAAATTACTATTAACCGTGCCAACATTGTTACCTATGATTATTTTATTGGGAGCCTAAGGAGCGTGTAGGTAAAACAACTTATCACTTATTATTATAAATTAAACTAATTTGTTAAAGTGGTGTCAATAATATTTAGAAAAGAAAAGCACATAACCACTTTATATTCATATTTTTATTTAAACATATCAATGTCACTTTCTTCACATATTTATGTAATATAATAATCTTTATTTAAGAAATTTTCTCCTTTTCAGTGTTTAGTTTTCGAGGATTCACCGCACGGCGTCACAGCAGGAATCTCAGCGGGCATGCAAGTTGTCATGGTTCCTGACCCACACTTAGATAAGAAGTTAACAACACATGCAACTATAGTGCTGCCATCGCTTGCCAAATTCCAACCAGAAATGTTTGGATTGCCACCCTTCCACTGACAGTGATTACCCAAATTTAGGTAGAAGAACATTTCTTACTGACTTAACTGAAATAAGTGCATGTTAATCTTTTCCCCTAGGATTGTTTGTCCTAGACATAGTCATTACCTTTTTATATATGTATTTACAATATTGTGCAAGATATAATATGTCTGTAATTATAGCTGGAAAATACAAATAAATCAATGTACAAAACCGTGTAGTTTAGGTTCTAAGTGTATGTTTTCTACAAAAAATTATATGTTTATATGCAGGTGTAATGTGAGTTATTATTACAAGGTTCAATATAACATCTGAAAATATTTTACTGTATGAAAGCAAATTTGAAAAACATTGTACGATGTATCCACCAAAGCCCGGTGGCATCTTCACTTTCATGGATACTTCCTTTAAGTATCCATGTTAATGGACATATTGCAATTGGGACCATAGACAAAAAATGTATCTGTCTCCAGTTAATTGACAGATTGATTGTGGTCGATATTTTGGTTATTTGCAGACCATTTATAAACGCAAGCCCAATTGATTTCTTAAAGCTAAAATTATATAAAGTTTGTTAATATGTGACTTATTTAGGTAGGTTTAATTTACATTTTTTAATTTTCATTCAACAATATTCTATGAATCCTTATATATTATTGTTAATATAATTTAAATATAGCTTTTGTATAATTTTATTATGCGCCATTTTGGGTTATACTTTTCTTTAAGCAGTATTAGTAATGCTAATTTAATATAATGTCAAAGGTGATTACTCGGCTTCATTGACAAATCAGTATCATTGTAGAACGGGCGGATGTACATTTTTTTATTATTGCAATAATTAATGTTAAGCTTGGTTAATTTTTATTAAACATTAACTAAAAGAGGAAACTAATAACACTTGCCAACTGGCCCAAGACGAGTGTTTAATGTTACCTGATCATGTGAGAATGCCTAAACTTTTATTCGTATTTTTAATTCAAATATAAAATATAACTATTGTTTATAATAGAAATCAATACAATGTAAATTAAAAAAATGTTATATTTTTTTTTAATTTACATTTTTTTTTCTTTTTCTTTCTAGTTTCTTGTTAAGAGTACAAATGAACAAATTATGCTAATATTGGCTCATTTCTTTGTTAAATAATTATATGCTGCGGTACGAATAATTTTTTTAATTTTTATCATTATAAATGTAACTAAATGGATAAAATTGTGTGCTAATTATAATATTTTTTAATGGGATATGAAGGCAAACGAGCAGGTGCTTCGCAAGATGGAAAGCAATCAACGCCGCCCATAAACATCCGCATTGCCATAGGCAATGCAGAAGCGTTGCCCGCCTTTTAGGAGTGTCATTATTCAAGTCACAATTCAATATCAAGAGGGGAGGGGGGGATTTTGCAAATGAATAAAAAACTATAGTAATTTTGATAGACAGATACTTTAACTACCCTGTTACTTGTTTGACTCTATGATAGAGCCATGGCAGCAAGTAGTAGTGTAATGCCCCACAATTTTCATTTTAAAGTAATAATGAGATAGTTTTATCTACAGTTATTGAGGTGGTATAATAAAAAGTTAACCAAGTGCCAATGTTTTTATAGTTTGTTATGTTTACAAATGTAGTTTATAGTTGTTTCGAAAATAATAAATTATTTTTAATGATTCCGTATATTTTATTTCTTTATACAATAAACATTTTTTAAAAAGAGAAGTACACTACAAAGCATGACATGGGGTGGTAAGAAATCTCAGCCATAAATGGACATCTTGTCATGGCAACACCGGAAATATTGCAGATGTATTTCCTACCATGGAGTAAAGTTATGAATAAAGGCATGCATAAATTTCATCCTTTTGGAGCCCCCATCACAGATGGAATTTTAGTATAGTTTTAGCACTTTACATTTATGTGGCCAACAAAAGTTAAAATTCATTGCTCTCTTGTCACACTTTGTTGAACCCCTCCCTCTTAACATGGCACATATATTATGGATGTCCTCTAATGTAAGTTGAAGAAATTCAAATTTTCCTTTTAGTTCATTTAGGCTTAGTTCTATTATCATCATCATCAGCAGCCTGCGGTAGTCCACTGCTGGACATAGGCCTTCCCCATGGAGCGCCACCTAGTCCGATCTTCAGCTACACGCATCCAGTTTCTGCCAGCCGCCCTGCGCAGATCGTCGCACCATCTAGCCGGGGGGCGTCTCACACTACATTTACCGAGACGCGGTCTCCACTCCAGCACTCGTCTGCTCCAACGATCGTCGGATCTCCGACAGACGTGACCAGTCCATTGCCACTTAAGTTTGCTAATTCGAAAGGCTATGTCGGTGACTTTAGTTCTCTGGCGGATTTGTTCATTCCGAAACATATCTACCAGAGAAACTCCGAGCATAGCTCTCTGAGCAACTCTGAGCTTATGAAACAAACGGATTGTCAGCGTCCACGTTTCGACGCCGTAGGAGAGTACAGGTAGGACACACTGGTCGAAGACTTTCATCTTCAGGCTCTTAGTTCTATGAGTGGTATAAATTAGAAATACAATTTGTCCTCTAATTACTATATTATTTACATAAATAAATTATTAACCAACATAATTTTATTTGACAAGTTGCTTGAGGGTTGTGAGGACATCATCTGCAGACATGTTTGTTAGTGGGGCAGTGCGTTCAGCTCCTTTTTCTGAAAGACAAAACATTATATGTATTATGTATTAAAGCCTAGCAGTGGACATTTTTGTCTATGGCACAGATGCGTTAGTTTGTCCAGGGATGTATTATACTTTGGTTTAAGACTGAGTAGTAGCTTTGTTTCTTTGCATCGCTCAATAGGTGGGAAAGTCTTAGTTTAAGAAGTAGAGTCATGATAGCACGAATGGGCTAGCTCGACCAGAGAAGTACCTCACTCTCCTAGAATATTTGTGTTAGTGTTATCACTTTTCAAATGGTATTCGTGATCCAGAGGCCCATTATTTACCTCTTTACCCTAAGGTGGGTAATGCATATGCAGTGAATAGGAAGGTGTTTTTTCTATAAACATATCTAACAAAAGTTAATTTATTTCAATATATATTCTAAACATACTCTATGATGGAGGAGACATATTTAACCAACTTAATTAAATAACTAAGAATTTATCAGGTACAAAAATATAATGATTCAAAAATGAAATAGATGTTTCTAAATGACTGTTGTATAATCTCATTTATATATTACGATTATGATATTGCTTAATTGGATTACTAATTAAAAAATATTTTCATTATTTGAAAATATTTTATAATTAATGCAGAACATGTCAAACAATTGGTAATTGAGAAGTAAATTAAAAAAGTTTTACAACAATAGGAAACTTTTTTATAAAAACAATGTGGACAATTTTTTTGGTAGTATACTTGAATATCTCTGCATTGATCTAAAATGGCTTCTACATTCTTTTTATACATGTGACATTGAAAAACACTGCAAAGTAAAACTACATTTTCTGTTTACATGTGTAAAATGATATCTGCATTAAATTTTAACCTGAGCTTAACATGTGCGAAAACAAGTGTTTTCAATAACTAGCCGTGACAATTTCACAACCATACCGTAGACTTCGTCACATTTTAAATCACAGAGGGATTCGCTGACTTCACGCCCTCTGTCTGAAACAAGTTTAGTTAGACAAACTTGATTCAAAGATAGTGTTATCATTATAATTAGATATTGTGGGTATTGAATTATTTTTTTAAGTGGTGTATTTATAACTGAAATCAATTAACATAAAGTCAATTGGTCCTCTGAGCTGACATAGATAATTTCTGATATGATTAATATTGTTCCAGACAAATGTGCGTTTTAAAGAGATTATTTATCCATTTACCTCATATGTTCAAGCTGTAGTGCTTAATTTAATATAGCAAATGCTTTAACTTTGTTTTAATATTTTAATAGTTATATTATAAATCTCATTAATTTACAAACCATATCGAGCCCAAATTCGAGGTTGAATACCACTACACTCTCGAATCAAAATTGGAAAATTCGGATTTTCTTTTTTGATATTAACATAGCTCTTCTGAATGAAGTCTCTGAAAACATGGGTTATACATATATTAAATACTACCAACACAGGTAAATAAAACACAGAAAATTACTTTTTATAATAAAAAATCCAATCAGGTTACTTTGGATATTTATGTAATCAAATGAAACATAGGTACCTAACACCCGCAGATTGTTTTCCTGTTTGACATAAATGAATCCTAATTTCTTTGATTGCTCCTCCAAAGCGTACAACGGACATTTTGTAGTAAGACGATTATTATTTTTTAAATTATGTTTTTAGAATACAAAATGCTATTATTTTTTACTTCAAAAAACTGACAGACAACAGATGATAGTATTGACAGTGACAGCAATATATAATTTTTTATGGTAACCGTCCGTTATGGATATTATATTAATGGATATTATTATATAGGTATTGGCAGTGTCATGCTAATAAATTTTAAAGTAAACTAGGTATATATCGAAATTTAATGGAAATTTTTTAAGAAATAAATTGTAATAATAAATATAACCTTTGAATAACACTTAAATTAACTTTTGATGCCATAACAGCAATCAAGACATATTTTTCATTTTAAATAATAAATATTATATTCAAGGAACTTATAAAATAATAAGGCTTGCGTTAATAACCCGGATTCTTTGCGTTTAAAAGTGTCTTAAAAACCTCGATATGCACATACTTAAAATTCAATTCTGTGACTCAATTGAATTCTACTGATATTTTGCTGATATAAAATAAAAACTAGAAATCATCGTTATAAATTGAGCCAAAAATATAAGTAAGCACCTTATCTTCTGAATTGTCAATTTAATTACAGTAAGCAGGTGTCAGAGCGAAAAATTAACCAAACCGCGTTCGAAAAACATCAAGCGATCAAATTTATTTAATCATTGCTAAGGTGGATTGTAGCAAGTTACATCTATGATCCTTTCCTTTATTATCTATATTATTATTATATTTATATGAAGCAAGTCTTTGACTTTCGGTATCAAGAGTAAGATTTCTGCTGGAAAAAAATCAAATATTCGTCTCTTTCTAAAATGTTTTCAGGGATCTTAGCAAAATAAAATTGATTTATTTTTATATATTCATTTTCCCAGTCCTACATCCTTATAGATACAGCTGTATCCTTGTAGATACAGCTAAGCCAACTTGTTTGAAGAAATCCAAGACATGTCAAAAACGCGGGATATATACTGAAAGCAAGGATAGTCATAAGTTGTCACAGAGCAGCTGGGTAACTAAAGTAAGATGGCTTTTCTTCAGTCACCAACCTGTCTCCCTAGCGTGAGAACTATGAGCAAATTCTCCTTACTTAGGAGGCGCTTACGTTCCGTAATGAAATGAGGTAGATTATTATGAATGACGACATTGATAATGATGAATCTTTTTGTGTCCACATAAAATGTCTATAATGAAATCACTAAAGTATTCAATTAACAATTTAATTATAATCAATACATCAATTTCTTTTGTACATTAAATCTAAGTACCAAACACTATTTTTATTTTTCACTGTTACCCTAATAGCAACAAAATTCTCCCTAAAGTTGTTAACATCAAAAATGAATAGATACCATAAAACTTTAATTATTAGCAAATTGACAACAGATTATAGATGAATATTGGTGTTATCTAAAATGTTACACGTTACATAATAAAACATGTTTTTGCCATATTTGTTATTTATTTGTTATTACCCTTGGAAATTGCTATGAAAATCACAGATCACGCTTCCGCTATACAAAGTAAAAGTCATATGTCATGTCTACAACTGATACATACAATTTAATAAAGGCTTATTGAATAATTGCAAATTGGATTTAGAAAAATAAAATATATAATTAATTATTAAATTTCATTTAAAAATTGCACTTTTATAGTTATGGATGAATTTTGTAAATTGTATTATTATATTAGCATGAGTACTAATGTTTTATATATATGTACAATTAAAATTGGTGTCATTGAAACCTAATGAATTGAAAGTCAAAGCATTAAAAATAAAAAAAAGATAATATCATTAATGTGTATATACATATTTACACCTTAACTTTTATGTTGCAAAGAAAACTCTAATTATGAAAAGTTACAATTTCCACACAAGTTTTTTAGATGCAGGCCTGTAATGTAAACTTAAGTTCACTTCAAATAAAATTAGTCAAAAATATAATTGTTGATTTAAGAATTTAAATAATATGGGTATATTTTAATCATATTGTTTGTTTTAGGCTTATGTTATAATAAGCATAAGATGAATTTAAACAATTAAGGGCATATTTAAAAGTTTTTTTCAAATATATGTATACCACATAGTGGTAAATTTTAAGTGTTTTTAATAATTCTATGAGGATAATATTCACATTTACTATAAATAAAATTTTGAATTTTTATCATTTATCAGTGGCGTTACTTCTTAAGTATAAGTTACTAATGATAAGGTTTAGATTTTGACTCTGTACTTTAAACACATAGGTAAAATTTAGAGTATAGTAGTGTCACTGAATCTAACTAGTAAATTTGATATATATGTTTTTGATTAAGTTCTATCTATTAAATGTAGATTATTTAATTTGTAATTTCTTTTAAATTAAAAGAAGGACCCATAATGTCTGCCCCAAGTATCGAAGTACGCCACTGCAATACACTTTATCTCATTCACATTCTCATATTCCTATTAATATTTGAAATGAAATATAGTCAATATTTACGAATAGGGAGCAACAACTCTAAGAGATTTATCTAACGGACGAATAGATCGAGAGCTTTATACAGTTGAGTAATAAATAAAAACAAAACGATCGATCCACACGGAATCCGCTTCCGTCCTAACTTATACCAATCCACGGCTTCTGAGATTTCTATCTGAGACACGATTCGATTTAGTCAGCTATACAATTCAAAGATAATTATCACAGCGACCCACTCGACTGTACAGAGCTCAAGACTATACACGACGAAGCGAGATAAGAACAATATGATATATATCGTAAGTGTTACAATGAGACTGTGTTCTTGTACTTCCACTTCCACATGGACACTTTGTATCCTCGCTTCGTGTTGGTGATAGCCATTGGGTATCAGCTAGCCGGACGCTGGCTCAAGGGCTTTGACCCCATCTGCAGTTAGGCCCTGCTTCTGGCACCACTCGACAAAATCGTCAATGAGTACCGGCCAAGCTCCTTCCGCATCGTAATTGCTCATACCGTCGTCAATTTGTGTCGCGAAATCTAAAAGTAGGTTCCATGTGTCCTTGGGGATTGACCTTTTGTGGTGCTCCTGAAACATAAAATACACTACCTGAATATAAATGACTAACAATGTTGTGAGCATTGAAAAACACTAAGGTAATCAAATATAGAAACAGTGTATCAGTCATTATATTGGGAATATTAATTACTAATTACCTTAATTTTAGGGTAATTTTGGTATTAATTTCCTGGCACTACTGATGAGACTTTTGTGAGGTTAATTTCGATGGTTTAGAATTAAACAAGACATAAACAATTAAAGCTAAAATAAAGCTACAACTTATCTAATATACTTCTATAAATAGTTTTTCTTAAAATTGAGGGGTGTTATGTAATCTTCATGCTTGGCAGGCGGATTAGGGGGCCCTTGTTATTGCAGCTGTCTATGGCCACTTATGATTTGACTTATAGGCGAATAGGCAAATTCAATTGCCTTAACCTCTTCAGGGACATTGGCACATGTGTGTACGTTAAGCTTTTTTTTATTTTAGTTATTTCAAGAGAATTTACGCTAAATGGCTACATATGAGGACATTATCTATTTTTTTTGTAAAAATTACTATTTTCTGTTTTTTTCTTATCTTACTGAATTTTTATAGATATAAGGTGAATAACTCATAATAAAAAGAAAAATTTTATCATTGTTTTCTCACTTAAAAAAATTCGTCCCTGAAGAGGTTAAAAAAGTATAAATAGATGAGGGCTAGTCATATGCAGTAAGTTAAGCTTGTTGCTGTTAAGCAATGTTATGATGCTGTTCTTTGAGCCAATTCAATTAAGGCACAAAGACACTCTTGTTAATAGTCGTAATACTTTGATGGATGACCAAACAAAAAGGTACAATCACATTAAAGTCTCTGTAAATGTTTACAAACATGTTTTCACATATAATGATTATTCTATTCGTACTTAAACTATACTCCTATTGCTTGATTTTGATTTATTTTTAATACACGCTTACATTAATAAAATTTCTAATACCCCCTACAAATTTATTATAAAATTCTATTCAAATTTATTTCTAGAGCTAGCTCATTCATTATTTAAAATGATCTATTTACTTCCGCTATCTAAATATTTTATCTTAATGATAGCCATTAAGAACACAATAAGAACAAACAGCAAAGAACTACACATTCTAAGATTGTTATTTATCTCTTAAAAAAGTTAATTCCTAGCAATGAGGGCACTTGAGTCTTCACTGAAGTAGAAAAGTGAAATATTTATTTTTATTTATATTCCTTCGTTCAGAGCTGGGCTAAATATCATTCATCTGTTAATTGTTAATTAACAAAGTTAACATATTGTATAAGGATTAAACTTTTAAGTTACATAGTAAACATAGTTTTCTTAACTTCCCTGAATATACATTAGTTTTTGTGTGTCTTTATTACAATTATGCACTAGTCCACCTCAAGTCCACGCCACACGGCTACAAGGCAATTATGAAAGTAATTACTCGTAGATGGGATTTATGAATAAACCAATCTGCCCATTAACCATGGGGTTGCTTTTCAACTTCTTCACTTTAATGGTTATTACTTTATTATAACTAAATCATATAATATATAGATACTGATATGTGTTAAAATTCTTCATTTCAGAATACCACACCATTTGAGTTATTTAAATCTTCCCTATACTATAGACATTCCTGTGATATTTATATAAACACTCCTAATTTCGCCTATTTACACTGTCACATTTTTTTCTACTAAAGTTCAGGATCCATCCATTTTCCACTCCCACAATACTACAGTTTTCCCAAAGGCAGTTAATACAATGCCTCTAGTATTGCAGACATCTGCAGATATTGTTTACCACTTGGACTCACTTGCTCATGTAACAAATTTTTCTAGGGAGAAAAGAATTACAGCTTTTAAAATATAGTATTAACATAACCACATATAACATGTATGGTTGTACCATATCAATTCACTGCTTAAATCTACACTATGTAGGAAAGATGGACATATGTCAAACCTTTGAAGTGTATTAGTTTGGTCAAACAACAAATTACTTTTCTATAAAAATTATATTATTATATATATTGTTTTATGTTATTATATATATTGTTTTATGTTATTACATACCGTGAGAAATTTACACCAAGCATCTAAAAATTTAAATCTCCCACGGAGAACAATATTCCAGTATGCTATTGCCATATCTAATTCCAGACCTTTCTGTCCAGGATTCTTGGCAAAATTAAATGTAAATTGATAGAAATCTTTAAACTTATTTGGATCTTTTATTTCTGATTCAAGAGTGGGAAGTTTTGCTTTTAATTTATCTATACTGTCTACGCCAAGTTCTATAAGACCCGTCATGAACTCATCTTTGGTGAACTCGCATTGAACTGCCGCTTTGCACTTCCATGCGATTATAAGAACTAAAATTGATTCAGGACTAAGATTTAAATCGTCTAGGAACTTCATTACACCATCCACCGTTATTTTATCATTTTCTTGTTGGTCTTTATATTTGTTAAAAAGCTGTTCAACTTTTTTTCTGTCAACTGCAGATTTGATAAGGTCTTTGTAGTAAGCTTCAGGATTCTGAAAGTAGTTGTCACTTGCGAGTTCTAGTTTCCAGTCGTTCTGGGAGAGGCAGTATATGGCAGTACTCTCACTAGTCTGAGTGAAAGCGACGAACTTCTTAACTTTGTCTCTCTGTGATGATTTTAATTTATTCTGAAAAGAAAACGCAGTAATGTCATAACCTCAGAATATTGCTTAGCTGTCAATTTCGTACCGCCAATAATAATTTTAATAGAATACAATTTTGTAAAAATACGATTTTACGTTAATTGCTACAAACCATTTTCGTTAGATTATTTTTATTTCTAGAAATGACTTTCACTAGTTTTACTGTTATTTCGACATCGGAACTAAAATGAAATAACAAACTAGGCTTGCCAGATATTGACTTCAAATTCTCCAATTTTAATTTCTTATAAAATAAAACTAATTAAAATAGCAGTAAAAAATAATAATTGCAAGTCATTGTTAATAGTGATTTCTTGTAATTGCAATATTAAGTTGCTTATAAAATAAGACTAATGGAAACAGGAATGAAGAAATAACAACTGCATGTCATTTTTAACATATTATACTCATTTACTGGCATCATAGAAATAATAGATTAGATAATTGTGTTGTGTGTATTCATTTTTTTTCATTGGCATTTTTTAGATTTTTTAGAATTAAACTAAAAGGCTTGAATTGAAGAGTAAAAGGTTACCAGGAATATTTTTTTATAGAATAGGAAGGCAAACGAGCAGGCGTGTCACCTGATATAAAACAATCAATGTCGCCTATAAACATCCGCAGTGCCATAGGCAGTACAGAAGCGTTGTCGCAGTACAGAAGGAAAGTGTTGTTATGGGAGGGAGAGGGTAGATGGGTTGGCCGTCCAGATCTAAACGGCTCACTGGACGAAGCGCGGTAGTTAAGCTACCACTCAGATGCCGATTTTTCAATTCATGCCACATAATAATGAGATTATTATATAATATATTTATTTAAATAATTATAAATATATTTCAATCATTTAATAAATTACAGTATAACTAGCATTATTGGTCAATCGACCGTATAGTTTTCCGCGCTCCAAATAACATAAATTATAAATTATTTTCTAAATCCTCTGTGGAGATATGATTCGTTTTATACAGATAAAATTAAATAATTTATTAAACAGACATTTTCATTGTTTATATTCTCTTTGAGTTATTATACCAGCTGATAATGACAACTATGACATTTAACCAATGTTTATTTTTATTAGGAGAGTAAATTTACGAGTTTTGGCCGATATAGGTTATAATGTATAAAAGTTTTCACAACCACAATGCAGTGTATAATTATAAAATATGTTGTTTCGCCATCGCATTTCTTTAGAACTTATAAAACTATCGCACCTAGAGTAAGGTTTGCACCAAGTCCTACTGGGTATTTGCATTTGGGCGGCTTAAGAACAGCTCTGTATAATTATTTATTCGCTAAGTCTCGTGGAGGGGTTTTTATATTGCGTATTGAAGATACAGATCAGACTAGAAAAGTCGAAGGCTCGATAGAGGCATTAATTAAAGATTTGCGGTGGGTGGGCATTGAATTTGGAGAAGGTCCTGGGAGAGACGCTAAATATGGACCGTATGTTCAAAGTGAACGCTTAAATATTTATCAGTAAGTGTCATAATATTTGTCACTTGATTATTAATTAAGTTATTTTATGGCTGACAAATATTCCACGTTTTTCAGAGATCACATAACAAAGCTTCTACAGAATGGTTCAGCATATCCTTGCTTCTGCACAGAGCGACGTTTGAACATTCTCAGAAGGGATGCTGTAAAGTCTCAACAAATTCCAAAATATGATAATCGCTGTAGAAATCTTAGAACAAATGAAGTAAATGAAAAATTAAAGTCTAAAGTGCCATATTGTGTTAGATTCAAGGTTGGTATAAAACTAATAAAAAATATTAGTGTGATTAGGAATATTAATATACTGTAGGTCAAATTATCAGTAAACACATGTTAATTGATTATTTTCTGCCAACATTGAGAAAACATCCTTCCATCACTTCACACATGCATGGTTTCAACAAGATGGTACCATGCCTCACATTGCTAGAGAGACTATAGAGCTTCTTTGTGATTTCTTCCCTTACAAATAAGTCGTTTTGGTAATATTCCCTAGCTGGTTGGCCAGATCACTAAATTTGCCAGCTCTTACCCTCTCTATCTTGTCACCAGACTGTTTTTGTGGGGGTAACTTAAAAGTAAAGTCTAGGAAACAAACTTGGATGACCAGGGCATCTCGATGTCACTACTTTATTGAGTAGGACACCATACTGTGGCTAGATTCCAAGAGTGTGCCCGACATGGTGCTCAAAATGTAGACTAAATAATTTAAAAAAAAAATACAAACCCCAAACTTTTCTTCATTCTAAAAGTAATCGAATGTTATTTTTATCCTGCCACTGGACACCTCAAAATTAATCTTTGTATTACTTTGCTGTGTGTATAGAGTAGGCCTATATCATTTAATTAGGTGGGTGTTGTACAAGGTGAGGAGTGTTGTGAAGATAGTAATGCCAATACTACTCAGTTATGAGGGAGGCCAATGTCCATCGGTTGACTGTTAAATTTAACACATCAAACCAATCCATCAATTAGACTGATCTGACATATAATGTCAATATTCTTTACTTTTACTGTCATAGGTAGTTTTATCGCTTATTTTTTAAAAATATTTTCTACAGTGTATTGTATATTAATTTTCAGTTGACTTCAGATTGTCAAGTGTTTGATGATATGGTGTTTGGTGGCATTGCTTATGATGTCTCATTAAATGAAGGTGATCCCGTTTTAATGAAAAGTGATGGCTACCCAACGTATCACTTTGCAAATGTAGTTGATGATCACCTGATGGGCATTACACATGTTCTGCGTGGAGTAGAATGGCAGATATCTACTACCAAGCATTTGTTAATCTACAGGTATTTCTTAGTTATTTTATATTTTATACATAAACAATTTATTATATGTTATTTACCATTATTGCTGTATAAATAGTTTTCTTTAGTTCTGTCATTCAAGACTAGATATGACCCAAATTGTCAGCGAGCTAAAGATTTGCCATAGGCTAAATCCAGTATCCATAAGAAATGTGTCATTTCTCTCCATATTTTGTAGGTTCGATCCATTCTTTGTATGAAGGCATGTGTCATTTCTTTATGTACTATATCGATATTTTTTGTGACAACTGTTCTTATGAATTGTTCAACCTCCTAGCAGTTGCAGGGTTCTATTATTGGACTACCCGCCATATAGATAAGTTCCATCCTCATTATCTAAATAGTTGGCTGTCCACCACCATGCATTTCAGTGGCAATTTTCTGCTAGGAAGGTACAACTGTGGAACGATCTACCATCTGTGGTATTCCCGACCAAGTACGACATTGGTGTATTTAAGATACGTGGATATGTGTCCACAAACGGTCTGCAGCGAATTTATTTTGATATATAATATGACGTAAGCGTCACGCTCTGTCACAAAAAAAATGGTCACGTTAACTATACCCAAGTGAAAAGTTTCGCAATTGGGAAAAAAATAGGCAGCTGCAAAACAAAACCGACCGATTGGCTCAGTGGGTTCGATCCCCGCATCGCAATAAATATATGTACGGATTTATAAATATTTATTCCGAGTTTGGTAATCCCTCCAATCCGCATTTCCTTTCTTCTCTATCCCTTTCCCTTCCTCTCCGCCAATCCACGGTTTGCCGTGCCAAGGGATACGTGGCTAGGGGCGAGCTTAGTCGCAGCGTGCCGACCGTTCCGGGATTGGGCTCCCCCGGGTACTATGGTGCCTTACCTCAGTTTTACTAAGACGAATTTTAATGTACTTAATTTGTTGAAAAAAATGACGGCGACGTGGTTCGCCACCCGTCACGACCTGATTCCCACGAGGGCGAGAAGCGACTAATGGAGAGCCGTTTCGCTGCGATGAATGTGAGAGGAAGAATGGATGAAAGGATGGATGAGTGTGGAGGAGGCGGGGAGGGTGTGCCGGGATTTAGCGAATGGAGCTCTGTGGTCTCTGCCAACCCCTACGGGGGATAGGCGTGAATATATAAAACAAAAAAAAAGACAATACCTCGTTATTATTTATTTAACCCTTTGGTTACTTTTAGCGTGGATGTAGTAGGACGAATTTGAGTTCGAACTTTTATTGTTATTCTAATGTTTTGAGAGGTCGTTCTCTTTTTAAATTAGTTATTTAATAAATTCAACAGGGCTTTCGGATGGACACCACCGCAATTTGGCCACCTGCCTCTGATTGTCAACTCGGACGGTACTAAGCTTAGTAAGCGGCAAAGTGATGTGAGGGTAGATGACTATAAAAACAACGGTAGGAAAAATGTTTATATTGTTGAACAATATGAAAGCGTTCTACTCTTCTTATTCCATAACTTCTCTTATTTACGGTATATTTGTTACAAACTTAAGATAACTAAAGGAGTAGTAAGAGTAATTGGGTACAGATTTTCTTTCAATCGGCATGCCAATCTGCCATATCGTAGGCCTAATTATTAGAATATGTAACTCCAAAAACCATTTTTTCTTCACATTTTTGATGCCCTTTAACGGCTTATTTTAGCGTATCTGATATATAGAGTTTTTCGTATTTATCTTAAAAAAAATCTCTTTTATACCTAAAGTAAGAATCTTCGTCTTATGGTCCTATGTCCCCGAGGTGGAGCAGAGAGCATCCACAGTGCATCTCCAAGTAAAAAAAAAGTTTGTAGTGCTTTAAAGTAAGAATGGTTTTATCATATTTTTTAAAACTATAAAAGAAAATCAGTTTTTTTTTGTTCCTGTAAAATTTACTTTACGAATTCTGATTTTTAGGCTGACGAAATGTCATACTAACTACTACCTAACAGATAGTGTGGAAAGTGGAATTTATTGAACAGAGAATAAGCGCTATCACAGATTTTTAATAGCGTCGTTGCTCTGCGGCAACGTGACTTTGGATCGAGAAAATCGTTCCTTTTTATCTCTAGTCTCAATTGGAGATAAGAAAAGAAAGTTCGTGATTCCCTTTAAGATATAAGACATTATCTTGGTCTCAAAAATAATTTTTGTGTGTATGCAATAGTTTTATATATTTATATCTCTATGAATCCCCTTGTATGTGTCATCTTTCAGGTATATTCCCTTTGGCATTAGTGAACTACATAACATTGTCGGGTGGTGGGTTTGACCATATTCCCGGAGAAGGCGTGCGATTAAGAACCATAGATGAGTTGGCTGCCGAGGTAGGTGAAATGATCTTTATTATTTTTTATAGTTTAATAAGCTGAACTAGTTACCATAGTTGACATAGACAATATTTTAGTTACCTAAAATAACTCATTTTTTTGATATGGCATTGTGTTTTTACTTTATTTTCATAATCTCATGTTATTTTACTAGAATTAATATAATTGATATTACATTGTTTAATTCTGGTGGCGCATGATACAATATAGTTCGATTAAGGCTTAGTAGTAAAATGAAATAAATGTTTCTATCGTGACTTTTTAAGTTCACTGCAAAAGCCTCTTATTATTTTATTTGACATTGACATAATAGTTATAGCTAATTGCCATCAAAGAAGAAAAAGAACTAAAGCTTACAGAGTTAAATTTCGATCATGATTATCTATGATTGTCTATTGTTTATGATGTGTAAATTGAACAGGTCAGTAGTTTATGAAACGAGGCTTACCATCACTTGCTTTTTGACGTTATGTTTCATGTCAGCATGCATAAAATGGAATTTATTATTGGGGTGACAGCTGTATTTGCAGTAAAGGTGTATGATATTATCTACATTTGTAAGTTTGTGTTGTCCGTCTCTTTCTATTTTTACCAGCAATTTTTTTCACGACCCTTATACACATCGACGCATAAAAGCGAAAACGCTGTAAATGACATGTAATTTTTTTATTGCATATTCGGATCAAAAAAAGTACTGCATCGAATGGTGTGTGTCTCATAGTTCTACGACCACTAGAAAATTTTGTGTGACTGTTTTTGAGTGATCAGATTTTTTCAGATATCTTAAAAGTTGTCATTTTGCGGTTTACTACGTTTACGCTTTTTTGCGTCGATTGCGTTGCGTGTTTCCCACTGAACACAGGCCTTTTCATTCTCGGAGAAACGGACGTTAAACCATCACACTTTTCCAATGCGGATTGGAACGATAACCAGACTCGGAATGAAAGCCATACGTATATTTATACCGATGACACAGAGCAGAGAATGAGTCGACCCATCCGCTTCTCTATTAAATTATAAAAATGTCTCAGTTTCAGATTGACAAGATTTCTTCACATCCAAGCCGTCTCAATCCTGATTTATTGGAAGAATGCAACAGATTGGAAATAAAACGTCAGTTACAAGACAAAGAATTGTCGCAGCAGTTAGTGAAGTATTTACAAGACCTGATAACAAAGACTTATCCGGGCCAGAATTTGAATATTACGCCGCAACATATCAAAACCGTGCTGGATTGGGCAACTAGCCGGATTACGAGAATAGAAGAACTAGTATCTGGTAAATTTGGATTCCTTTGGATTTTGCCGGCACTAAATAAAGAGGAATTGAACAAGGATTTGCTTGAAAAGTTGGTTCAAAGACTGGAGAATGTTGAGAATTTCGATGAAGTTTCGTTGAAAGAATATCTGAGGAAATTCGCAGTGGAAAATAGTGTTAAGTTTCCGTTACTTATGAAGATGTTAAGGTCAGCTCTTAGCGGATTAAAGGAGGGTCCGGGTGTTGCGGAAATGATGCATCTTTTAGGAAAGAATCAATCTTTGAAAAGAATAAAGGCAGTTGTGAGATAATCCTTTGTAGTTTTATTTATTTAATCTGTTTTGCAGAACAGGCAGACTTAATGCCACTGGGTATTCTCTGTCGGTTTTAGTTTCGCCCGCAGGTAGCTGAAAGTTGGGTTGGAGGTGGTGCAGCCTGTACTAAAGAATATAAATGATAATAATATAGATTTTTCATATTATTATCATTTATATTCTTTAGTACAGGCTGCACCATCGTTTTCATAATCGTATAGATTATGAAAATGAAATAAAAACGCGACGGCACTGATGTAAGTTGGCGGGAAAAGTCTTTCGTGTAATTTTATTTCTTTTCCTTGATGGCAATTAGTTATAACTTTTATGCCAGTGTCAAGTAAAATACGATAACATCAAATGTCTTAAAATATAACTAGTCAGTTTATCACGTTACGTCTTTATAAAATGGTGGCTATTCTACCACCATTATTATCATTAATGGAGTCTATAGAAATCCATCACTATATAGACAGTCAAAAGTTTTACTTAGCTAAGATCCGCGACAAGCAAAACAATAACAGAAAATTAATAATGTGTGTTTTTCCGTTGGGTAAAGTGGATTTATTTGGAACTTAAACCAAAAACTTACCGAAAATCGGACATCAATTCTCCACCCACCAACCACTATACACAACACCAAACACACATTATCACGTTTCCATCTTGTAAACGACACGTGTTTCGCCCCAACACGAGGCATCTTCAGGTATAGTAGACTCTACGGAAGACAACCGAAAAGTGACTTTCGAAGAAGATTCCGATTTTCGATAAGTTTTTGGTTTAAGTTCCAAATAAATCCACTAAACCCAACGGAAAAACACACATTATTAATTTTCTGTTATTGTTTTACTTGTCGCGAATCTTAGCTAAGCAAAACTTTTGACTGTCCATACCATTAGTACCGTCATATAGTATCATCTAGTCGACTTAAAAAGTCACGATACACGCATTTATTTTCTATCACTTCACTTAGGTGGTAGGTGTTAGGTGTACTTGAACTATACTGTAATAATACGCTACCATAATTAAACAATATAACTGATAAGAATATAAGATCATAAAAATGAAATAAAAATACAACGTCGCTGATGTAAGTTGGCGGGAAAAGTCCCTTTGGTGTAATTGTTTTGGCCGATTGAATATTTTTTCTTTTTCTTTGACAGCAGTGTCAAGTAAAATGTAATACCATCAAGTATCTTGAAATGTACTAGTCAAATTGACACGTTCTGTCTTGATAAAATGGTGACCATTATAAAAAAACCTTTTCTTTCTTCTTCTTGTCGATAAGTAGTCAACGCCGCTCATGGACAACTGCCATTTCCCATTAAATACTCCTAGGTAAGTATTACATACTTACCAAGGGGGATTTAGTAGGAGGGTAAGGAGGTAATTGAAGTAAAAGGCTTCAAAATAAATTACACACTTATGAGTAACAGTATAATTTATTGAATTCCCAAATATAAATATCAAGAGAAAATACATATTTGATTAAAAGTCATTATATTGTTATCAGGGTACACGCCCTCACACGAGACGAAAGTTACAATATCACCATTTACACTCAAATCTTATACAATAATCTGGTTCTTTATAATTTTAGGCAATTTGCGCGTTTTTTGGTAAAAGAAAAATGAGCTTATTACATCAAAATTTGGTAAATGGTAGCCAACCAACCTTTTAAGTGGACGACATTGCGTTCTTACTTCATACAAAATGTAATGTCTGATATCCATCGGATAAGATAATGCAATACATTCTAATTTTTAATTATGGGAAATAAATATTATAGTTAGTAATAAAGTTTAACTTATGCTTAAGTTGTAACATAATTAAGAACACTGTGTTTCAATAATGTCAATTTATTATGAATAAAATATTCTTAAAAATCAATTCGATACAGGTATTATAACTTAAAATTACTTTTCCTTTAAAATTTGACGTTTGTTTGTGGTCGTAATTTTTAATCTATCATTCGTATATTTATCATTCGTGAGTTTCCTACTACCATTTCAGAAATTCAACGATGACGTTGTGCCCCATGCAGTTTATAGTAGATATTCAAAAATAATGATTTAACAAAAACCTGGCAATGTTACCAGATTTTGTTTGTGTAAAGCATGAAAATATTCATTTATTGTTTATATTACAAATTAAAATATTTGTCATATTTTTACAGAATTTCATAATAAACATGATCTTTTGGGAAAATATACTTTTGATACACACATGTTTAGGCACAAACACATTACACATTACATAAGTATATTTGCCTAATTTTTCGTATGTTAGGCCTTTCGATGACATACAAATTCCATTAACCAATAATTTGAGCAAAATGTAAATGTTATCATAATTACATTTTTTTTATTACAAATAAGTAAAAAAAAAAATCAAACATCTGCGAAAATAACATTGAAAAATAATATTTCGTGTTAACGAACATAAAATATAAAATTCCAGCCAAAAGTTCGAACTGAAGAACGTTGTTCGACCAAAATATCACTCAGCTCAACGATATCATTAAAACCAAAAACGTAAAACACACAACATCACTTTTCAATAACGTATACGATACATATTTCGCTCCAACACGAGGCATCTCAAGTACAGTAGACTCTACGGAAGACACCTGAAGGGTGAATCAATCTTTTTCCAATATCAGTTCAATTAAATTCAAAATCGTAATCCATATTTATTTCCCCCAAAACATAACTATTTTAAACATATAAGCAAATGATTTAAATTGTGTCATTCCTTTTAGGGAGTGTCTAGTAAGCATTTTTTTTAATGAAAATAAAAGAGAACGCCAACGAAATTGCAACCCAGGTCAAGTTTATGCTTGCGTAAATATATGTTTCCCTATTTTGATGGGAGATCTAAATTGTTGTAATAATAACAACCTGTGCGTGGATTTTTTTTGTTTTCATGCCCAGGAAATGCATCATTTATATTAGCTACCACGAACTATTTTTTTTGGTTAATGGTACAATTTCTATTAATTATTAAAAATCAATAAATTTAATATAATCTTAATTGTATTAAATTATATGTGCAAATAAATATTACAACCAAATTTCATTATAAAATAACATGTTAAATATCGTAAAAATAACGTTTATTGAGCAAAATTAACACTATATTCAATAAAATAATAATATTATGAAATATCTATAATATCACGAACGTTAGAGTATTTAAACATAAATAGAAGATAACAAGCAGAGAATGATTAAGATTTTTGATCTGTATTACATAAAAAACAAATGTTGTACCTAATTACGATAAAAATCTGTACTCATGTACGGTGAGCAATCAAACTGTATTAGTTACACGTAACTGCCGTCAGCGAAATGAAACTTATTGATTAGACAAATGAAATAAATCTACATAGGAAAACCGTATACTTCTTTTGTATTTTTTAAACTTTTTACATCTCACACGATCGTTAATTTTGGCGTATAGAAAAAGACATCACCATACTTCATCTGTCAAACATACAAGTGTAACCTTTTTAAATTTAATTTGTCAAGTTCCAAAAATAATGTCCGCGATAAATATAAAAATTAAGAAATTCATATTCGATAGCTGTAAAAGGTTTACTTTTTATTATTCAAAATTTCGTACAGTTTAATTTGTAATAGTTATGGTAATCAAAAAAGTTTAATTTCTGCTTCAGATACATTTAAACTGTGCCATCATATGCATCTGGACAAAAAATCTGCATAAATGTTTCATAAATGAGAGCAGTCACACTCACTGTTTTGGGATGGTAGGGCAAACGAGCAAGCGTGTTGCCGGTTGAAATATCATTTTAACCTTTATTGAAGTTTATGCTCACAAATTAACTACAAATTAATTGCATTTTTATGTTAAAATTATAATGATTCATTTGTACTGTGTGCTCACCTATAATATGCGAGTGATTTACTCGCTTTCATATTATCGTACCAGTAAGCATTGCTTTAATATCACCTGTTTATTCAAATCCTTTAAAGTAATAAATATACATATACCAATGAGTTGTTTTTGTTCTGTTATATTAAAAATTTGATAGTTATACTATCGTTTACATACAAACAATACGCACCGCATACACTATACTTAAATAAGTAACACGTAAATAATTTATCAAGCGCAAAAAGATGATTATTGCTTACAATTGTAAAATAGAAAAATACACACAAATATCACGAGATTATTAAAAAGGGCTTATTTAATTAATTGATATGAATAACATTTATAAGATTTTTAATTTAAAAATACACCAAATAACTCTTTCAACTCGCATACATTGCATCTGAAAAGTTAAAATCAAAATAATGCAGACTACATTTTGGTGTGAAATAATGACGAAATCTTTTTGGGTATAAACTTATTGCTTAGAATGCTGTATAAAAAAAGTAACAGAAAGATTATACCAAAATTTGACAACCTTTAAAATCTAATTGTGTTTGAACACGATTTAAAATTTGTTCCAAATTATTTTTTGTAGTATATATTAAAATAATAAGATTTTTTTAGTAAATGATAAGCATATTTTAAAATGTATGATCACATACATTAGTATCATATCAATAATATGATTTTGAAATATAAAAAATGATTATATCTAGTTATAATAAAATCATACAACATTGAATTCTCAAGATTATTTAATACAATAACACTAAAACAAAATCTGCAATATTGTACATTTGTTTTATTTTGTTGTTTGCGTAATAGAGAAATAAAGTTTTATATGTATGTGACAAAACCAATCTTATTTTACTTAGATTACTTAAAAGAAAGTAGAAAAGTTCGATTTAAAAAAAATAATATACATAAGTGTCATAAATTGTTCTTACTCAGCATAAGCCAAGGTGTTTTAGCGCTGGTTTTCAGTAAGAACACATCATTACAGTTCTAGGTTATCTTATATTTTTATTTTTTAGTGCAATCAGATCTAAGGCAATATCAACCACCACCGCACATGCAGTGGATTTCGGTCTAAGAAGAGATCTACGAATCGCTCATAATTTATAATACTAGTATAAATATTTATATAAATATACTTATATATTGTTTCCGTATATTCTTGTAAACACGACATGAGTACATAATATATTAGTAGAGACGACTCATTAGAGATACATTTATAAAAACACCTATAAGGCAGATCCTTTAAGGAAGAGAGACCGCATTGGAAAAACGACTTTGATTTTCAAATAATTTGAAAAAAGGTGTTTTATTTTTAATTAAATCAGCTTATTACCCGAAACAATAAAATAACAATTTAAAGGTGACATTTTAATGTTATTTCATTTTACCAACGCAGTCTTTATATCTACAGATTAAAAACACGAGAGATCACATTTTTTAATGTAAAAAGAGAAACTTACCTACTATTTCATACTGCATCGATAGAACAAACTTGATGAAACTGCTTGTTTATTATTTAGAATATGGGTTGATAATAAGACACCTACCGTAAGAGGGATGTTTTATTTGATCCTATCAATATTTTAAATTTCAGAAGACTTCTAATATAGTTTTATGTCTTTGAAGTTTCTACGTACTTTGGTCTGAAGAAGTTGTAATAAGAACACCCTAGAAAACTATTTCTTCAAACTATTTACTTGTTACAGATTTTACAAAAGTTTTCAGAAATATAAACTTTTATATATGGCTGAATAGGTAAAAATGTTGGTATCTACTTTGTAGAATTAATAAAATAAAGGGGGTTGAATATAAACCTTTTCTAAATTGTTCGTTGTCAACGTATAATATTATTATACGTTGATATAATTAATTATATCAACTTATAATAATATTATAACTTAGTAATAAGATAAACAAAATTGTTCTAGAAATTACATAATGGCGGAATAAATATGCTAATAAACTCGTCATCTCACTCCCTTTTTTGTTTGCGACACAAAAAATAATGCGCAAGTGCACGCTATTATTTGAACAAATGTTGTAAATAAAGTTTAATAACAAACATTGAATCCGGGAATGCTCATTTTTATATTTCTTCATCTACAAATCGTAAGGCAACCAACTTGTTGTTGCTTTTTACCCATAAAGACTCAATTTCTGATCGAGGCAAGCAATTATTTAAGCACTACTTTGACAGGAAAAACACTTTGACAGGACATGTCAAAAATAATAAAATGACAATATTTAATTTTCTGAAAACTTTTGTAAAACTTTAATGGATCGACTAGCTTTTATGGATTTTTTTTTTAAATAAATTACTCTATATCCTATGTAAATCTATTACTGCGAACTGGAAATATCTAGGTCTAGTACGGCTATAACTAAATCAATAATATTTTTCGAATATTTGGCATTTTATAATGACCAGACTACAATAATAAATATTTTAGACTTAATTGATAGCTATAAAGGAGACATTATGCTGTACTACTAATGCTATTGGATTTTCAAATAAAGGAAGCAAGAACTGAAATCAAAATTTTTGAGTTGTGTAAACAATATTTACGGGAATTGAGCATATTTACTGTTTAGTTAGATATTTGTATATAACTACATTTCATTCGGCTCTATTCGGTATATCTTTATTTATGTATATTATACGTAATATTGAGTAAAATCTTTACTAGAATAACAGCTGTTGTAATTATTATTGTATAATTAACAATAATAAAATTAGTGTGCAAGTGCAAGAGAAGAATAGAATAGAGAAATAATTATAATATGAATTTGAAGCATATAAAATAATCTTGAATAATTCCATCCACATAGCGTCATATATAAACTGCTCAATCTTCAAATAAGACGCAATGGGAATGAGCGTGCCTTTGATGCAATGTAATTTGTCCAAAGTTTATATACATTTATCGTCTTTTAAACCAGAAACGGTAACATTCAACTTTGCGCGGCATCTCAATTATTATTAGATAAAAACAATGAAAAAGAAGGAAAATGTTCATATTATTATTATTTCTCTTTGTTGTTCTTAATGCAAAGTTAAAAAATTGTTTTTTTTTGTGATCGTTAAAGGCAACAACATTTTGACAATTACAAATTGTATATAGTCTATGGTAAAAATGTAGCTACTAATCCAATGAGATTTAGTTCCTTTCCGGTGTTGAGTATGTAGCGGAGAAGTGTCTTGAGAGTCTACTTAAATAACAGTATAATACAATATAAATAATAAACTATTTTATTTATTATTAATGACAGTATATTGCAATCCTTGTAATTATAGTGATAAAATTTTCGTTGAGTTTAATATAAATTTTGGGGTACGATTATAAAGTTAAGATAATAACAGATAATATCATCTATTAAATCGTTGGCAATATGGTATCGTTATATATTATCGATGTGTATATGTGAAAAGGTAATTGTGATAAACGTTAGGTATACTTTAGTGATGATAAAAGTGAATAAATTCGCCTTTCTGTTCCCTTTTATATTTAATAATTTCAATATTCATGTTATGTTTTGAAAAGCAGCAAATCGAAAAACTTGAAAATCTGATTTTAATTGAGTTATACTAGATATAGATAGAATACGTATTGCTTTTATATGCAGATACATTTAGCCCAATTGTTTCAGAGACTGAGGAAAGTTGTTAAACCGTGCTTTGTATTAATTATTTATAAATCCAAACCAATAAAAATCGTTGCTTGTCAGGATAGTCTAGTATTTCTAGTACTAATTTTAATAAAGAATTTATATTTAATGTAAGATGTTTATTAAAAAATGAAATTTTCGTTTATTATTAAGGAACATAGTTTAGAAGAGGTAGAAGCTTCGATGTTTACAGATATCGTAGATGCTGAAAAAGGATTATAAAAAGGTTGTTAGAGAAATATTTATGTTGACAGTTACAGCTATGCTATTTAAAAAACGGAAATAAATATTTGGCAAGATATTTCGGTGGGAGATGTGTTGCTATAATCAAAATTGTTTTGAAATTAACCCTTGAACGCCGTCTTATTTTCCATGAATTCATTTTAATAAACAAAATGGCGGGGAAATATATATTTTAAATTTCTTGCAAATAGTATTTGCAGGAAGTTTAAAGTTTAAAATGGAAAATTTGAAAATGGTCCAAAAATTCGATTTCATCCTAACCCCAGTATACTTTGGCGTTCGAAGGGTTTCCATAAATCTACCCATGGCCATTCCCTTCAGAACGGCCTCGACGTCGTCACTGCAAGTCTTTCACCGCTTGGAGTATCCGCTTGACGTGTCCTACTTTAGTGACGCCTAGATCTCTGAGATCACGTCTCGCCAATGAAAGCAGTTCTCTTCCAGTGACGTCATGCTTGGTGAAAGCTTCAGCGTATTCTCCCAGCTGGAGCGATTCGAGCCAGGCTTGAACCTCCTTAACGCCCCAATTGCGAACTTGAGCGGCAGTTTGTGACGCTGTTCCACTTCCTTCGGAGACACTTCGTCGGCCGCGAAGCCAGCGACCGGCGCCTTTCTTCGGAACCTATGAATGGGTTGACAGCTTAGGGTTGGGTAGTATGAACGGGTAGGACACAGTAAAAATAAAAAGCTACTATAGAATTGGTTTAGTATGAGAGATAGAGATGTCTAACCGATATTCTGATATGTGAAGCATAGAAATTGGTGTCACAGCATTCGAAGTTGGGTGTATTCAAAGGTTACTTGGGCTTACAAGGGAGATGATGAAAAAAAAACGTTAATTAGTATTATTTTTTAATATTATATAAATAAAAAATGCCAAAGATTTAAGGCGTTAGTCATACTTATATTTACGTACACACGCACACGTACGCATGCACGCACGCGTACACGCACACACACACACACACACACACATATAAAGTAACTTAAAGATTGGTGATTTTTTCATAAGTTATAGAATGACCAATTAAAAATAACTAATTGATTAGGAATAAAAATTATCTTACCAACCTATAAATATGATACAAAAATTATCTCGCCAGCATATAAGTAGGATAGAAAAATTACCTCGTTAGCATATTAGTGGGATACAAAAACTACCTCGTCAGAATATAAGTAAGATATAAAAATTACCTCGTCAGAATATAAGTAGGATACAAAAATTACCTCATCAGAATATAAGTAGGATACAAAAATTACCTCAACAGAATATAAGTAATATACAAAAATTACCTCGTCAAAATATAAGTAAGATACAAAAATTACCTCGTCTGAATATAAGTAAGATACAAAAATTCACTCGACAGTATATAAGTAGGATACAAAATTACCTTGCCAGCATATAAATAGGATACAAAAATTACCCTGTCAGCAAATTAGTAGGATTCAAAAATTATCTTGTCAGAATATAAGTAAGATACAAAAATTTTCCCGTCAGCATATAAGTAGGATACAAAAATTACCTCGTTAGCATATAAGTAGGATACAAAAATTACCTCGTCAGCGTGTAAGTACGCGAGTCCGTCGCGTATGTCGCAGCGTGTAAGGTGTGCGCGCACGCTCGCCGCAGCACCGACTCCGGCGCAACCGCTGTCCACCAGCTCGTGGCAACTCTCCACCTTTGGCACGGGTGGAAGTCATAAATATAATTCAATTATTTATTTAAAATTAAAAACTTAAAAATTACAAATTTCAATTTGATTCCCATTGTAGACATATTCACATTTGTGATTTGGAGGAACATAAGAAAATGATCGCTGAATACCCCCGACCCTTCGCACAGATAGCTAACATTTCGTCGCTGCACTATTTGAGTCATCATAGAGTTTCAGAGTATTAAATGATTATGAAAAAGTCAGAACCGCTGGAGTTGTGCAAGGGTAGTGTGGTACCTAAAATGGTGCGATGATTTGCCCATGGTAGTACAAAATGAATACATGAGCAAAAGATGCTAGGTGAGCGGTACTTGGGGGAGGATGTCTAGTAATTTGGTTAATGGCGCTCTGCACTCCTTTATGAAAAGACAGAATGTGTCTAAAAAATTTTGATTAGTGATTCATCGAGCAGTGCATATTCCGGTTTTTATAAAAGGTCAGGTCAGAAGTACTCTTAACTGGCGAGCTTGTATGAAGAGAGTGATGAGTGTGAATGAAGCAAAAAAAAGTGTGCCGGGATCGTAGCGGATGGAGGTCTGTGGTCTCTGTCTACCCCTACGGGAAACAGGTGTGATTATACGTATTGTAGTGATACATGAATAAATGTGTCACTAATGCATAAAATCTTTATATTTTATTACTCTCTTTTTTTTACATTCTTAATTTCAAAATGAAAAAGAAATAAATTGTAATATAAAACAAAAAGCATTCGATCGACTGACGTCTCGAATGAAACATATCGCCTTTCTTAGCACAATTAAATAATTTTAATAAAGTGATGATAATGTGTGTGAATATAATTTAAATCTACATATGATATTGAAACAAGAAAAATAAATTAATGTCAATTGGAAGAATTTTATTTTAAGATAAAACCCCCTAAAAATGGCGGGTGTCGCCGTAAAATGAACGGCGGGCACGCTATAGTATGTATGTATATAAAACCATTACTCATACCAGTGTGGCAAGCAGTCGACGCAGCTGCGGAGGAGGTATCAAGCGTCCTTCGGCGTCCTGCAGGGCGTCGGCGCGGGCTGCGGTGCGTCGGGCGGCACACAGGGCGCTGCCACCAGCTCCTGCCTCACTTATGCACGCCAGCTTCACCTACAAAAACAGTTTTCACAATATTACTGCAGCAATAATTTATATATAAATTATATAATAATTAAATAATTTACAATTAAATAATATTTATAATTTATATATAAATTATTTAATTATAAATAATATTTATAATTAAATAATTTATATATAAATTATTATAATTTATATAATAAATTATATAAATTATAATAAAATGTACTACCATTTTATTATATATTAAAACGAAACAAATTATTAACAAGTTTTACTTTATGTGCGGCCCGTTAAAAAAATTTAAAATTTAAATTGGCTCGTTGATTAAAATGGTTGCTCACTCTTGCCTTATACCTTTCTCTGTTTTGTCTGAAGGTTGTTTGAGAGTGAATGCCTGTTGGCATTAAGTTTGCCGTCGTGTACGTTTTTGTGTATAAAAATGGAAAAATAAAGAAATACCTAAGCTATAAACAAGTTATATAAAAAAAAAAATTAAAAGTCAATTCCTACTCAGGTCAACAAAGAAAAATTTTATTTTAATATTTTTTTCTAATTAATTTTTTCTGTTTAATTAAAAAAAACTCTACTAACATTTAGTGTCATCCACTGCAAGTTTAAAAAAAATGTATTTCAACTTGAGTGGATCAATAATAAGCATTTTATAAATGACTGAAAATTTGAACAAGATATAAAAAGAATAAATATATATTATATAGGGAGAGTGAGTAGAAATTTAGGAATTTAAAAACCCTGGTCAGTGACGTAGTTTTTCAAGTTAGCAGACAATCGGCAATGGGCCGGACACGTTTCTCGGAGAATCGGCAACCGATGGAGTAGACGAGTGCTGGAGTAAAGACCGCGTCTCGGCAAACGTAGGAGGAGAAATCTTGAGTCTAACAGCGGAGCATATTGTATTAGACGTTGAACTTTGTGGAGGTAATGTATCTAGCTCTCTCTTAACCATTTCGCGGAAAATAGCACGTCGCGAAAGGGTTAAATAAAATATAGTTGATGAACCTTATGACTATGATGGATGAGTAGCCAATACATACATGTTTGACGAGAGTATTGACGTCATCAAGGAGAGCAAGAAGCTGTGCAGCCTCGGGACCCGACAAGCTGTTCCCTGTTTGCGCCTTCTGTTGCTGCTTCTCATCCCAAGCTCTGGATCAACAAGATCAAATTCTTTAGTTTTCGATATTTTGTTTTTTTTGTAATGACTACTCTACTATTGTAGATTTTCTCATTATAATTACAATTTAGCCGATGGGCAATGTGTAATTTGTTATTAATTTAATTTGCTACGTACAGTATCATTAATAATTCGTCCATTACCACTTTTCTTACAGTCCCTATTAATGGGGATGAACTATATTCCTGTGTTCTTTACACTCAGTAAAATATTCATTTAACTTCACTACACTAGCGTTTTACTAAACTAACTCAGGGTTTAGTTTTCTTGAGACTTCTTACTTAATCCGTATTGTGGAGGAGGTGGATAGTCTCTGCATTCATGTACTGATGAAGTTGTTCACCTCAAGATCACGGTGAAATTTTTGACGTTAAATAATCTGTTTTCGACATATGAACTTATATTATATTGGTCAAACGTCAGTTTAGTTAGGGTCGGGTGATGGCCTAAAATTAATTTTTATTTATTTAAATTAGTTATAAATATAGTATACGGATTTAGTTTTCATTTTTGTTTTTTTTTTCTTTATAATTTATTTTAAATCTAATTGTGTGCCTGCAAAAGAAATAGACAATTTATCCATCCATCTATATATCTAATTTATACATATTGTATTTTAAGGCCAATAAATATATTATTAGATATGATTATTTTTTATTTATACAATGCTATCTAAATAACAATATTATCTATATAAAAACAAACACTATTATAATATCATCATTATAAGGGTTATTAATCCTATTTGGCAATCCTACTTAAAACAAGCGTAAATCATAATCGTAGCTGTGCACAAAATGACTGTTTTTTGAAGATTGAAATTACCTAAGCCTATCTTGGACAGATTGGCGTCCAATTTTTACCAATAAGTCTATTCACAGAGACCACTATGGGTACAATGACAGTGATATCAACGTGGCTACATGGTAGAGGTTTCATGCACAAGGACAATGTATTTTTTTGTTGTTTTTATGAGAATCATGTGATGTGAAACATTAATATCCACTATCATTGCCTCGACTGTCGTTCTATCCACTATCACGATATCAGTCTTATTGGCAATGATATGCCTATCTGTGATAGTGGATCGATCCCAGTTTAATGTAGCTCGACTGTTTTCGAGAATTGGCTTGTATTGAATTGGATCGTATTTATAATTATGTCCCTCTTGCTTGCACAGGTAGCATTTGTTGAATTCTAGTTATTATTATTTATTGAAGAGTCTTCTTACGTTTTAAACTACCACGTAATCGACGTTTAGCATATCAATCTGTTTCACATACCGAAGGCTGGTCTCGAGCGCTCTCGAACGGCAGAGCATCTGCGCGCGGTTCTTGTGTATGATGCGCACGCAGCCCGGCGGCTGGAGCCAGGCCTCGCCATCCACCTGCACTGGCACGCACTCCTCGCCCAGGATGTTGATCTGCACGGCGCGGCACTGAGCGATGCGGTGCTTCTGCAGGTTTATCAGCCGCGAGGCGGCCATTTGCGCTGACCCGAATACCGCTACCACCTTTGACAACAAACGGGGTATTTATTTGAAATATTAAGAGGAAACAAAAAATGTGCTGAAGTCAAAACTCAAGAAGTTATTGATTGGTGAACTATGATAGCTGCGGTCTCTGACTACTTCTACGGGAGACAGGCGATAGAGTATATGTATGTATGTATGTATGAAGCTTTAATAAAAGACATGAACTTTTATTTTGACTAAAAGCTTGTCCCTAAATACCATCTGTGTACAATTATTTGCTCTGAGAATTCTTTTTAGTAGCATACTTAAAGTACACTAATTGCTAGCAAATGTGAACGACCGCAGAGCATGCTACTTTTAAGCGTGCTTGCAACCACGGTCTGTTATGAGCATGTGTGTCAGTACCTTTATTTTATATTAAAAGGGGAAACAATGCTATACAATAATTTAACAGGTACTTACTTCGAGTATCCGATCGTCAAAGGAGGGCGCAAGGAATATGTCGTCAGCACGCGTACCGCCCCAGAAGTTGGTACCACCCATAAAGGAGGGTATGTTCAGCACCACGATGCCTTGTAGCTCGGGCAGCGGAATCCTCTGCCCGTCGCACTCCAGTTGCACCCGCTGGCCCAAGTGTCTGCAATTTTTCATATTATAATCATCAATACGTTAAAGTACGCTGATGAACGGATTCAAAATTGAGGAGTTTCACTACAATCCTCACTCTTTGCGGTAAATTAAATATTTATTTCTGGATTTTTCCCGCCAATTTACGTGGCGTTGATTTTTTTATTACCTAGTTATTATCAATAATATTGTTTAATTTTGGTGGCCTTTTGCATAATATAGTTCGGTTATGTAAAATGTTAAGAGTGAAATTAAATAAATGCGTCTATATAACTTTTTAAGTTCATTGAAATAATCTATAGAAGGTTTTGGTAGAATGGCCACCATTTTATTAAAACGTTACTTGACAAGCAGACTTGTACATTTCAAGAGATTTGTTGATATGATATTTTAGTTGACCCTAAAAAATGAAAATTGTAACGAATGAAAATTGTACTTCATTAACATTAAAGAATAATAATTATGGAAGGAATAATTTGTTTTTTAATTTTTAAAATATAAGCTGCACCACCTTCCAACCAGTTTTCTCAGTTTCGCCCGCAGGTTGACTGGTAGAGAATGCCCAATGGCATTAAGTCCGCCTCTTGTTCACTTTGTGCAAAAGTTTAAATAAAATATATAAGTAAGAAGAAAATATGATTTTATACGCGCAGTGAGACCATTGTAAGACGTAAGCTTCAAATACCAATACGCTATTGATATTAAAATAAAATAATATAATATACACCGTGACTTTTTAATTACGCGAGAAAACTAAAATTCGCGTTTGTAAAAATATGTATGTCAGTAAGTAACATTCAAATATTATAGCGTTCATACAAAAATATTGTTTTCTGGGACTTCAAAGAAATCCTGTAAATGCATCAAATACTTGTACGCCATCTTCGTAGTATTTGTTTACTACTATGCATGAGACGCATGTATTCATAAGTATGGCAACATGAGTGTCCCAAAAGAGAAAAAAAGTCTTTTATCAGCAGGTTGCGCAAATTGTTTTCATTCATAGTTATTCCTTCCGTACGTAATTATTACGCGACCAAATTAGGTTGGTTTGGGTGCAGTTCATATCGGAATGATAATGATGTCTATTTGAATTAGCAAGAATTTTTGTTGTATAATTTTTGGTGTATATTAAGGACATTTTTAATAAATATTTCATAAAAATAAAAAAAAATTTTCTTCGCCAAATTTAATGTATATCGATAACTGAATATATTACTTAATTTTCTCGGGTAATTAAAAATTCACGGTGTATAGTACACACACGTATACATACTACATCATTATTTATTCATATAATATCGCAAACGTGAAAGTTAAGTGAAACGTCTTTTTTAGGTTAATGTTCAATTATTATTTTCATTAAAATTTAAATACTAATTGTATATATAATGTAAATCCTTCATTGGGAGTACGATAGGTAAATATTTTTTTATAATGTTATCTGTGTTGTGGATTTTGTAAATAAATAAAAATTAACTACGAGTATACTTACCTGTATGTTCTGTTCACCCATTCCTTAGAGCCTAGAACGCCGTACCACATATAATTCCTCGCCCTTGATCTGCACTTCTCCGGATGCTCCTCCCGTTTGTTGTGGAAGTCCAGCGTGATCTTCGCATCGATACCGATGCCGAAGTAATTGTTCATCACAGCTCTCTCGTAGAATCCTTCCAGCAGCGTGTCGTCGGGGTCCATTAAGGGGCTAACAGCGGCGCACAGAGCATCCGCGTTCGCCAGGAGACATTGACTGATGAAGCCTTGGGTAACATGCGGCCAAGCCGGCAGCTGAACCAGTGGATTGATGATGGGCAGCTTCTTGGTGCGATCTGTAGTGTCTGATTTGGAGTTTCCGACACCACCCACTGCGCCACCCTCTCCCCATATCGATGAAACCGATGTAGACAATCTGCTGGGAAAAAACGAGAAAGATACATAAATATATACATATGTAAACACATATTATCACGCCTGTTTTTTGTAGGGGTAAGAAGAGACCACATATCTCCATATGCTACAATCTTGGAATATTTTCTTTACTTCATTCACACTCATCACTCTCTTCATACAAGTTCGCCGGTTAAGGATTCTTTTGACCTAGCCTTTCTTAAGAACTCCGGCAATTTGGTTAAGGTACGTTCTCTTCTGTCTTCTCCTACCGACCCTTCCATCCACATCGTACATTCTTTTATTCATTCTTCTATCTTATTCTTCTATCTTCTATATTATTCTTCATCTATCCTATGTCATAAATTTATCGATTGATAAAATGGATTTGTGTTGGTTGGAATAAGAATCTATTATAGTTAGAGATTTAAGTTCACTGAACTAACAAAAAAGGTAAGCATTTAAGGAATTTAAGGTACACATGCTTACTTGTCTGGCTCGCCAGGCTTGAATAAGCTGCCGCAGGATATTCGTCTGGTTGCTGCCGGTGAACAACTGAGAAACTTTCCGTACTCAGGGTCCGAGGAGCCAAGCAATTTAGGATTGTCCGACTGTCGTCTCTCTCGACTGGTGGCAACGCTGGGTTCTGGGGAGTGAACGCTTAACGTATCTGTTCCTTGATCGAAGATGTCACTGAGCACTGATGCCATGCGGCTCCCACCGTTCTTAATGCTTCTCTTTTCTTCGCTATGTGATGGTGAAGGAGGCTCTACAACGACACATACTTGAGGAAACGCTGGTGTTTGATGATCCTTCATTTTCTCTTCATTATCTTCTTTGAAAAGCGTAGGTGGTTTTGGAGATCTAACCGGTGAGTCTTCATTCTGGTGCTGTTCCTCTGCAGTTTTCGGCAAAAGAAGTTTAACTGAGGCATCATCAGCTACTCTTTTCTTTATACTTTTTCTCAATTGCTTCCGAAAAGATTTTCTAGCGATATCGTTACCTTCTTCGAACTGTGCCAGACTGCAGTATTTTACCTGTTCCTCCGGTTTAGATGAGTTTTCGATGTAGAAAACTCTATTTTCAAAACCAAATTTCTCTACTTCCGCTTCCTTCGCGGGTTTTTTCATTTTCGGGATGTATTTCAGCTTGGTTTCTGTGTTCTTTTCTATACTTGGATTTCTACTATCCATGGGAATGTCGGATACAGTATCTGATGTAAATAAAGTCGTGTCGTCTGTGTAAGTTTCGTTTTCACCATTTTTACCCATCATAGCTAAAAGGACCTCTTGTCCGAGCATTGAACTTATATCGTCCATGATCGACTCACCATGCAACGTTTCAGAGTTGATGTACGTCGTCTCAGAGATTTCCGGCGAATCTATATGACCAATACCACCGCCTTCATCTAAATCTCCGGGTTTCGTATCAATTATCTCTGATATTAAGCTAAAATCGTCACTAATGTTGGACCCTTCAGAGCTCGTGCCATCGACCTCCAAGTCTACACTAGACAGTTTTCTCTCCGGTGTACAATCGCTGGCGGGAGTGATTCGCTCACTCAAGTCTTGGAAGTGAACTTCGTCCGTATACGGTTTGTCGATGTCTATAATAGTCAATTGGTCCGATTCATAAGTTTCTCCCTGTAGTATCGAATATCTCTTATCGCTATCGTCTGAGACAACTAGATTAGGTATGGTAAGACTACTACTGTGGCACGTGTCTGGCCTGAACAGATTTTTGCAGGAGCTTGTGTCGCAGGAGGACAGGTTGGACAAGGAAAGCCTGTCCTGCGGCGAGACGGGGCTAAGCTTATCGCGTTCAGGTTTCTCTACATCTAATGTCTGTTCGTTCTGTTGTGTATTTATTAACTTAGCTAAGTCTTCATCTACATCTGGAATGCTGCGAACAAAGTAATTTGTATTAAAATAAAGAATTAGAATACAGGTACAATCGAAAGTCTACAGTTATTATGACAATATGTTTGCTTTTTTTATTGCAGAGCAAGCGAACGAGTATGCAGGTCGTCATGGGTCACAACTACGTTGCCAGCCTTTTGCGATCACATATGCCCGTCTCTCGAATGTCCTTATGTAGTATCTACTTGGGAACACCGCGGGTGGTAAGTTGTTCTACATTTGCACAGTTCGTGACAGAAAATCATGACCCAATGGTCAGTGATGGTCGGCAAGCTATCCAGATGAAGGGGATGGACTGTTTTTATGGCGTGTAATGCGATGGTGGAAATGTGGAACTGGGAGAAGATTAAACAACTCCTTGGAACATTATCCATAATAAATTCGATAAAATAAACAGATAGATCTATTTGTATAGATAATCGATCGACCCTATTGAAAGTCCTGCGGTCGCAGACGATTAGAAACACTCCCCATTGTACCTCACTAGTTCTAATATAGCAATTATTTATTGCTGATGTTGTCTGCATTGATACGTCCCACAACCTCCTCTTTGGCAGTCGGGCTCATTATCGATGTGACTGGGATGTTTGGATCCCATTCTGCTTGATGCTGGTTAACTCTGAATTTATGTTAAAAGGCCTACGAGCTCGCCCTTGGGTGGTAAACACACGTTTGATCGAAGCCACTCGCAATTTCAGCCGTCTGTGTCCCGAGTGCGGTGGAAGAAAATCAGTTGGTCTACTCAATGAGTGGAGGTCTCGACTGAGCTGTAATAGTTTTATGTGTATTCATGTATTCATACGAAGATAATTAGAAGATCAAGTATAGTTGTTTTTTTTTTGTCAGTGTCAGGCACTTACTGTTCGGCCTGTAACGAAGTGGCTGACACGGCGGAGGCGGCTGAAGAGCGGCGGCTGTCAGCGAAGGCCCGCGGCACCGGCAGCGTTGCTGTCACCTCGTTAGCGGCTCCGGCCCCACTGGCATCGGCCTCACACGTCAGCTCACTCCAATTACCCGGCTCCTGTATGATCATTTGTTGAAATTTTTTGCCCATCATAAATTTACAATTTCACTTTATGGCGGTATTCCTGTCGGCATTAATCTTGAGCGCTCGAATCACTATAGATAGATAGATACATTCTTAACTGTACACGAAAAACAAAGTCATACAATTATTGATTGATTAATGGAGTCAGGCGTTACTTTGCGGAAATCCATTACTATGTGGACAGTCAAAAGTTTTACTTAGCTAAGATCCGCGACAAGCAAACAACAATAGAAAATTAGTAATGTGTGTTATTCTGCTGGAAGAAGTGGATTCACCTGAAACTTAAATTAAAACTTACCGAAAAACGGCCGGCAGCAACTCTCCACCCACCAACCACTATACACAACACCAAACACACACTACCACTTTTCCACCTTGTAAACGACACGTGTTTCGCCTCAACACGAGGCATCTTCAGGTATAGTAGACTCTACGGATGCTTGTCGCGGATCTTAGCTAAGTAAAAATTTTGACTGTCCACATAATTATTGATTGTAATATTTTTTTAATTGGGATGGGAGGGCACACGAGCAAGCAATCAACACCGCCCATACACAACCGCAACACCGCAGGAGTCACGGACGCGTTGCCGGCCATTTAGGTATGTGTAGGCTTGTTTTTAAAGGTGCCAATGTCGTCGCCAGAGTGGTGGTGCGTAGAACGAAGTTTTGACAAATACTTATATACAAATGGCGGTCTTATCGCTAATAACGATTTCTTCCAGACAACCGTAGTATGGACACAGTGATAAAACGGCAATTACTATTTTTTTTAAATCATAAAAAAATGGCGAAGAATCTTTTAACAGTCTGTATTGTAACTGTATGCGTGAAATAAATTCCCCAACTAAACATTGACATTGGCGAAATCATTCGTGCTATTTTCGCACTGTTGAAAGCCATTAATGCAAATGAATGAAATAATCGATATTATTTTACACGACTCTGGCATAATAGTAATTGCCATTAAAAAAAAAAGAAGAAAAAGTACCTGCGGGTAAATGTGTGTGAGCGTGCGTACGAGTGAGCGTAGGGCGCGACGAACGCTGTCAGCTCTGCCCGCTAGCGAGCATCCGCGCGCCGCCCAGTTCAGCTGCTCCTGACGAATATAGAGTTCATGCGTCTCATTATATCTCTTGCACACACACTGTATACGAGATGAATTTAAAGACATATGACTATTATGAATTTAAGGACATCAATAAGTGATACATTTGAAATCTATAATACAGCCTTGGCCAAAAGTATTGAGCACACTATAAATTTTGCACGTATACAAAATGAAGAACAAAAACCAAAGCCTATTGTTTAAGGATTAGCTATTCGGTCCCTAAGAAGTTATAAAAACTAATAAGCGGTGCGGTCGCAAAAAACAGCGGCCGCGACTCCGCCGCTTTGCGCATTATATGAAGCGGCCGCGCGGCCCCTCCGCTGCACCGCAAAGCCTGTCTGTTTCATACGCATAAAATAAGGGCCTAATAGTTGTTGTTTTAAATAACCTTCGTACACTTGGGAACCGTTTCAGATTGCTTCAATCCATCTCTTTCTAATTCTACGACTGGTTATTTCTAGACTTACCTTTTCAGTCTTTTCAATGCTGCCTTTCTCGGCAACGGGTTGCGCCTCTGGCTCGCTGTCACTCGTCGTCGTCTCCACAGGTTCCCATGATCTGATCGTTATGTTTTTGAAAGTGTAAAAAAATTCCGTATAATAATGGTCTATGAAGCAGTTTCTTTGAAGCAGTGGCAGAATTAGGTTTTCAACCTTAACTACTATAATACTTTCAAATAATTATTATTCGACCTATAACCTAATATACACATATGTTCGAATAACCCTTTCATAGTGTTAGAGCCACGCTGCAGACGAATACTTTATCAAGAATGGCATAATATTTGACTGTAGCATGAATGTACAGACGGGTACTTCCCCGAGTAGGCCGACCTACTCGGGGAAGTACCACACTCCCGCAGGCAGAAAACCGGCGTCTGAGTGGTAGCTTAGATACCACGATTTGTACGGTGAGCGGCTGAGTTCCAGAGGTTCAACACCCTCCCCCCTCCCTCTCCCATTCTTATTATGTCCCTTTCCTTAAGGTCGGCAACGCTTCCGCACTGTCTATGGCGCTGTGGATGTCTATGGGTGGCGTTGTTTGCTTTCTATCAGGTGACACGACCGCTCGTTTGCCTTCTTATCTCATAAAAAAACCCTTGTGTTAAATCTATCACGGTTTTATTGGTGTAAATTAAATGCCCGAAAAGTATTTGAGAAATTTTTAATTTATATATTTAATATAGACGTGTTAATGGCCGACTGATAAGTGTCGGTTGTTGGTATTTTTCTATTCAATAATTAAGGTTGACGCCGCACAGAAATATAGTTCTGTAGACGCCGCACGACACCATTTGCTCCTTTATTTTAGAAGGCGCTATATTAAGCCTGAACATCTTGTTTTGACACCTTTACATTCTTAGAAACTTTGTAGCTTGTATTAGATATCAGACGATAAAGATATATACATCATGACGACGTCATAGCTAGCGATCTCAGTGTGGAGAGCACCTGCGAGTTCATGGCCCGGTTGGCTCGGAAGATGTTTGATCGAGGCGACAATGGGCCACACTGCCATCTGTACAATTTCGCTCCTCTCCACGCACGTCCACCAAAGGGAAGTCCGCTCGCACGAGAGCTCCTACTGTTGCCGCCTGGCCCTTGCCATAGCCATATCTAGACAACACAAAGTCGATAGGATGCCTTCTGAGTTGCTGTCCGTGCAGTGGGGTTTTTGTCCCTGAGGCTCGTCCCACACTTCGAAAAAAGCGTTGCGCGGGATGTAGATGTCCCTGTTTGTTTTGTTGTAATACGAAGCAGATTGGGCCGTATAGATTAGATAGCGCCCTAACATATAGTAACAATAGTATTCTGACCTGCAACGCGCATGGTCATGCGCGAGATGATGCCTCGCATGCAGCAGAAGAGAGACTGCGCGCCTTAACCTGTGTGCAGCGCGGGCCGCCCCTCCCCCCGCGCGCTCCCCCACCGCCGCCAGCCGCGCACAACCCGCGCGTAGTGATGTGCTTGCCGCGCAACTAACCTCTCCTGCCTATAAAGCAGTTGTCACAGACGATGACACAGATTAATAATTCATAAATTACACAATATTAAAGTGAACCGGTCAGCTAGTAGGTAGACCAAGGTAGAGGGAGACCACGAAAAACATACCTTGTCCAAATTGCTGAATTTTTTAAGAAAGGCCAGGTCAAGAGTACCTTCAACCAGTGGGCTTGCATGAGGAGACTAATGAGTGTGGAGGAAGCAAGGGAAGTATGCCGAGATTGTAGCGGATGGAGATCTGTGGTCTCTGCCTACCCCTACGGGAGACACGCATGATGATATGTATGTATGTTTTAGTTCCCTTGAGTTTTAGTTGGAATGGTAAAAATTCTAGTGATATTAAAAAAATTCTTACTTATTTTTTAAATATAAATAATAATGCAAGTAATCGTTGGACTATTGGGTGAAGTTTAACTTACTTGCATGATATCCTGTAAGTTCTTCAGTAGCGTGGACTCCTCGATAAGGTCGGGGGGCGCTGGAGGCGGCGGTGGTGCTGAGACCGCTCGCTCGAAAGTCATGATCGACCACCTGACCATTAAAATTTGGAGTTTTCGAGTGTACTATTCATGTGTAGTGGTAGAGCCATGGCGGCACGAATAGGTTCGCTCTAACGGGGAAATACCGGATGACTTTTCTCGTCAACTTACATCAGCTGTGTTTTTTTTAAAAGAAACAAGCTAAAACTAAACTACACAATAAAAATTGTCTAGAGAAAAGAGGAGCGTCATAGGACGCTTGGTAGATGTGAAACATTGACGACGGCTAGGTTTCGGTCTCCGTATGCTTACGGCCACGTGTAAGTGACCTTGTGTAGAGTCGAGTGGAGGGGACCGTAGCCTGAATCGAGACGACGTCTCGGTCTACGATTTCACTTCCGTACCCCACGATAAGATGTTTCACATCCTTTAAAATTAAACGATTTAATTACCACACTAAAATAAAAATGTGGGGCGCATTAGAGTACGTATAACGTTTTATTTTAGTGTTTTAATAAAACTGTTCAACTTATAAGTTTTTGATGTGAGACATCTTAGCGTGGGATATGGGAGTGAAATTGCAGACCGAGATGTCGTTTCCATTCAGGCTACGCTTCACTCCATTCGACTCTATAGTCTCACTTACACGTATCGTGAGCACACGGTAGAGACCGAGCCGTCGTCAATGCTTCAAATCTACCAGGCGTCCTATAACGCTTCTCTTTTTTTCTTACACAAACAAGATTTCTTCCAGAGAATCGTTTCTTCTACAAAACAAGTATTTATTGGGGTCTTATAACACCTTTTTCTAAGGTATAAAGTGAACTTCTTACCGTACTCTAAGGAACAAGGAAGCTTTGGTATTGTATAATAAAATAATTTATTTATAACCTGTCCAGCATCTTGGTGGAGGCTCGTTCGTACCGCTCCAGCAGCTGTTGGAGATTGGCAGCGTCGTCGCATGACGCACCCCAGCCGAGCACCCGCGCCAGGTCGTTGCCGGTGCCCAGGGGAAGCACCGCCGTTTGTACTTGACGCTGTTGGACGTTGGACGCTTAACATAAACTCTTTTTATTTCCTCTAGTAGTTTTTTATTTTTTTTTTGGATAGCAAGGTAAACGAGCAGGCGTGTCACTTCATGGAAAGCAATCAATGCCTCCTATAGACAATGTCTCCGGCTTCATCTCCGGTCTTTAAGAAATGTTTAAGGTTTGTTTTTTGAATGCTTCAATATCGTAACAATTCGGAAACACAGCTGGGGGTAGGTAGTTCCACGGGGTAGTGGTACGTGGATGGAAGGTGCATGGAAGGAAGTTTCGGGATAAACACACTGTACAGGATCGCCAATCATCTAGAGAGACAGGGGGTAGGGGGTTGAAACTTTGAAACATAGAGTAAGACGTTATCCCGTAGACAAATATATAATATATCGTGCATCCCGTGTATATCATTAGTCGAACTCTTTTTTCTTTCTTTGACTTCCCTCTGTTTCCCCTATTACTTCTAAAGTTTTCCAATATCAGCCCGCGGCAGTCCACTGCTGGATATAGGCCTCACTTAAGGCGCGCCACTTAGCCCGATCTTCGGCTACACGCATCCAGTTTCTGCCAGCCGCCTTGCGCAGATCGTCTTTTCATCTAGAAGGGGGCGTCCCACAGTACTTCAGCACTCGTCTACTCCAACGATTGTCGGTTCTCTGACTAACGTGTCCAGCCCATTGCCACTTCAGTTTGCTAACTTGAAGAGCTATATCGGTGACTCTGGTTCTCCGGCGAATTTCTTCATTTCGAATTCTGTCCACCAGAAAAACCCCGAGCATAGCCCTCTGAGCGACTTTGAGCTTGACGAGGTTCCAAGGTTTTGGTTTGAGGATAAAATATTAATAATGAGATGGTAAGATTACCCTCTCATTATTGATATTTTATCTTCAAGTAGACTATCAATTTCTTCCTTTACATAGAGTAGACCACTGTAAGCCCAACTTCCTTTTCCATCATTTAATTCCTTACTCTCTTATTCATATCCCTTGATACTCAGATAACACCCTTAATTAGATAACGCATGTGTCGTGCAGTGACGTTAATGTATTTAGGTGGAGGTTATTACTTAACATTAAGTCATCGGTTTGCTCGTTTGCCTTATGCCTCATGAGAAGACGCTTCTAAGGATCCACAGAGAATGAATCGACTAGGTGAAGTTAACGGTCATCATTTTACTCACGTGCATATCCAGTTTATCAATCTCCTGCAGCACCCATCCTACGGAACCATCACCGCTGCACACGAGGACCCTTAGTGGTGCGAAATGGCGGAACAGCCTCAGCCCCAGTCTGGGACCTGCACCACTCAGTTCGAACACTTGCGCTGGATTAAGGAGTTGTTTGAAGCGACGAAGGAACTTCACGCCTTGGTTGTCACCTGGAATTTGATTGTTTTGCTAACGTTTCTCACTCTACAGATTATAGAAAAAAAGGAGCATGTGGAAATTTGTTTCTAAAACAATATATAGATGTCATTTTTAAGGAAGCATGGTAAACAACCACCATCGCTCATGAAATCTGCTAGACAAAGAGCATTGCAGATGCATTGCCTACCTTAGCGTATGGATGTTATTAATGGAAGAGGAAGAATAAAGTGATGGTACAAGAGAAGAAAATAAGAGAAAAAAAATTGCGCATAATACTCTATTTCCTTACCTGATCGGCTGTTGACGAAGACGATAAGCGGCGAGGCGTTAGGCGGTCTGTCCGGTAGCCAGCCGTCATCAGGACCCACTGAGTGCAGTCTCGTGGGCGGCACGATAGACGCTCTGGATGGACCGAGAGAACAAGCCGCGCGCCATCCAGGTCTGCAGTTCGCGTGAACACACTTCCTACACCACACACAACGGAAGTCCTGCAACCTGGAAACAATATTGACTATTAGGGGCATTATAAGACGAAGATAGGTTGGAAGTATGCGAAATGTGGTTATGGCTTCGAACGGAAAGAATATCTTGGAAAGGAAAAGTTATCAATGAAGAAGTATTGAACAGTAAGTATTGAAGTATTAAAGAGAAAGACAAAATTTTACAGCACATTGAGAATAGAAGGGGATGTATGCTTGGGTATTTGATTCGTCATTACAATTTTATTTATACATCATAGAGGAAAAAATTAAAGAGAAAGATAAAGAGCAAATAAAAAACAAGGGTGGAGACGCATAGAGAATTGTATGAACTAGCCTTGAACCGGAAAAAATGGAAATCAGTATATCGACAAGTGCTAAGAACTTAAGTTATGAATTATTTATTACATGCTATTTTCATCATCAGTATTTTAGAAGAGACAAATAAATACTTGTATTCTAATAAAATAATAATTCAGTTATCGAGGGAATTAAATTTGCTAGCGGCGTAGTTCGATTTCGAAGTCAAAGGTCTTTTTTATATTAATGTATTTAGGTATTAGAAATATAAATTTGAATTCAAAGGAAACTGTTTTGAGACTGCTTAGAGTACGGAAGCTTAATTAATTTTTATGTTCGGTTAATAATTCGTTTTGTTATTGTTTATTAATTATTTTTCTTACTTTTGTATGATATTTGTAGCAAAGTGAAGCAGAAATTGACTTATCGGAGTACCAAAAACTGTTGGAGTAAATGAGTATTGGATTGGGGATCACGTCTTTGCACACGTAGTGTGGGACGCCCAGCGGTAAAGGAACGTCAAATTGTACAGAAGATATAGACTACCGTACGCTGACGATGATATTCATAATAAAATGAATATGAAGTACAAATTCTATAAATATAAACAAAGATTGGCATCTTTTCATATGGAATATCTTGACACTAGAAGGGAGCATCATTCGTTGATATTTCTTCACAAGGTAAGATCTTGACAGTCCTCATAATCTAAATGGTGTTAATATTTCGGAGTCAATGGTCAGTGTTATATATGTTTCGCCAACCGGTATCTAGTTTTGGTGCTTTAAAATCTTTATAAATATTTCTAAAAGGTTTAGTCACTGTTAATAATTTTATTAGGTAAATCAATTGACAATATATGTCCATCGAGGCGAAGTACAAAGCAAATGGAAAGTAAGAATTGATTGACACACAACACACACTGTATAGAATTCCAATTTTTGTGTTCATACTGGTATGAGTTTTGACCAACTTATTGAAGCGTGATATTGAGGCGTTGAAGGCAGAAGTCTGATAATTGTTTCAATACTTGAAAACTTTATCGATTAATGTAATGAACAAACCGAGGATGCTCGAATCGGAAGGAAACGTCAATGCTAGCTTCGTTAATAAATATTTTCAAAGTCTTACTTATAGATTTCAATGTTAATGAAGGCACGAAAAACGAACTGAAAAATTTCAAACAAATGTCAAATGATGAAATATATCCATTCCTGTTTCTCTAAGATTGCATGAAAGAGAAAGAAGTATACGATGTGAAGTTCGTACATTCGAGAAAATTAATGATAACGAGTGTATGTTTATTCGAATAGCTCATGCTTTTTTATGGGATAGAAAGACAGATAGGTGGTGATGCGACTTTTCCCGTCGTGTTAAACCAGTGTCGTCGAGTTTTATTTCATTGTTATAATCTCATGTTATTATCAATTATATTGTTTCTTTCTGGTGGCGTATTATTTAATATAGTTTGATTAAGGTGTAGAAGTGAAGTTAAATGAAATATATGCGTGTATCGAGCCGCAAAAGTCTATGCAAATTTTGGTAGAACGGTTACCATTTTATCAAGACGTATCGTGGCACGCTGAATTTACATATCGATATACATAATATTATTTTACCTCACTCACTCATAATAGGAATAGCTAAACGCCATCAAAAAATATATATATTGTTTAATTGTGGTGGCGTATTATACAATACAGTTCGATTAAGACTTATAAGTGAAGTGATATGAAATAAATGCATGTATGACTTTTTAAATTGACTGAGAAAGTCCATAAAATGTTTTGGTAGAATAGCCACCATTTTATCAAACCGTAACGTGACAAGCTGACTAGACATTTCAAGAGATTTAATGTTATTGTATTTTACTTGACACTGGCATAATAGTTTTAACTAATTACCATCAAAGAAAAGAAAAAAAAAGAGAGAAAAAAAGAGAGAGCAAGAATTCAACACTCGATTTAGTTAACAACTCGATTCAGTTAAGTATTCTTCTTCAATATATGCTCAGATATAATGAATTACCTACAATATAATTACAATAAAAATGAAAACTGCTTTTGAAAACGAATTCCGTGTGAATTTGTAAATTTCAAATTTGCAAATAATTGGGAAGACAAGCTTATTGTTATTTCACGCCTGTATAAAAAAAATAACTCTCAATACATTTAATTACGCATCAAAGATCGTTACGTGATTTAATTGATAGTGAAACAACTCACGTTTCGCAAAAAAATGTACTCTCATTTCTCGACAACGCTGAGATTCAACGGTAAGAGAAGAATGAAGTGGCTTGTTAGCTGCCAATGACGCTCAAGAGATAAAGAGAAATGTTGAATTATTAGTATTCGATTTTTGAATACCGTGAATATATTTGTCTTTTATTTATAACGAGAAGCGATAAAAATTTTAGGGACTACTGTGCCTCTAGCATAAGTTTGTATCGAAATAGTAAAGTTAACGGACATAGGCCTCCCCCATGGAGCGCCACCTAGCCCGATCTTCTGCTACACGCATCCAGTTTCTGCCAGCCGCCCTGTGCAGATCGTCGCACCATCTAGCCGGGGGTCGTCCCCCACTACGTACATACATTATTTGTATATAATTAAAAAAATGACCCAATTGCTGAAGTTTTTAAGAAAGGCGAGCTCAAGAGTATCCTTAACCGGCGGGCTTCCATGAGGAGAGTGATGAGTGTGGAGGAAGTAAATAAAGTATGCCGAGATCGTAGCAGATGGAGATCTATGGTCTCTGCCTACCCCTACGGGAGACATTCGTGATGATATGTATGTATATATCTATGTAATTAAAAAAATATTTGAGAGTTTTCCAGAATCAAAATTAATTATTTATGTTAAGATTTATAATGAGGTGTTTAAAACTCGACTTTCAAACGCGACAGTTTTTGCTCGCCGACGTTTGCTTGTCAAAGTCAAGTGGCTTTGTTGGCTGGTCTAGGATACTCAAATATTTATCAAAATGATTTCATTAAGTTTCTCTTGCAATAATAGATACGTTTGTATAATACGTAGATGTGGACACCCTGGTGTGCCTGGACTGCAATAGACACTTCAGCTGGGTCACGCGCCGCCACGTGACTTAAACGGACATTTGCAATTCCAATCGAGCTTCGACAGTCCGTAGAGAGAGCAGATAAGGTCATAGCACGTGCTTGAAAAACCTATATTTAAATAAATTTATTTTCAGTATCTATAATAATGAAAGTAGACACACAAACTTTTAAGTAAAACGGTTTTATTCACACACTTAAATAAAAACGTGGGGTAGTTAGATTCTGAATGAATTATACATTCGTTATATAAAACTTATTCTTTTGCGGCCTAAGTTTTTATTTTAGTGTGTTAATAAAACCGATTAACAGAAAAGCTTTTTGAACTATTTTTATTTTCTAGTTATTAGTAGATGCGTGTGCGTAGGGGCGAGCTTAGTCGCAAGCGTGCCGACTGTCCCGAGATCGGGCTTCCCCGTGTACTATAGTGCCTTTTACCTCAGCATGGAAGGCTCTGCTGGGGCTGACCTACATTATACTTAACTTTATATATATATATATATATATATATATATATATATATATATATATATATATATATATATATATATATATATATATATAAATCGAAAGTTGAATGAATTTGTCCGTAGATGGCGCTGTAATAAGCTAAATTGAAGTATGGTTAGTGTGTTTGTAAAATGGTATATGTAACTGTGAAAATAAATAGTGTCTGTGCGTTACGGGAATTTGGCTGTTCATTTTCGCTGCAAGTCTTTTGGGGGTTACGGATCGATCCCGTATAATATTAAGTACAAAAATGCACTTTAGAACTTTCAAACGTTATCGCTCGCTACAAAGTGCAGGCTTAATGCAAATTCCCTGGCGCGGAGATCGGCCACTTAGTGATCCCATCTCGGTGCTCGAGATAAAAATGCACGTCAGAGTAAAAAACCAAGTCAAAAAGTGGCAGTGAAGTGGCAAGCTATCTCTTTGGGGGGAGAAAAATTGGCCCATAACAAGTTTTCTGCTGTGAAAATGGAAGACACTTAAATTTGAATTTCACACGAGCTTTACGTAATATTTTTGTAAGTTTTTAAATTACTTTTAGTACTAAATCTCTTGTTTCTTCTTTTTCTTTCATAGCACTCCCTTACACTAGCTATAAATATTATGCCAGTGTAAAGTAAACTAATAACAAGTATCTTGAAATATTAATTCAAATTGTCACGATACATCTTGATAAAATTATGGCCATTCTACCAAAACTTACATGGACTTTTGTAGTTAAGAAAACACGATACACGCTTTTATTTAATTTAATTTCACCTATATGGCTCAATCAAACTACGCTGGGTAATAAACCACCATTATTTCTGATAATAACATGAAATTATAAAAATTAAATAAAAACTCAACGTCACTGATGTAGCTTGGCGGGAAAAGGAAAATTCTCGTTTATTAGTTGTTTCACATTCAAGGATATTCACAATAAATAGTTATTTATATATGTATAAATTAAGAGGGCAAGATAATACATTTCTGATTTCTTTCGCTCTCAATGTGATATTTAATTCTTAGAGCCTGGATAGTTTTCAATGGACATTAAATTAACATGACGGATTATATTAAAACATGCTTGTCCAAACGGCATTGGCGGGGAATCCACACTCGGAATATATGTATATATAACCTATCAATATCAAAATCAATATCAGGCTGCGGCAGTCCACTGCTGGACATAGGCCTTACTCAAGGAGCGCCACCTAGCCCGATCTTCGGCTACACGCATCCAGTCTCTGTCAGCCGCCTTGCGCAGATCGTTGCTTCATCTAGTAAGGGGACGTCTCACACTACGTTTGCTGAGTCGCGGTCTCTACTCCAGCACTCGTCTACTTCAACGATTGTCGGTTCTCCAACAAACGTGTCCAGCCAATTGCCACTTTAGTCTGCTAACTTATATATATATATATATATATATATATATATATATATATATATATATATATATATATATATATATATATATATATATATATATATATATATATATATATATATATATATATATATATATATATATATATATATATATATATTTATTCGTATGCGGGAATCGAACGGCTGGTAATTGACTCCAAAGTCAGCTGTTAGTTGATTCCAAAAGTTTGCCGCTGATTACATCGCCATTGTAATTAAATATTCTTTAAATATTTTTTTTATATATTCACGCCTATCCCCCGCAGGGGTTGGCAGAGACCACAGACCTCCATCCGCTACCATTCATCGCAGCGAAACGGCTCTCCATTGGTCGGTTCTCGCCCTCGTGAGAATCAGGACGTGACGGGTGGCGAACCACGTCGCCGTCAGTTTTCAACAAATTAGGTATATTTAAGTCTTGAAATGATGAATGTAACACAGAATACAGACCTTTATCATTTTCTTGATATGATAAAGGTCTGTATTCTGTGTTACATTATTACCAAGTTATTTAGCAACACAAAAAGATAACAATGTAATGTGTGCCGGGCAAAATGGATAATGTTTCCGCATATCTATAATGGATATTCTAAAAGTCTCGGATGATGTAACAACGATAGATTTCATCTGCTTTATTCCATAAAAAAAATATGTTCCTATTTTTAGGATCGAAAAGAAATTGTGCTGAGAGTAAATATTGTTCACTGGGATAACACTTCTTAACTTTATGAATAAATGAAACGGATCAAATATTTTTTTGTGCCGATATCCATACTAGGTTTAGGAATTCGACACGTAACATAGAGAATATTTGAAAAACGAAAAATTTTTCATTTTATTATTTTTTACTGTTTATAATTATAAGGATTGTTAACGGGGTACGAATATAAACGAGCAAGTATGTCGCCTCATACCAGAGGCATTGAGGAATCCTGTGTAAGCTTTTTTGGAAGGTTCCAATGTCTTATCAGACAATCTGGTTTGCTATATAGTAGACGTTTGGGTACTCAACAAAACCAAATGGCGAACCAGATGGTCGTAGAAGCCGCGGAAGGCCCAAGCTCGGATGGCTAGATGGATGGACGACGTAAAGACAATTGGTGTGCGGAGCTGGAGAGAACGAGCCAAACTAAGATTCGAATGGAAAAATTTACTAAACCAGGCTGAGGCCCACCCGCGGCTGTAATGCCTTGATGATGATGATGAACGTCTTGTACATACATACATATCGTCACGTCTATCTCCCATAAGAATGTATAGGCTCATTTTTTAAGGTTTAGAAACACCGTTTGAGGTAGCTGGTACCTCAGGGTAGGGGTGCGTGAAAAGAAGTTTCAGGAAAAGCGCACCATACTCGATCGCCATTCATGTAAATGGTGGGGATGAAATCTTGCTTTGTGGTGAGTTGTGCGGTATATATGTAATGACGGTGAGAGATAAGACATCCCTTCGCAGTGCTAAATAATCGAGACAGCATTAGGTTTTTTACAAAATCATGCCATACGTTGAATATGGACAGTCAAAAGTTTTACTTAGCTAAGATCCGCGACAAGCAAAACAATAACAGAAAATTAATAATGTGTGCTTTTCTGTTGGGTTAAGTGGATTTATTTGGGATTATATATATATATATATATATATATATATATATATATATATATATATATATATATATATATATATATATATATATATATATATATATAGATTACAAATATTTAATCCGAGTCTGGTTACCCCGCCAATCCGTATTGGACAAGCGTGGTGGGTTAACGTCCGTTCCTCGAGATACAGAGAGGCCCGTGCTCAGTAGTGGGACATATATGGTTCGATCCCCGCATAGGAATAAATATATATATGGAATACAAATATTTATTCCGAGTTTAGTAACCTCGCTAATCCGCATTGGGCAAGCATGGTGGATCAACTTCCGTTTCTCCAGAAATGGAGGGGCCCGTGTTTAGCAGTGGGCTGTGAAAAATATATATATATTTAAATTATTATATCTAATGTAATTAGTGTGTCACTCACCTGAGCACGGAGCCGCACGTCTTGTCACAGATGTCGCATTTCGCTGCCACCGGCAAGTTACCCTCCAGCCACTGGTGTGGCATTATTATATTCTGTAACATGCGACGCGAATTTTCATAATTTGCTTTCAAACAAATGAGATTGGAGTGCACGTCAATAATAAATGGGAACAGCCATCACGAGTTATCTCGGCAATTTGCAAAGTGACATTGTATTATATTTTCCATTTTTGTGAATTCTTTTTCTTATTTGTAATTTTGTTATAACGAAAGCAGGACTACCTAACTTGTTTAGTGGCGAAGCTGCCTGCTTCAGTTGCAGGATTCCTGTACTAAATGCGAATATTTGAATGGCACATACATACATACATACATATCGTCACGCCAGTTTCCCGTAGGGGTAGGCAGAGACTAAAGATCTCCATCCGCTACGATCCCGGCACACCTTCCTTGCTTCCCGCACACTCGTCCATCTTTTCATCCACCCTTCCTCTCCCATTCATTGTAGCGAAACGAGGGCGAGAAGCGACTAACACTCTCCGTTAGTCGCTTCTCGCCCTCGTGGAATGTAAGGCACTACCCGAAAGAGCCCGATCCCGGGACGGTCGGCACGCTTGAGATATATATTTTTTCCAAGTCTGTCCCAACAAGCTACTTACACAACACTACACTACAACAAGTAACTTTAAAAAAAATAAGAAATACATATGAATATAAATAGCAGTATAAAATTATGATATCAAATTCAATATCAGCCCACGGCAGTCCACCGCTGGAAGGTGCGCTTCGACCCCATTTTCAGCTACACGCATCCAGTTTCTATCAGTCGCCTTTTGTTGATCGTCGCTTCATCTAGCAGGGGAGCGTCCCACACTACATTTGCCGAGACGCGGTCTCCACTCCAACACTCGTCTATTGCAACGGTTGGTTTTCATTGACTTCATTCATTTTTGGGCCTTTTTTCCCAGTGCGTGGGAAATACAATTTTGTAATAATTAATGTTTTTTATTATCTGTGTTATGTTCTACGCAGATAAACAAAATTATGTTTTACACAGATAGAGAGAACAAAAACATTATATTTCCATACATACGTCACAATTACTTAGATTATGAGAACACCTTTTTGTATTTGTTTTATGTATTATTAACATCTTTTTGTATCAGAGATGCGAACATCTTTTTCTGTTGTACTTCGATCGTGAGCAGCGCCATTAGCGAAAACAAATATCTCTTGAAACAAAGGCCCGGCATACGAGCTGTTAATATTTGTCATGCTTCTATAGCGCTCGGTAATATCTCGTCAAAAATTCTATTTCACGTTATCAACATAAGCACGGTAAATATGATCGTAAAAGTAATACGTTTTTATTCGTCATATTATATTTTCAATCAAACTCAATCAATATTATATCTTCGGCAATAAATTACATTTAGTTTGTTATTTAAATGTCAATCCGCCAAACAATCTTCTTCTTCTACTGTTTGAAAATGAGATTTTCTTCTCTCAGCAGATACAACTCTATCTTTTCAGAAAATTCAGATAAATAGTTTTTTTTATTAATATAAATTAATGGTTTTTGCTAGATGGTTAATGGAGTCAGGCGTTGTCTTCCGTTGAGTCTACTATACCTGATGATGCCTCGTGTTGAGGCGAAACACATATCGTTTGCAAGGTGGAAAAGTGGTGTTATGTGTTTGGTGTTGTGTATAGTGGATGGTAGGTGAAGAGTTGCTGACGGCCGTTTTTCGGTAAGATTTAGTTTAAGTTCCCCGTAAATCCACTTCATCCAGCAGGAAAACACACATAATTAATTTTCTATTGTTGTTTGCTTGTCGCGGATCTTAGCTAAGTAAAAGTTCTTATTGTCCACATGGTTTTTGCTAGGCTCAGATCCCTCTTACTTGAACTTAATAATAATATATCACAAACTTATAAATCTAACTATAACTTTTTACTTACATAAAAAAAAGAAACGTACAAATTAACATACATATATAATATATCGTCACGCCTGTTTCCCGTAGGTGTAGGCAGAGACCACAGATCTCCATCCGCTAAGATCCTGGCACACCTGCCTTGCTTCCATCACACACATCTATCCTTCTTCTCACATTCATCGTAGCGAAACGGCTCTCCGTTAGTCGCTTTTCGCCCGACGACTACAAATAAGAAGAACGGCTACAAAGTCGAGAATAGACTACAAATTAACATTTAAAATAATTTTATAAGTAAAAGTTTTAAATAACTTGACGCTGGCATAATAATAATAATTAATTGCTATGAAAAAAGCAAATAAATATTATTTAATACATAACATCATCAATTTTATCAATACGGCGGGGACAGTTCCCGCAGAAAACCGGCGTCTGAGTGGTAGCTTAGCTACCGCGCTTCGTCCGGTGAGCGGTTGAGTTCTGGAGTTCTAAAATACAATAACTTTGCGCATGAGATTTCCGCCATGTATGCCATATTATTTCATTGTCATTGTACCCATAGTAGTGTGTGAATGGACTTATAAAAAAATAAAATTTGGTTTCATCTGTCTTAGTTAGGTTTATGTAAGTGGGTTAAATTCTAAAAGCATCGATATGGTGCGCGGCGAGAGTTGTGAGAAGGTTCATTTCCTTGGATGCCTAAATCCTTCGTCCGTCATCCCGCCAACAAAGAACTAATAACCCTAATAGTAATATTTCTTTTATAGTGTTTGTTTTTATAGTAATAATATTGTTATAATGAGAGAAATATGTAAATAAATGAGAAATTCATATCTTTTTTAACCATTTATATAGTTAAAAACTAAAATTAAGGATACCTCTGGAGGCTCTTCTTCTTTTAAATTAACCTCATAACACAACAGATTTTGAAACTTGATTGTTAACGGAACTAAGGAATATCAAACGAGTTATTGACTTACTTCCAAGATATAACTCTAATTCTAGGAAGAATCCATCCATTGAGACCATTGGAATTCCGAGATAATATTGAGAGGGTTAAAAAAATAAATGAAATGATTGGACGATCCAATTTGATTTGAATTAATTGATACCCCTCAAAAGGGTAAACGGATATAAAATAAAATTCATCCACAGTCTCCTATTTCTCGGAGATATAAATTGTGAATAGCTTTCAAAGTATAATCAATTACATGCCCCGCCCGACCTGGAGTATTATCGATATAAATCCTCGACTGCCCGGTTCGAGGGAGAATAATTCAATTTGGTTCAATCCGTCTTCCAATAAAGGCGAATTCCAAATGAACTGTGTTTGTGGAAAGATGGATACAAATAGACTACAAAAGACTAATTTCACTGTGACGTTTTTTTGAATTATTTCCAATATGCGGCCCGTCATTTTTGATTGGATTTAGATTAATACCATCTCATCGTCGTTTTTATTATTATGTTTCGTAAAATTTATGTACAACTAGCTTTTGCCCGCGGATTCGCTCGCGTGGAATTTGGTCTGCCACATATTAATTTGTAAGTTTCGTGACAAATCATTTTAAATAAATATATATTTCTATATATATATATTCACGCCTATCACCCGCAGGGGTTGGCAGAGACCACAGAGCTCCATCCGCTGCAATTCATCGCAGTGAAACGGCTCGTCATTGGTCGCTTTTCGCCCTCGTGAGAATCAGGACGTGACGGGTGGCGAACCACGTCGCCGTCATTTTCGACAAATTAGGTATATTAAATTCGTCTTTAGTGAATCCCACGAGCTGCAAGGGAGGATAGAGGTCAGCCCCAGCAGAGGTAAGGCACCATAGTCCCCGGGGGAGCCCGACCCCGAGAAGATCGGCACGCTTAGGGTTACCAGACTCGGAATAAACATTTAAAATCCATATAAATTTTAAAATCCATATAAATATATATATTTCTTTTTACATAATTTATGGTTCACAATTTTGGTCATAGTGGCTTCCATAAAAAGAAGATATATACTGTCGCGGAATTTTATTTAGAACTATTCAAGACAAACAATCTTACGGTACATCATCTTTGTGTAACTCCAATGGTTTAGGCAGCGTACGCCAAGATAGCTCTCAGAGGTCAAATTTTTTCCGACTTAATTGACATGTAACGTTATATTACGACCAAAAAAAATGCATGAAATGATTACAAATTGCAGCCTATATATTATTCCGATATATAGCCTATAGGCCGATATATAGGTAAAGTTTCATCCAAATCCGTCCAGTTCAGTTTTTTCGCGAAAGAGTAACAAACATATATCCATACTCACAAACTTTCGCATTTATAATATTAGTAGGATAGGATACTGTTTGGTAGTATAACAAATAATTTAAAAAAATATCGCATTTATCTCCTTAATAAATTAGTTGCTTGCCCATCATACAAAATTTGTTGACCAATATTTTACAGTACAAGCTGTTCGCTTATGGAATTCGTCGCCACTGAAAGTGTGGCAAGCGAAGCAAAAGTATAACTTTTGATTAGCGATTATAAATCATCAATCAATCTTCCAATTTCAATTAATCGAGATCAATTTGCTATCTCAATTCACTTTAATCAAGACTTTTCTTGAAACTAAACCGTACTTTTTTCCAAAAAACCAATTTAAAATGCAATAAATGTTTTAAAATCGCACAAAAGAAACGACAGTTTTGTACACACGTCAGTTAGTTGATAAAGCCGTCACGAACACCATTTTTTGACAGTAATTGGAAGTACAAAATTGTCAATTTTGAAATTTTCGTTTTTCCAGCTGTTCTTTTAGGTTTTGCTTATATTTTTTATATATAAACCTTCCCTGTATTAGAGCGAACGAAATAAAAAAATATTCAAATCAATCGAGCCGTTTTTGAGTTTTAGCGAAACTAAGAAACAGCTCTCCATTTTTATATATAAGAGAAGACTGTGTCACCAAACTTATCGTGTCACCTATGTATGTATATAGAACGCCGAAACAATGTTGAAACGACGACCAACTGGCCCAGTGGTGGAGCTGCCGGCTACGGAGTCAATGGTCGCGGTTTCGATCCCCGCAATGGAATAAATATCATATATGTATGGACTACATGGTTTGAGTCTGGTTACCCCGCTAATCCACATTGGACGAGTGTGATGGATTAATGTCCATTGGTTCAAACAAATATGGCGCATGAAAAAAAATGTTAAAATAAAAAGTTGTACAATAAACATTGTTTCTTTTAACTTGAACTTTATTTATGTATTGTTTATTTTACGAGGAAGAGAATGTTAAAAAATATTAAAATAAAAAAATGTAGAATTAACGTCATTCTCTATGTTTAATCTATTTGCTGAAAACTCTCTTTGAATTTAATATTTCGAAGTAAAAGCTGAATTGTGTTAATCTAAAAAGAGAAGACTTTTATTAATATATCTTTTATATGTAAATATTATTTAATAAACCTTACTTAAATATAGAAATAATATTTAAAGCTATTATATGATTCCACTAATCTACTATAACATACACCTAATACAAATATATAAAATACATCTGACACTCAAAACACGTAAAATAAAAATGTCTTCAGCGACAATCACGCCGTCGTTTGAACGTCTAAATTCAAATTTAAATAAAGTGTGACGTACTTTATTTACATACTAGCTGCCCGCGCCGGCTTCGCACGGGTGGTGTAACAAATGACAGACACTCTTCCATTTTGTTATCACGATAAGCCTCGTCGACGAAAACACACGTAACCTCAGAGGAACGAACAGTAGGTACGAAACACAGAAAGAAAGTTTTGCTTTCGTAATACAAAAGTAACGGTAATTGAATATGAATGAATTTCAATCTATCAATACTGACATTTATTTTGTTTCTTATAAATTCTTTTGTTAATTATAGTATTGGCCATATATAACAATCATCATCTATTAATAATATTGCGATTTATAATGACGGACAAGAGAAAAATTGTTTTTTTTTACATATTTCCGTACAATTTTTTGAAAATTATCATTTATACCTTGTCCAGATAATAACAAGCACAACAAAAAAGAATTATCTAATTTGTTATCTAAATTGTTCTGAAGTTATGTGCGGACATACATTGCGGCGATCCATTTTAATTTATATATATATATCTAAGATGTATAGTTTTTTGTATGAGTAAAAGAACAGCCTGTATAAACTTACCCCTTCAGCGTCCTCTACGAGGTGTGGTCCGAGTGATGCAAGCGTGCTCCACTTGCAGGAGGGAGGGGCACGCGCTGCACAACGTTTGTGGGCCTTGTATTTGCAAAGTTCACAGGCGAGCGCGTGCGCAGTGCCCAACGCACCCAGCGGCTCACGGCAAACGTTGCAGAAGGTTGGCCGTGCGTGGGTCGCTGCATACCTGGGCAGAAATGCAGGAGTCAAGGTTAACGTTAATTTTTTTAATAGACGGAATAGGCAAACATATGTGACTTGTTGATAGCGTAGATATAAAACCATATCGCTAGTCAGGGGTTCTCAAACTTTTTCAGTACGCGTCGCACTTACGGGTTTAAAAAATTCACTCGAAGGCTTGTGGACCTTAAGTGAGTGAATAACTTTTAATGTATTGTATTCTTTATTTCATTAGAAACAAAAAACAGTAATTTATTCATTAGTTGGAATGGTTAATAGGAATTCTAATAATATTAAAAATATTGTTAATCTTCCTTGAAAAAAGTACCGTCGATTTGAATGTATAAAGGTGAACGTCGATATTTAGGCGTCATCACGCGTCTAAAGCGGCGGGGATATGATCGTGATGCTTTAGGACGAAAAAAAATATGTACCAGTGATGGTCGCCGGAGGACAGTCTAGCCACAAGGTCTGCCACGTCAGCACCTCTATGAAGAGCACCTCTAAGAGCGCCCGCCCAAGACTCCATTTCGCCGCGATTGTCTGCGCACAGCACCAAGCAACGACTGGGGGTGATCACCTGCAAACAAAGATATCACTTTTAATCGTCAATTTTCAAAAAATATTTCTTTATGGTATACACTAGATGTCTCGTAAGATGATGTGTTTTATAAGATGATTTGTGATGGTTTGGTTTTGTTCGGCTATTTTTCAATTCCTCTATATATATATATATATATATATATATATATATATATATATATATATATATATATATATATATATATATATATATATATATATATATATATATATATATATATATATATATATATATATATATATATATATATATATATATATATATATATATATATATATATCCACACACCCATCGATCACACGTCAAAAGAAATCGATAGACGCATTGGCGATGGATGGAAAAAATATACAATTTTCCTTTGTTGACCTAATGAGGAATTGAATTATTTTCTTTTTATTACAGTTTAGACACTAATAGCCACTAATAAACTACAAATATTAAAAACTTCAGTTATTAAAATCGGCGCTGTGACTTGCCGCTGTGCCTTGCTAACCATAAAGAAGTTTTGTGTAATACACTGTTTTTACTATTATCATTGTATATTTTGATTTTAATTTTAATTGCTGTATTTTTTCTGTTTTTAATACACTCTTTTCATAATTTTATTTATTATTATATAATATATACTAACTGGTATAATTTATAGTGGCTGTACTATATCTGTACGTTTCTTTTATACCAGAACATGCAAACGAACACGTCGTTCACCTAGTGGTATGTACTTCATAGTGGCTATTGACTCATCAAATAAGGTTCTTTCTTTCTCTTATTGAAAAATACAACGCTATGAAACAAATGAAGACAAAAAAAAGTCTATTGAAAACTGGTCCAAGAACCGCTCCCTGCGATGATCCTTGAACAATACGACTTGAACTGCAATAAAAGCATTAGTTAGATTACACTTTAAGGACCGCAGAATAACTGTAATCTGCGTAGCAAGAGTAGGCGGCAGTTAAAACGAATTGAGCGTGGAGAACGACGTCAGAAAATGCGATTAATCGAGCTGAATCTAGTCCCGTAGCGTTATACAATTCTTCTATTTAAAAGTTCAATTTCTAAAACATTGTTGTTAAGGGGCATTGACCTAGAAATGATAAATATAGCTTTTTTTAAGTCCTCTTAACTAACAATGATTTAAAATTTTTATAGTGGTAGAGCCACGCTGCAGACGAATACTTTATCAAGAATTGCATAATATTTGTCTGTAGCAAGAATGGGCCGGCTCGCCCGGGGAAGTACCACACTTATTTTTATATATATATTCACGCCTATCCCCCGCAGGGGTTGGCAAAGACCACAGAGGTCCATCCGCTACCATTCATTCCAGCTAAGCGGCTCTCCATTAGTCACTTTTCGCCCTCGTGAGAATCAGGACGTGACGGGTGGCGAACCAAGTCGCCGTCATTTTTCAACGAATTAGATATATTAAATTCGTTTTAGTGAATCCTACGAGACGCAAGGGAGGTTGGAGGTCAGCCCCAGCAGAGCCCTGCATGATGAGGTAAGGCACCATAGTACTCGGGGGAGTCCGATCCCGGGACGGTCGGCACGCTTTCGACTAGGCTCGTCCCTAGCCACGCATTCATTGGTACGGCAGACCATGGATTGGCGGAGAGGAAGGAAAGGGTAGGAAAGGAAATGCGGATTGGGGGGGTTACCAGACTCGGAATAAATATTTATAAATCCATATATATATATTTATTCCGATGCGGGAATCGAACCCGCGACCATTGACTTCGTGGGCGGAGGGCCGCGCCACTGAGCCAATCGGTCGTCGAAGTACCGTAGTAGAACCGGCGTCTGAGTGGTAGCTTAGCTACCGCGATTCGTACGGTGAGCGGCCGAGTTCTGGAGGCCCAACACCCTCCTCCCTCCTTCTCCCCTCCCCCTTCTATTCTCACTTCCATAATGACACTTTCCTTAAAGGCCGGCAACGCTTCCGCACTGCCTATGGCGCTGCGAAATTCTATGGGCGGCGTTGATTGCTTTCCATCAGGTGACACGCCTGCTCGTTTGCCTTCTTATCACATAAAAAAAAATTAATAACAAGAGACATGATTACTTCAAAGATTTGTGAGTCTACATCTTGGTAAACAATGGAAAATCCAGAACTGATAGATGTGTGTTTTTCTCAAAGATGGAACGGCGATGCATCCAGACTCGGAATAAATCACTGTAAGCCATGCATTTATTTATCCCGATGTGGAAATGAAAGCTGAGACCATTGACTCCAAAGTTGAGTCGGAAACAAAACGAACACTTCGTCACTGGGCTATTAGGCCGTTAGAATGTTTGCCTTGACATAATTGAAACATTCAAACACATTTGAAATTGTACTCTCCTGTAGTGAATTCCACAGTGTGCCTTTCAAAGGTAAGAATGCCTTTTGACTTTAAACAAACGCTTATCTCAAATAAACATGTATAATTCGGGAATTCTGCAAAATATTTCCAGCTTTGATATTATGTTGATACTGTAGTAAGTTCTACTAATTAAGGCTGGTGTACAAGGTACGAAATTAATTGACGTGCACTCTGTCAAGAAAGTACCGGGAAAAGACCAATAATACACAAACTGTTTGTTATTCATCCAAACTTATTTTATCACCTTCAAAGTATGCTCCATCAGAAACGATACACTTACGCCAACGAATAATCCAATCATCAAAACATTTTTTAAACGCTGTTCCCGGAATTGAGTTCAGTTCTCGCCGCGATTTCTCCTTTATGTCTTCTACCGATTGAAAACTGGTACCACGAAGTGGTAATTTGAGTTTAGGAAAAAGAAAGAAGACGACTGGAGCCATATCTGGTGAATGTGGTGGTTGCTCGATGGTATTTGTTGAGTGTTTAGTCAAAAATTCGTTCACAATGATGGCCTTGTGCGAAGGCGCATTAATGTGGTGCAAAAGCCAAGAATTTTCTTTCCACAAATCTGGCCGTTTTTCGGCGGCTATTTTTCTCAAAGTTGAATGAGGATTTTCAGTCACTGTTTTCTTCCCTTTTGCGATGTTAACTTCAGTTGCAGACGTTGATAGCCTACCAGAGCGAGGCAAATCTTCTATCACATCTTGACTGCTTTTGAACGCTTTGTATCACTCATAAGCATGAGTTTTTGATAAAGTCGATTCACCGTAAACCTAGCCTGTAACATTTTCATTGACTTCGAATATGAAATTCCATGGGCGATGCAAAATTTAAGACAAACTCTTTGTTAGATGTTTTTGTCCATTATGAAATTCGCAAAACACACTAGATATGATGTAACTCAAAACAGCACTGTATTTAATATAAATAACAGATGCAACTCAAACGCCGCGCCAAAATGGAAAACAGTTGTGCCAATCTAACAACAAAAAAAAAAACAAAAATTCGAATTTGGAAACATAAACAAATAATCCATTCCCGATACTTTCTTGACTGAATGTAAAGTTAATAAAAGATAAAAGGAAAGCGTATTCCATGTTTAACATATGGTGGCCAAACATGGGTATTAAGGAAACGACTAATGAACAATTTAAATATATGTCAAAATTATATGGAAAGAAGTATGATTGGTGATAAGATATGATATAGATAGATAGAATAAAACAAAGTGATACAATCATTGATTGTAATATTTATATACAAATGACAGTCTTATCGGTAATAGAAACTTCTTCTAGACAACCGTAAGATGAACACACTGTTAAAAAGATAATCTGATGTAGGTTTTATGAGATAAAGCAAGATCTAAAAAATAAAACAGTAACCAAACTTTATCAATAAAAGTATGCAAAACAATAAAATGGCGATGGATAAGACACATGACAAGAAGGAAAATTAGAAATGGACAAAAATGGATTCAGAAAGAAATTTAAGGGATTCTCCCAGTTGGGTACCACCCTGAAACTGTTACAGATGCAAAGAGCGACAAATGAAACGCTGTGAAAATGATCTTAGAGTTGCTGGTACAAAATGGGTGAGGATAGCAAGAGAGAGCAACGTAGAAGTCTTTGGGAGAGGCAACGTCAGTGACAAATGTCAATTGTATATAATAATAAAGGCTTATTTTATTCATTAATTTTTTTTTATGATGAAGATATTTCCTTGGCTTTGTTATTACAGTCAAGGTTTACTTCGTGCTTGCCGTTTCAGGTGGAATGTAAACTCCCCGTAACAAGACTACTGTTTTGAAAACTCACTTCACCGTTATGGTCTCCTTGTTTATAGTCGCCGTTTTAAACTGATTAACAGGTGAGTATTTCTAATGTTTACTCCATACCACTTACCAGTTTAAAGTAGACCTGTATATAATTATAAAGCAGAAGCATCTATATTTTACTCCAACTCCGACTATGATGTACGATAGCGAAAGTTGGGTGTGCCAGAAGAGTCATGAAAGTAAACTGAATGCGGCGGAAATGAGAGCATTAAGAAGTATGTGTGGTGTAACATTGAATGATAGAACAAGAAATGAAGTTATAAGAGAGCGATGGGGAGTGAAAGAAGATGTTGTGACAAAAGTGGAGAAAGGAATGCTTAGATGGTTTGGGCATATAGAGAGGATGGATGAAAGACGACTGGCAAAAGAAATTTATGTTGCGAATGTGGATTGAAGGTCGGTAGGGGAAGACCACGCAAAACATACCTTGACCAAATTGCTGAAGTTTTTAAGAAAGGCCAGGTCAAGCCTTAAACGGCGGGCTAGTATGAGGAAAATAATGAGTGTGGAGACAGCAAGGGAAGTATGCTGAGATCGTAGCAGATGGAGATCTGCGGGAGATACATACATACATATCGTCACGCCTGTCTCCTACGGGAGACAGGCGTGACGATATGTATGTATGTATGTATCTATATTTTATAATTAAAAAACAAGAGTAATCCATACATTAAAACAATTTACCATTAAAGATAATAGAACATTATCTAGAACGTTCTACAATACAGTAGAATATGGTTGAAAACAATTTGAAAAGAGACAAGTGTGGTATCACTAAGTGTGTTACTATTTTTTGCTTGCCTAATATTATATTTCTAGTAAAAGTTAGCGATGCGAAGCTCCTAAGATATATATTTCTAATGTTTTTTTTTATTTATGTAATGTTATGCCACTTAAGACTTTCTAAAGTAAACCATAAGACCTAAGATAGGCAGGTTTCTAGATTTTGACTTTACTGTACGATTGATTGCAAGTGGATTTGTGTTTATTACCTTTTCATATTTTATTAACTACTATAAAATATGATAGAATAAAGAAAAAGTATTAAAAAAACAATACGTACATAATACAATTTTTTGCTGCCATCATTACTGGATACTTAACAAAAATGCAAAAAGAACACACCATGATGATAGATGATCAAATGTATAAATATACAATAGTTTAATTTTAATCAGTTTCATTCAAATTTTTTCTTAAATACATGTCTTTATTCTTTTTATTTATATACAATGTAATATAGACATAATGGTTTATTTTTCGTTTTTTGAGAAAAAAAAATATCGTAAGGGCATACTATATCATCTCCCTTAAAATATAAATGTACATAAACAGACATCTGTCAAAGCGTAACTTCGAAGACTGTGGACTGTCGACTTTTGTTTTGCACGCCCTCTGAACTCGGTGTAAATATTTGATGTCTTGTTCTATCAACGTCAAGGACTGTAAGCGATAGATGCGAGAGATTTCAAAGAAAATACACGTCGCTTGTATATAAATGAAGTTTTATTCCCACAATCTGTATGAGTGGCGATCCAGTACAGTGAGTTCTCGAGATTTTATTCCACCAATAGAGATCCAGACGCATCCAGATTGTAGTCGAACTTTCAGTCTATATACTAATTATATATACGTATATATAACTTATTATTATAGCTTTTTTTCATTTTAGATGTTGCTATGTCCTATTGATTTGATTGGAAGATGTTAATGCTGGTAGCCTATTGGCTGTAACAGCTTTATTAAATATTGGCAAGTAAAATATATTTGGGAATCTGCGCAAATCGCAGATTCCATCGGCTCAACGCCGTGTCGGAGGTACACATGTGTGTGTGCCGATTTTAATTTCCTCATGACACGTCCTATTGTGTGGTCCCTTTTAGAAAAGGGACCACACAATAGCGTTGCGGAGAGATATCTCATCTCTCAGCATTTTTTACCGCTTCGCGGGGAGTGGTGCTCCGAGGAATTGTTTGGAATAACTCCCGCCGCCACAACCGCACAACTTGCCGTAAAGGAAAATTTCATCCCCACCGTCTGGATCTGTGGCGATCTAGTATGGTGCGTTTCTCTCGTAATTTCTTTCCATGCACCACCAGTTTGTGGAACCAGCTACCCTCGGCGGTCTTTCCGAACCGATACGACATTGGAACCTTCAAAAAACAAGCCTATACATACCTAAAAGGCCCGCAACGCTTCCTGCGGTGTCGCGGTTGTCTATTGTCGTTGATTGCTTTCCATCAGGCGACATCCTTGCTCGTTTGCCTTCCTATCCCATAAAAAAGGCCCCCTTCATTTTTATCCGTTTCTCTCTGTCTAGGACTCTGACTCATCCAGTTTCTTTTCTGCTGTTTCTACAATATCATCTGCCCATTTTTTCCTTTATACTTCTTTCTTCTTTCCTAGTTTCATAATTATAACTATTATATATTGTAATTGCTTGTAACTATGGTTAATTAGAATACGCAGATTAACCTAGAAAAATAGGGGACAGAAAAATCACGCGCGTTACATTTCGCCTTGTTGTAATAAAAACAAGCGAGTCATGAATACAACTCAACGATTCATCAATTCATTATTTACTTTTCATTGATGGATGATGTTTCACGATCCTCGTATATCATAATGTATCGAAGTCTAATTTTGGTTTGGATTTATAATGAAGATAAATAACTTTTGCCTTCGTAATAGTATTGATCGTTCGATTTAGTTTTAGTAAATCAATTAAATAGTTTATCGTAATCGAAACGATCATCGATAGACAAAGATACTGGGAGCATATTTTTTTTTTAAACGTACAAAGTATTATTTATCTTTTTATGAAATTTCATGATACAGCATGTCGAAGACGACCGATTGGCTCAGTGGCGGCGCCCCCCATCCGCGGTGTCAATCCGCGGTCGCAGGTTCGATCCCCACATCGGAATAAATATATGTATTTATAAATATTTATTCCGTGTCTGGTAACTCCCCCAATCCGCATTTCCTTTCCTGCCCTTTCTTCTCTATCCTTTCCCTTCCTCACCGCCAATCCACGGTCTTCTGTGCCAATGGATGCGTGGCTAGCTTAGTCGTAAGTTAGTCTTAACTTAGTCGTCGTAGTTGAAAAATGACGGTGACGTAGTCCTGATTCCCACGAGGAGTGAATGTGAGAGGAAGAATGGATGAGTATGGAGGAGGTGGGAAGAGTGTGCCGGGATCGTAGCGGATGAAGCTCTGTGGTCTCTGCCAACCCCTGCGGGGTAGATAGGTGTGAATATATAACATATAACGATATATAATAAAAAATAAAAAAATGATACAATAGCCTAAAAGTCCAGTGTAGACTTTTCCCACCAATTTACATCAGTAACGTTGTATTTTTATTTCATTTTTATAATCTTATATTATGATCAGTCATATTGTTTAATTGTGGTGGCGTATTTTACAATATAGTTCAATTAAGGCTTATAAGTGAAGTGATATAAAATAAATGCGTGTATCGTGACTTTTTAAGTTGACTGAAAAAGTCCATTGAAGTTTTTGATAGTAAAACCACTATTTTATCAAGACGTAACATGACAAGCTGATTAGACATTTCAAAAGATTGGATATTATTGTATTTTACTTGACACTGGCATAATAGTTTTAACTCATTGCCATCAAAGAAAAGAAAAGTCCACGGGCAGTTTTGATTTTTTTACATTATTGGTCATCATTTTTAAAGAGGTTTTAATAGCCAGTCTATGTTACTGGCACTTAACAAAGAGACTGGGTATGAAAAAAAGTTCATTCTAAATTCGAAGCCGTTGTTTTGTATGTATAAAAATTAATTGCTGTTCGTTAGTTTCGCTAAAACTCAGATACACCTTGACCTATTTGAATATATGTTTTTGTTTTAATATAAGGATGGTTTATACGTAAAAATCTCCTCTCCCTCTACCCCTCCCCCTCCCATTCCCGAATCCATAATGACACTTTTGTTAAAGGCCGGCAACGCTTCCGCACTGCCTATGGCGCTGCGGAAGTCTATGGGCGGCGTTGATTGCTTTCCATCTGGTGACACGCCTGTTCGTTTGCCTTCCTATCCCATAAAAAAAAATTATATTCAATATTTTATTTTTATTTGTAGATAAATTTAATACGCGTCAGTTCAGATTTTTCGGGATAAAACATTTGAACTACATTTTAAATGTCTTGTATATTATATTTTATATCCTACGTTCTTATTTATTATTTTGAGCTAAGTTTGACATTTTGTGTGGCATCTGTTTTGAAACGTGATCCACATTTGAATTTCTATCAATGTTAAGATATGGGTCGGTTTTGCCTTCGGGTCTGTTAACTAAAACTTATTCAATGGCCCCTGCGAGGGGAGCATTGATAACGAGACGTGACACGCCCCCGGGTACTTTACGGCGCAAGATACGTCGAATGATTGCTGCCTCTATGAATAATGCATTTCAAACGACTGAGTATATCCTGTTACGGTTACTGTGACAGGAGTCTCCGAAATATCCATAATCTAAATGTCGACTTTAATACAAATTAAGTGAACTAACAAAACGTACATTGTGTCATCCTTTATTGCTTTATCATCTGTAGTGCTCCGAGGAATTGTTGCAAATAATTCCTTCCGTTGAAATCCATCGCCACATTACTCGCCAAAAACGAAAGTTTCACTCCTACCATCTGGTTAAGTGGCGATCTAGTATGGTGCGTTTCTCCCCTAACTTCTTATACTTGAATAAACTTTATGCAAACGAGAAGGCGTATCATCTCATGGAATGCAATCAAGCCGGCAATAGACATCCGCAGTTCCATAGCATTGCAGAAGCTTTGTCGACCTCTTAAAAATGTGTAAGCTTATTTTTCAAAGTTTTCAACTTTGAAAAATCGAAAACACCAATGGAGGTAGCTGGTTCCACAGGGTATTATATGGACAGTCAAAAGTTTTACTTAGCTAAGATCCGCGACAAGCAAAACAATAACACAAAATTAATAATGTGTGTTTTTTTTGGTTTAGTGGATTTATTTGGAACTTAAACTAAAAACTTACCGAAAATCGGCCATCAACTCTCCACCCACCAACCACTATACACAACGCCAAACACACACTATCACTTTTCCATCTTGTACACGACACGTGTTTCGCCCCAACACGAGGCATCTTCAGGTATAGTAGACTCTACGAAAGACTTTTCGGTATGTCTTTCGTAGAGTCTACTATACCTGAAGATGCCTCGTGTTGGGGCGAAACACATGTCGTGTACAAGATGGAAAAGTGATAGTGTGTGTTTGGCGTTGTGTATAGTGGTTGGTGGGTGGAGAGTTGATGGCCGATTTTCGGTAAGTTTTTAGTTTAAGTTCCAAATAAATCCACTAAACCAAAAAAAACACACATTATTAATTTTGTGTTATTGTTTTGCTTGTCGCGGATCTTAGCTAAGTAAAACTTTTGACTGTCCATATAATACCCTGTGGAACCAGCTACCTCCATTGGTGTTTTCGATTTTTCAAAGTTGAAAACTTTGAAAAATAAGCTTACACATTTTTAAGAGGTCGACAAAGCTTCTGCAATGCTATGGAACTGCGGATGTCTATTGCCGGCTTGATTGCATTCCATGAGATGATACGCCTTCTCGTTTGCATAAAGTTTATTCAAGTATAAGAAGTTAGGGGAGAAACGCACCATACTAGATCGCCACTTAACCAGATGGTAGGAGTGAAACTTTCGTTTTTGGCGAGTAATGTGGCGATGGATTTCAACGGAAGGAATTATTTGCAACAATTCCTCGGAGCACTACAGATGATAAAGCAATAAAGGATGACACAATGTACGTTTTGTTAGTTCACTTAATTTGTATTAAAGTCGACATTTAGATTATGGATATTTCGGAGACTCCTGTCACAGTAACCGTAACAGGATATACTCAGTCGTTTGAAATGCATTATTCATAGAGGCAGCAATCATTCGACGTATCTTGCGCCGTAAAGTACCCGGGGGCGTGTCACGTCTCGTTATCAATGCTCCCCTCGCAGGGGCCATTGAATAAGTTTTAGTTAACAGACCCGAAGGCAAAACCGACCCATATCTTAACATTGATAGAAATTCAAATGTGGATCACGTTTCAAAACAGATGCCACACAAAATGTCAAACTTAGCTCAAAATAATAAATAAGAACGTAGGATATAAAATATAATATACAAGACATTTAAAATGTAGTTCAAATGTTTTATCCCGAAAAATCTGAACTGACGCGTATTAAATTTATCTACAAATAAAAATAAAATATTGAATATAATTTTTTTTTATGGGATAGGAAGGCAAACGAACAGGCGTGTCACCAGATGGAAAGCAATCAACGCCGCCCATAGACTTCCGCAGCGCCATAGGCAGTGCGGAAGCGTTGCCGGCCTTTAACAAAAGTGTCATTATGGATTCGGGAATGGGAGGGGGAGGGGTAGAGGGAGAGGAGATTTTTACGTATAAACCATCCTTATATTAAAACAAAAACATATATTCAAATAGGTCAAGGTGTATCTGAGTTTTAGCGAAACTAACGAACAGCAATTAATTTTTATACATACAAAACAACGGCTTCGAATTTAGAATGAACTTTTTTTCATACCCAGTCTCTTTGTTAAGTGCCAGTAACATAGACTGGCTATTAAAACCTCTTTAAAAATGATGACCAATAATGTAAAAAAATCAAAACTGCCCGTGGACTTTTCTTTTCTTTGATGGCAATGAGTTAAAACTATTATGCCAGTGTCAAGTAAAATACAATAATATCCAATCTTTTGAAATGTCTAATCAGCTTGTCATGTTACGTCTTGATAAAATAGTGGTTTTACTATCAAAAACTTCAATGGACTTTTTCAGTCAACTTAAAAAGTCACGATACACGCATTTATTTTATATCACTTCACTTATAAGCCTTAATTGAACTATATTGTAAAATACGCCACCACAATTAAACAATATGACTGATCATAATATAAGATTATAAAAATGAAATAAAAATACAACGTTACTGATGTAAATTGGTGGGAAAAGTCTACACTGGACTTTTAGGCTATTGTATCATTTTTTTATTTTTTATTATATATCGTTATATGTTATATATTCACACCTATCTACCCCGCAGGGGTTGGCAGAGACCACAGAGCTTCATCCGCTACGATCCCGGCACACTCTTCCCACCTCCTCCATACTCATCCATTCTTCCTCTCACATTCACTCCTCGTGGGAATCAGGACTACGTCACCGTCATTTTTCAACTACGACGACTAAGTTAAGACTAACTTACGACTAAGCTAGCCACGCATCCATTGGCACAGAAGACCGTGGATTGGCGGTGAGGAAGGGAAAGGATAGAGAAGAAAGGGCAGGAAAGGAAATGCGGATTTTTGAAAAACTTTGAAAAATCGAAAACACCAATGGAGGTAGCTGGTTCCACAGGGTATTATATGGACAGTCAAAAGTTTACTTAGCTAAGATCCGCGACACAAGCAAAACAATAACAGAAAATTAATAATGTGTGTTTTTCCGTTGGGTTTAGTGGATTTATTAGGAACTTAAACCAAAAACTTACCGAAAATCGGCCATCAACTCTCCACCCACCAACCACTATACACAACGCCAAACACACACTATCACTTTTCCATCTTGTACACGACATGTGTTTCGCCGGTATAGTAGACTCTACGAAAGACAACCGAAAAGTCTTTCGTAGAGTCTACTATACCTGAAGATGCCTCGTGTTGGGGCGAAACACGTGTCGTGTACAAGATGGAAAAGTGATAGTGTGTGTTTGGCGTTGTGTATAGTGGTTGGTGGGTGGAGAGTTGATGGCCGATTTTCGGTAAGTTTTTGGTTTAAGTTCCTAATAAATCCACTAAACCCAACGGAAAAACACACATTATTAATTTTCTGTTATTGTTTTGCTTGTGTCGCGGATCTTAGCTAAGTAAAACTTTTGACTGTCCATATAGTGATGGATTTCCGCAAAGCAACGCCTGACTCCATTAATAATCCACAGGGTATTGTTGCGTGGAAAGAAGTTTCGGGAAAAACGCACCGTACTGGATCGCTATTCGTCTAGATCAGGGATTCCCAAAGGAGTCGATATTGACCCTTGGGGTCGAAACTCACCACTAACCGCAAAGTATTTAAATTGGTAATTTTGTATCAATAGGAAAAAAAACTAGAGAGAGGATTTTTAAAGTAATTTGGCTATGGGGGTTTGGGGTATTAGTTCATTTTAAAAAAGAGAAATCTTGCTCGAAATTGTTTGGGAATCCCAGGTCTAGATTGTGGGATGAATTTTCTTTATCGTCCCATAATTCCCTTCTTATCCCCCGATTAATTACATACTTATTCTTAAGTAGGCTACGCGTCTGTAGTGCGTATTATACTGCAGATTTAAATGGGCAGAGGTGATTTGTAAGCTGGCTCTATCGTTTTTTATAATACACAGGTTTCAACAAGCAGTGGCGGCGAAAGAACTAAATTTACATTTGCATTATTTATTTACACACATTGAGGCCGACAGTTACCGTCGGGTGAGAACGACTCACGAACAGACATCGCGCCGGTCGTACATCAAAAGAGAGTGGAACCGTTTGTTTAAATGTGTGTTTTATTCAATATTTTGGAGGGCACCATATTTATTTTTGTATCGTTCCACTTGTTCCGATCTATTTCGGACGATAACAATAATCGTCTATCTTTGAAGACACCGCACAACTTCTAGGGTATTACTATGTGTAACAGAGGGATTGTTTAGGCGCGACACAGCGCCTTCTAGAATAAACACCGTACACTGTCATGCAGCGTGAACCTTCAGTATTGTAACAGAACAGGTTCAGGCAGGTTTGTCTACACAAGCAGCACCTGTTTGCAGAAAAAAAAAAATGCATGTGGCAAAAAAAAAAAAAAAAAAAAAAATATATATATATATATATATATATATATATATATATATATATATATATATATATATATATATATATATATATATATATATATATATATATATCCAATTCAATTTATTTAACTACCACTTTTCCGCCTTGCAAACGACACGCGCTTTGCCCCAACACGAGGCATTTTCAGGTATAGTAGACTCTACGGAAGACAACCGAAAAGTTGTCTTTTCGGTTGTCTTCCGTTTCTCGGTAAGTTTTTGGTTTAAGTTCCAAATAAATCCACTTCATGCAGCAGGAAAACACACATTATTAATTTTCTGTCCACAGACTTATATTTCGCCAAAACATAAGTAAGGGAAACCATACAGCTAGATTTTAAAGCGAAGAGTTCTCAGAATGTCTCACCGCGCAATTTCCACAAGGTGGGTGGGTGCTCCTTAGTAATGCTTTGAATATTGAAAAAGATCTTCTTTATGTCAGAAAATACGTTCTTTTTGCGGTATTTTTTGTTAATTGGTGGAAAGTTCTCGAACTTTCAAGTTAACCAGAACGAGTATTAATGTAGATAATAAAAGAGCAGCGTTTTATTTATTTTTGGCGAAAAATATAATAAGGTATATTGCATATAGGAGGAATATAATATATATTTCTTACAAATGGATATATACTATTTCGCATACATTACATATTTCTTACTATTTCGCCACCCGTTACGTCCTAATTCTCACGAGGGCGAAAAGCGATCAATGGAGAGCCGTTTCGCTGCGAAGATTGGTAGAGGACGGAGCTCTGTGGTCTCTGCGGGGGGACAGGCGTGAATATATAAAAAAAAATGTGATTATGTGGAGTAAGTCCACAAATTCAGATGCCTCAGAAGTGTAGTGTCAGAGACTGGAGCAACTGAAGAGGACATCGCTTTTGGGATCGCCTAAGCGAGATCGACCTTCGCACAGCTGAGACCTGTATGACAGTCACGGAAACTGACACGGAGAGTTATACTTAAGATATTTTGGTTAAACGTTATATCCGTCCTGCTTTACGGGTGTAGGAATAGACATGAATACATAAATAAAGCTAGCCCTAGATTGGAACCTCCAAGGCAAAAGGAAGCGCGGCCGCCCTAAGCAAACATGGCGACGTACGATGATATCAGAAGCGGGTGGCATCGGCATGACCTGAAGCGAGTAGCTCAAGGTAGAACGCGACGTCGGAACACTATGGACGCCCTCTGCCCCACACGGGGGACATAGGAACATAAGTAATTAAGTATACTGTGGCGTGCCTGCCGTACTGCTTCACGGCGACACCCGGGATCTTTAGGGGGTTTCTTTCTTCAAATAAAATTCTTCAAAACGATATTAATTTATTCTTCTATATTTATTCTTTATTATATTTTATTAACACTATTCAATTTACATATTATATTTTAATATATAATATATAATATCAATTCCTTATGCCAGACGGGTGACATGTGTATTCAAAAGACGTCAATCGAGCTAATATTTTGTTTTAATAGAAAACAATTTATTTCTTTTTTATTTCAAGTAACGAATTTTAAAAAAAATAATATAAAAAGTTTTATTTTTTAGTGATACATTTATTAATGTATCACTACAGTACACTGTATGTACTTATGCATATACTCTTTAATGCTTTGATGAATTGGTAGGTGTTCTTTGCTATTCATAGGCCCATATTCAATAGTTACACTATTGAATATATGCTGTACATGTATATATGCTGTTAAAAAATCTGCACAATCGACGTTTCTATTAATATCATCATCATCTGTCATCAGTCCTGTGAAAGAAGTTTCTAGAACCTCACATTCAGTATTTCTTACATTTAAGTCAGTTGAAAGTCTTCGCAGATAGAGTCGAAGGTTATAACTAGTATCAAACAAAAATGTAATTAACAGCACAAGATCAGCGACTCGAAACTGTTTTAAAATTTTACATCACCATTAAAAGTTTAACACAAATATTTTTTGCTTAGTTTTATGTTCATTTTGGAATATGTGATATTTTAAAATATAAAAATATTTTTCATTATTACATTTTGTTCAGAAATATTCTGAAATAACATTTAGCCAATTTTTGGCCGAAGCAATTTTTCTGTTACATTGTCATTAAAAAATATGTGATAAACAACACTTCATTCTACTTCAATACCTCCCACATTTAGAAAACTTATTGTTTTTTTACTCCATTTCCGTTAAATCATGAGGTATTTTAATAAATGAGGCATTGCTTCTCATGGACATCTGTAATGATTGAACAATGCAAATGTATTGCATAACTAAGAGTAAGAAATTAAATAATCGGAGGGGAAGAATTCAGTAATAAGGGAGGAAAAGAAGGAAATTAAGGAAGGAGCAATCCGGATTTTCGGACATGTATGTAACGCGGTAACATTAAAAAATTCTCTCACTTACCGCCGATATTCTGTGAGCAGACGATATTTCTCCGGTTAAGCTTGCCGATTCGCACCGTAGGAGCTCTACCATTATGAAGAATAAAAAAATTACGGAACCTAGATCAGTCCGGTACTAAAACACTTAGCAGCTCCACCACATTGAAAAATAAAAAAAAATTACGGAACCTCGGTGAGTCCGGTACTAAACACGTAGCAGGTCTACCATAACAAAATAAAATATTCATGGAACCTTCGGTTCCGGACTCCGGTTCCGTAAATTTCTTGCAATGTATTTACTAAAGGTAAACCTTATCTGTTAATATCCTAACTCGTCTTCTACAAACAAGCCTGCAGGGAACGATTGCACTAATTCGTACTGCGTAATCTCAAGCGGCTGCAGGCGTCATCTGTTCTTAAGAACTGTCATGCTAGACGAGAATACTGAAAACTCAAAGAGTGGATCTAACGTCTTGTTAACTGGCTGTCAAGTGCACCCGGTTCTGAAACGACCCTGCGTGAGCCCGTCCTTTGAAACGTCCCTCTGTTACAAGACGGTACTTGCGGCATTATTCTGGGACTTGTTTGTGAGGACTTTTATTCTTTTTCTTTGATGGCAATTAGTTATGACTATTATGACCGAATTAAGTAAAATGCGGTGGAAATGAGCGCATTAAGAAGTATGTGTGCTGTAACCTTGAATGACAGAATAAGAAATGAAGATATGAGAGTGCAATGTGGAGTAAAAGAAGGTGTTGTGACAAAAGTAGAATAAGGGATGCTTAGATGGTTTGAGCACATAGAGAGGATGGATGAAAGACGACTGGTAAAAGAAATTTACCTTGCGAATGTGAATGGAAGGGCCGGATGAGGAAGACCACGAAAAACATACCTTGACCAAATTGCTGAACTTTTTAAGAAGGGCCAGGTCTGGGCCACTCAAATGGAGTGACGTGAACACTTTAATCGAACATTGTATAATACGCTATCGCAATTAAATAATAGAACTGATAATATTTTTTTTGTTTATATATTCACGCCTATCCCCCGCAGGGGTTGGCAGAGACCACAGAGTTTCATCCGCTAACATTCATCGCAGCAAAACGGCCCTCCATTGTTCGCTTCTCGCCCTCGTGAGAATCGGGACATGACGGGTGGCGAACCACGTCGCCGTCATTTTTCTACAATATAGGTATATTAAATTCGTCTTAGTGAATCCCATGAGCCGCAAGGGAGGATGGATGTCAGCCTCAACAGGGCCCTGCATGCTGAGTTAAGGCACCATAGTACCCGGGGGAGCCCGATCCCGGGACGGTCTGAACGCTTGCGTCGTCGTAAGTTCGCCCTTAGTCCTGCATCCATTGGCACGGCAGACCGTGGATTGGCGGAGAGAGAAGGGAAAGGATAGAGAAGAAAGGAAAGGGCAGGAACGGAAATGCGGATTAGGGGGGTTACCAGACTCGGAATAAATATTTATAAATCCATATATATATTTATTCCGATGCGGGGATCGAACCCGCGACCATTGACTCCGCGGGCGGAGGACCTCGCCACTAAATCAATCGGTCATTAGATAATAACATAAAATTATAAAAATGAAATTACCTTCCCCCCCTCCTTCACCCCTTTCCCATAACGACACTTTCTTTAAGCTGAGACTGTGGCACTGCGGATGTCTATGGGCGGCGTTGGTTGCCTTTCATCCAGTGACACGCCTGCTCGTATGCCTCCCCATCCCATAAAGAAAAAACGATCGGGACTAACGTTTTTTCATGAGCAGAACACAGTTTCGTTAACACAGTTGGGGGTTTGTTGATAGTGTAATATGTCTCTCAACACATTGACTACGAGCGTATTTAGAGTGACTTAGGGACGGCAAAGGTTTAAATAAAAATTAATTTCCTTTTATTAAAATAAAAAATCACATGTTTTTTTTCGAATTTATTTTCTTGGAAACTATACTATCATTTAAGGGGAACATTATATATTTATTTGAATACCGCCATCTTATAAATAAGCCAATCACGTATAATACTGAATATGTATGAGTTATGTAATCAGTAGTTGAATGCATTCGAAACTTACTAAGGTATAAAATTGATCTATGAAATAACACACGTAAAACCAATTGAAGGCGACATCCGACTGTAATGGGTTCTGCCATTCCCGCGTGAACGCGTGGTGTCCAATCTACTGAAGTGTAAATCATTTGCGGTCGCATCGTATCCGATAGAAACGTTACGGCTTCCTACGTTTCATGATTAATTGGTGTCCGCTGACATATGAGTACGCTAGACTGGCTACAAGTGACGGGTGCATTGGCGAATCATTTTGAACCGGTGCAGTTGTGTTGTTTGGAACTAATTAGATTCTCTTTCAAATTTCAATCCGTGTTCTATAATGGTTTATTATAACATATATTGCTAGTAGTAGAGCCACGCTGCACACGAATACTTTATCAAGCATGGCATAATATTTGTCTGTAGCATGAATGGGCCGGCTCGCCCGGGGAAGTACCACACTCCCGCAGAAAACCGGCGTCTGAGAGGTAGCTTAGCTACCGCGCTTCGTATAATGAGCGGCAGAGTTCACGAGGCCCAACCCAAGCGAAAACGCCGTGAACGACAGCGTTTTCGCTTTTTTGCATCAATATGTACATAACGAAGTAATATATATTGCCTCCAAGTTACATCAGTGACGTTGAGTTCTATTTCGTTAATATAATCTGTTATAATATAATCAGTGTTATTATCAGTATAGTCAGTGTATTATATTGTTTAATTCTGGTGGCGTATATTATATTATTTTAATCGACGCTGACTAATTTAATAACTATTATAGTTATAGCTTATTGCCATGAAAGAAAAAAAATAACAAGCGCGGGAAAATGATATACAAAATCTTTATTATTAATGCAGTCAGGCGTTACTTTGCGGAAATCCATCACTATATGGAGAGTCAAAAGTTTTACTAAGCTAAGATCCGCGACAAACAAAACAATAAATCTTTGTTGACTCGGTTTATGTGGGTAGAATATAATAAAGGTTATGTCACCATTAAGGTAGAATATAAGTAAATGCGTTTCTTGTGTTCTGCAGTGTAAAAATACTTTTATATACACGCGACCTAGCCCACGCAATTTGCAAATGACTCTAATTGAAATAGCGACTATCATAATAAAGCGAGTTGTAGCGAATTGACGATGTATATAATCTGCTCGCTTATACAGGTGTGCCACAACAATAACACGTAATGTTATTTGTTCGTTATTAACTTCAGTAAACATGGTCTCTATCACTTCATTCGGTGTGTTATTTGTATTTAATTATTTGTGACTACGTATAGGGCCGGTAGTTTTTATGTCGTCTTCCCATCTTGGCCGCAAACAGCAAAAGGCAGAAAAAAGTGGAATGCCGTAGAGGAGGTCTTTATCGAGAGACAAGCAGTATTAAAAGCATCGTGAGCTGACACTAGTACGTTAATGAAATAACTATGACAAGAAAAGCATAAAGCATAAAATATAAAAAAAATAAAACACAAAATAAAAAACATTAAAATTATAGCAAGAAAACTCTACAGTGATAATAGTAAATATACTGTCATTTATGTATTGTTCTGTAGTACAGCGTGTTTCACAAAAAGTTACTACACTTAGCAAGAAGCTGCGGCAAGTCACAGCGCTAATTTTTAGTGCAGCTTGTTATTCGCAAGCTAATCGTGCGCGGAAAAAGCCGGCAATATGTGTCTGTCGAGCATTGCCAAACGAAGACCAATACCAACTGTAACCTTCGTCTCCTTCTCCTCTGTTTTGTTTGAAAATATTTCAAACTTTTAAGTAATTAATAAAATTAATTACTTATTCATTATACGTGACCAAGAAAGTAATATTGATCTTTCCAAGGTTATATATTTAAGCCATATTATTAATATTTTAGCGTGATCGTCTTAGTTAGGACCTTTTGTTACGTTGTGATTTGTAATAACTGATTCTTTTAGGCATTACTTGGAAGAATGAATATTCACCTAAGTGATCAGAGACCTAAAAGTGACATAGAGCATACTGGTTAATAATTATAATATTCATTTCATTTATGTTTAGAATTGATAGATCTCATATTTTATTTCCGGAAGGAAGCAAGTCATAAAGATCCACTTTAATAGCCTTCGCTATAGGATCACACAGTTATAAACACACACATACAGTAAAGTAATTCCGGCCGCACTTGGCTACCAGACTCTATTTTTATATATTATAATCTCTTTATCGAGATTTTCTATTATATTGCCTTCATTCATAGACCTTTCTAATGTTTTTCATATGTGTGACTTTCATACAGTATCATTGTACTTAAGTATGTCCGGCCGCACTTGGCTACCAGACTCTATACATACGCGAGGCGGCTGGTATGCGTCTCCGCGCCGGTGTCTTGTATGGAAATTTCGACCTTCTCTGATTCTAATGATATTTTTTATGTACATTGTACTACTCATCCATAAGCCCAATAAATTATTATTTTAATTCTAGCTTGTATAGTTTTTGAGTTATTAATAAAATAAGATTCATGCGATACATGAACTTTTTACAACTTAATGCCATATAAAATATAATATAAATGATTTAAAACTTTATTATATGTATAAAATTATGTGTAAACGTTATGTTCATTGGATAATTATTGTTTAATTTTAATTTTTAATGAATTTTGTTGTATTTTCGAATATATTATAAGTCCTTTAATATGACTTATATTTTGTATTTATGATTTTTACTAAACTTGATATTTGATTATTTTATGTTCCTATATGGGTTCTATTGAATTCATATATGATCTTTATTATATTATTGGTTTATAAATTTTATTTATAAGTGTTTAAAGTTAATAATGACGATCTCTGGCTCGTCACACAATATATAGACAGCATATTTTCCTTGCCTTGCCATCGTTGCCAATTAGGTAATCAACCCTGCGATTGCTTGGTCGGACGAGCGAAGACAAGCGCCATCGTGTATAGAACACATTAGACGTAATTTGACACAACTCGCGATCGCTCGCGATTACTTGTTTCACTTCGGAGCGGTTTTGTTTTCTATATATATATATATATATATATATATATATATATATATATATATATATATATATATATATATATATATATATATATATATATATATATATATATATATATATATATATATATATATATATATATATATATATATATATATATATATATATATATATATATATATATATATATATATATATATATATATATATATATATATATATATATATATATATATATATATATATATATATATATATATATATATATATATATATATATATATATATATATATATATATATATATATATATATATATATATATATATATATGAATGATTTAAAACTTTATTATATGTATAAAATTATGTGTAAACGTTATGTTCATTGGATAATTATTGTTTAATTTTAATTTTTAATGAATTTTGTTGTATTTTCGAATATATTATAAGTCCTTTATATGACTTATATTTTGTATTTATGATTTTTACTAAACTTGATATTTGATTATTTTATGTTCCTATATGGGTTCTATTGAATTCATATATGATCTTTATTATATTATTGGTTTATAAATTTTATTTATAAGTGTTTAAAGTTAATAATGACGATCTCTGGCTCGTCACACAATATATAGACAGCATATTTTCCTTGCCTTGCCATCGTTGCCAATTAGGTAATCAACCCTGCGATTGCTTGGTCGGACGAGCGAAGACAAGCGCCATCGTGTATAGAACACATTAGACGTAATTTGACACAACTCGCGATCGCTCGCGATTACTTGTTTCACTTCGGAGCGGTTTTGTTTTTTCTATATATATATATATATATATATATATATATATATATATATATATATATATATATATATATATATATATATATATATATATATATATATATATATATATATATATATATATATATATATATATATATATATATATATATATATATATATATATATATACATATCGTCACGCCTGTTTCCCTTAGGGGTAGGCAGAGACCACAGATCTCCATTCACTACGATCCCGGCATACTTTCCTTGCTTCTTCTACACTCATCACTCTCCTCAGACATTAGGATTTTTTATTGGAATAGGTAGGAAAACAAGCAAGAAAAACACTAAATGGTAAGTAATCACCGTCGTGTGGTTTTTTTATATTGTAAAGGAAGACAAACGAGCATCCATCCTTCCTCTCACATTCATCGTAGCGAAACGGCTCTCCGTTAGTCGCTTCTCGCCCGCGTGAGAATCAGGGTTTGACGGGTGGCGAACCACGTCGCCGTCATCTTTTAATAACTCCGTTTTTTTTACACAAATTAAAGGCGTTTGCCTGCGTTCGGCCAATAATGTTCACACCTTTGACTGCCTTGCCGAAACTTACCGAACGTCTAGATAGTAGTACTTGTCTTTTATTAACTTATCCATGCTTGAGTTGGCCTAAGCTCGTTCACCATATATTTCCGGCTTTAAATGTATGGACATTGCACATAAAGACAAATTTGTGTGCAACTGCCGCTTAAAAGTTTGAAAACATATGACTCATGTAGCCGACAACTACTGTTAAAGTTTGGACACCACTTTAACCTTCAAACGCCCTCAGCTATTAGCGCTGCAATAAAATTTTCGCATCACAATGGAAAACAAAAGATAAGACTAACTGCGAGCCGTTTAATTTAACAATAACGATTATTTGGACGTTATTAAGCGGCGTCTCGTTTGAAATGCGATGCGAACGACCTTTGAAACAAAATGAGTGTAAATTTGTTCCAGATATTAATGAAAATATTGCATTACAGTTTTGTTCTTTTTCATTGTAATATACCTACCATTAACTAAATATTCTTTCTGTAACCTAAGTACTTAATGGCGTATCGTGTGTTTTGAAAACGTCTGTAATTCGTCTCTGCAATGAGTATTAAAAACAGAATGTTCATACAATATTACGAAAACAATTGAACATAATTTGTGATGACAGTACGTCTTTGTATTACATGTATACAAAGACATAATTGGTATATAATGAATTATAATATGATAAATGAAAAAAAAAACTCAACCTCAAAAGCACAAGACATTTTTTACAAACCATGTCTTTTACAGCTGGTCACGATATCTCCTCATTTCCCAAGCAAAGGACATTAACCAACGATGCTTATGGGATTAGTGGGAAACCCAGACTCGGCATGTATATACGAGGTGTGTTCAAAAAATAACGGGACATTTCTTTTTTGAAAAAAATATATATATAATATTATTTAAAAAGTCCCTATTACATATTATACACTTGTGTCATTTTATTTCATTTTTTACGCAAAATCTGATACAAATTCTTTGATCCATGTCTTTTAACGAACGAAAATCACCGAGCTAATAAAAACACGTCTAATCTTAGCGGCTGCCACAGACAAAGTGAGCAATAAATACAGCTGAAAATTTTATCGACTTCAGGGACTTGTATACCAACATAATAAAAAAAATTGACTGTTGGATTATCCAAATCTTCGAAATTTAAAAATTCCCGTTATTTTCTGAATACACCTACTACTAGAAAAGGATACCTTTTATCAACACAAATACATAAATCTATTACTTGCTTAGGCAGTTTCCGCTACCAAGTGTTGGCATAATATTTTATCGCTTATCAGAAAACTTACCCTTAAATATACATTTAAAAATAAAAACAAACTTTTTTTATTTGAATAGCAGAATCTTCGGTAGTGATAACACAAGTTTTTTGTATAATAGATATAATATTATATATCCACTGACATTTGCGTCTACCCTCTTTTATAGGCTCTCAAACTTATTTCGTTTACCGTCTACTGTGAGAATTAATTATTCTCTAGCGCTCCTCGAAAATCTTTGACTTTATCATAACTTTAAAAATCACAATCGCATTGTTAGTTTTAATTATAACGTACCATATCAGTCTAATTCTATTTTAGAGTTAAATATATCTTCAATAATAAAGGGAAATACGATTCGATGTCAAATTTATGAACAACAGAGCCTAGTTAGTAATCAATAGATTTTGGGGCCAATCAAGATGGCTACCCATCTATCTATCTATCCATACATATATTTATGCCAATGCGGTAATTGAATTGGCTATGTGATTGCTAATTGACCTGTTCAAAATGGAGACTACGGGAATACCCTCACAGCTTGGAGATGGCAATATCCAGCAATAGACCACTTTGACGCGGGGGCATCAAGACCAAAAGTTTGAGATGTGAGATACTTATGTATGCCTTTTTAAGCCTATAACAATATTTTTAAGTAAACCAAAAATGTTTTTTATATTACTAGAATGCTTATTCTTTTATAACTAAGCTATTATTGATTGTGCTAGGATATACAATACATCGAAAGTCCAGACGAAAATACGAAATTATGTTGTAAAATTAATAATATTATATAAGCCCGACCGAGCTGCTTTTTTTAACAGCCCATATATGTCCCACTGCTGAGCACGGGCCTCTCCATTTCTGGAGAAACGGACTTTAACCCACCACGCTTGTCCAATGCGGATTGGCGGGGTTACCAGACTCGGAATAAATATTTGTAATCCATACATATATTTATGCCAATGCGTGGAACGAACCCGCTACCATTGACCCCGCGGGCGGAGGGCCTTGCCACTGAGCCAATTGTTCGTCACGGAGCTGCTTAATTGGCATAAAATAATGCTATAATTTAAATAAAAATATGCGGACAATTTAATCCGTGTCATATTAATTATATATGCGCTAAGCGAAACCCTCGTGACCTGAATGAATGAACGGAGCTCGGGTAATGTGGGGTCAAGGGGTCGTGGGTGTAGAGTGATGTCGTTTGTCAACTGACCCCCATCCATCGCTTGCCAACGTTGCGACTGTTGAAGTTGATGTGTTAATACTTCATTTGAAGCGGTGGTTTAAGCTTTTTGTATTCAAAGGACAAATGGAAGCATATAAGTATGGGTGCTTCTTAAACTTTATATATTTTTTATACTTTCGTTATATAAAAGGAGGCGTAATAACATACCTGACATTGTTAGTGAGTTGCGCTGTACTTCTCCCCTAGTCTATTAGAAATTATAAATCTTGTAAAAAATATGCAAGGTCATTTAACACATTGACCCTCATTTCAGTGTAAATACAATACAATATTTATTGTGTACTAGCTGACTCGAAAGACGTAATTCTGACTTTCTTGAAGTCATAAATATAAAATTGTATACTAATGTTTTACTATACATTTTTATATGATTCCAAGACATACTTATTTGTTATTTAAAATCGTACTAGTTGACTGTATTAGATACAGCGTGTTCGTTTTTTTGTTAGAAAGAAAACGAAAATAAATCTTGAATGCTGTCAAAAAAATAAATGAAAATGGGCAGAGCATATTGCGAGATGTAAGGAAAATTGGAGTGTAGGCAGACAACATTTTAGGAAAGTAAGCAAAAACTGGATGAGCCAAGCTCTAGACAGAAAGAAATGGTTAAACATGGAGAAGGCTTTTACCCGAAAAGGGACCACACAATAAAGTGTGGGAAGTGGTAAAGCTATAAAAAAAGTAGTTGAGTGTTTCAGATACAGCGTGTTCGTTTGCAAATGAGTATCCCTGGGACGACGTGCCAGGCACAAAAAATGATCATGACAATTTCCACTATGACATTACGTGGGAATAGAGTGTATCGTGCGGATTAGGATACATACAATATTGTTTTACTGATTTGTGTTCGCGGATCTTGGCAAGTAAGTTTGTCTGATCATCTTTATTAATGTTGTAATAATGTATACATACATACATACATATCGTCTCTTCCGTAGGGGTAGGCCCTGCTTCCTCCACACTCATCCATCTTTTCATCCATCCTTCCTCTCACATTCATCGTAGCGAAACGGCTTTCCGTTAGTTGCTTCTGGCCCTCGTGGGAATCAGGACGTAACGTCATTTTTTAACAAATTCGGTATATTAAAATTCGATATATTTATAAGGAAAGAATATTCAGAACTCACTTGAAAACTATGGTTCGCGTTGTTGATGCTGCATTCGGCGAATGTGGCGTCCTCTAGTTGGAATTCGTCCCACAGCTGACTCTGTGAACAAAGTAGAGACAGCGTATTAAAATGTATATTAGTGTTTTTAATATTGATTTATTATTATAGTCTACTATGTCAACGTGAACATAGGCCTCCCCATTTCCGGAGGAACAGACATTAACCCACCACGCTTGTCTAAAACAGATTGGTGAGTTGTGTACCGAACCCAAGTAGACCTAACCAAAGTAAGGCCTAAGTTTTTTTAAGTAATAAATATATTTGTTTACTTTTTTAGTAAAAACAATAACCACACATTTAAACCATTAAATATATATATATATATATATATATATATATATATATATATATATATATATATATATATATATATATATATATATATATATATATATATATATATATATATATATATATATATAATTTTTTTGCATAAAATGTACAACAGGCGGACTTAAGTAGGCATTCTTTATCAGTCAACCTGCGGTGTAGCTTGTACAAGAGAAAAATTAAAAACTAATTGTATAAATTTAAATACATATACCATCAATGATATGTACCAACTTACTTCAATATATATGCCATTATATACATCGCCCATTCTCCGCACTCATCACATATATTTATTTCATATTACTGGTCTAAAAACTAACTTTACGCTAAACTCGTTTCTCGTACACATTATTCCTACTAAAAGCTATTTATTTAAAGCCATAGATCTAATCTCACTACTAAAGCCACATTAAAAAAAACTGTTCTAAAAATTCCCTCGGAAAATAATTAATATTAAATATATTTTTGTGCCTCTCACACATATATACGCACACTCTCACACACACCACACACACACATAACATATTGCGTTATATAAATAATAAAATACCTTATACCTCATATATTCCTAAAATACCTTTAAGAAAAGAAAAGATATTTTACTTTTCTAAAAATTTTTTTACCATTCGTATTTCATCTATCCTCTCTATGTGCCCAAACCATGTAAGTATAAATTTCTCATCTTTTGTCACGACACCTTTTACTATTTTATTACGAATTTGTTGGAAACGTTTGTCGGAGAACCGACAATCGTTGGAGCAAACGAGTGCTGGAGTGGAGACCGCGTCTCGGTAAACGTAGTGTGAGACGCCCCCGGCTAGATGGAGCGACGATCTGCGCAAGGCGGCTGGTAGAGACTGGATGCGTGTAGCCGAAGATCGGGCTAGGTGGCGCGCCTTAAATGAGACCTATGTCCAGCAGTGGACTGCCGCGGGCTGATATTGATATTGATCACGAATCTGTATATATTTATTATAAGTTACCATAATTTAAATGTAAATTCATAATTGGCTCCAGACGTTATCAAAATTTATATAAGTGTTACCATATTATATGCTGTGAATTTTGTATTAAATAAATAAATAAAAGTTAATCAAATATTACAGGAAAGGAAAAGTTATATTATAAGAAAAGCGAATGTTGAATATTTGAAAGCGCTCACCGTGGAGCTGATTGACAGCGAGACCGAGTTTCAGCGCACTACGATACAACAGTTCGTAAATAAACAATGAATGTAGATCGATGCCTCGGGGCCAAACCAAGCTCTTATTTGTATTTAGTTGTGTAGTATATACGTTGGACAACAATAGTGAGTACGAACGAAGTTTCGTATTATTTCATTTGCATTCTATTTAATATTAATCCACCACACAGTTTTTTTTAATTAAAAATGTTTTCATTATCTCGCTTCATATTTATGTTTGTTCGGTACGAATTTTCTTGCGCAATTTTTTTTTTGCCTTTTGTAGATTTTCATTCGCCGTTTCTTCTGTCCGGGGATAACTTATTATAAAATGGTGGTAGAAGCGTCTATTACAAGCTTAGCTTTTATTAAGTTCACGAAACTTTTATTGTTCAATTATTACCACCCCGTATACATATTGTATGTTTCAGTGCTAGACAGGCCTTTACAGGCTAGAAATGAAGATGAACCCACCATGCTAATCCATGGCGGATTTGTAGGGTATGCAGAATCAGAATAAATCAAGTCATACATATATTTCTCCCAATATGGGAATCGAACCCCATCCGCAATCGACCATTGACTCCGTAAGCGGCAGCACTGAGCAAGTTGGTAGTTGAGACTTTATATATATATATATATATATATATATATATATATATATATATATATATATATATATATATATATATATACATATATATATATATATATATATATATATATATATATTATGTGATCTACAATAATCGCATATGTGTGGCCTACAGATGCCTTATCAACATATTAAATATATTTTGAAATATTTAGTACGTTAGTCCAACACACACTTGGCTTTTTTTTTATAGGATTAAAGGCAAACGAGTAGGCATGTCAACCGATGGAAATCAACCAACGCCCCCCATAGACATCCGCAGTGCCTTAGCGCATACGCATTGCGAAATCGTTACCGGACTTCGAGATATATATCGAGATATTCTAGTAAACGATAATACTTAAATAGGTAATTCAATTCTATTTTAAATTAGCTTCCCATATAATCCCAATCCGCTAAAGTTTGCTTCCGCGTATACTCGAGGGTCATTACATTTAAATGAGACAAATCGGCCCTATATATCTGAATGTAAGAGTTTGTAAGCGTCAGGATTGTAAACTTTGTGAATTTTATACGGGGACATTTTCGCGGTTGTTTCTCAAACTTTTTGAGAACCTACAACTTTAAAAAAAAATTGATAAGCAAGCAAATCTGATAGTAAGAAACCACCGCTGCTCATAAAAATTTGCAAAACTAAGGGCAAGCGTTGCCTACCTTAGGGTAAAGAAGAATGAAGTAATAGCAGGAGAAGGAAGTTCAAAGAATCCTAAGTGGTGCGTGGTTTCCGCAAAAACACACCGTACTGGAGATATCCAGATGATGTGACAACATAGTGATTGGTTCTCAGAGGTTCTCAAACTCTTTTCACCTACCGCCCACTTTGAGAATTCTTTATTTTCTAGCGTCCCTACATGTGAAGTTGGGTAGTAGGTAGATTTTGATTTTAGTTTAAATGTGTTGTAGTGGAAATCAGCCATTGCCCACTTATAGCAATAATCTAGGATGAGTTTTGGGTTCCATAGCCTAGGTCTTCCCATCGTCACCATGCCCTCTTCTTTGCAGTCGTTCCATTTCTTCTTAGGTATTTATTGCTGCTGTGCTTCGCCTGTTGTGGTCTGTCCTAGTTGCTAAATCTCTAAACAGCTTAAATAGCACTCTAATTTTCTCCAAGCCCTTTACCCTGTAGGCCTCCAGCGCTCACAAGTGAGCGTTGTCGTTTTGAGAAACACTGATATATCTGCTGTTAAACGCATAAGCATTTTATTACAATGTGTAAAGCATTATTAATATAATACAAACGTTAATTATTTAGGCAAATATGTTTACTGTTTTCTAGATGCTTGTTTAGGAAACAGATTCAAGTACGCAATCAACCATTTACTGTTCTCGATGGCAGCCATTTGGAAGCGTGCCATTTGAGTTTGAATTACTCAATGATCACTCAATACACGGAAGCCATAGACAAGGTTCTTTATTTTATTAAAAGAACGTTATCAACCTTGTTTATAGATAGAGGTGTGCTTGATCTGAGTATGTTGATCAATATCTGTAGGCCGTATATATATTTATTCCGATGCTGGGATCGAACGCGCGATCATCGACTCCACTGAGCTAATACCTATATATATATATATATATATATATATATATATATATATATATATATATATATATATATATATATATATATATATATATATATATATATATATATATATATATATATATATATATATATATATATATATATTCATTTTAGTTTTATATGGGAGAAAAACATTTCTTTTAGATTTCGATTTTAAATATTTTTGTTTATATTATCTGTGTTGTCTTTTATTTGACAGATTTTATGAGACTGATTTTTAATTTGTTTTTGATTATCGTCAGTGGCCTGTAACAATTTAAATTTGGATGTAGGTACCAATGTTATTTGTGGGTAAGGTTTTACGTTTTTGTTGTTAGCTTTATGGTGTTTTATACAGTTTTTTATACACCGACGGTAGCATGGTCATAAATAAAATTATTTCTAGAACTATGGCTGTTTTGTAAAACTGTAAAGACGTATTGATAACACAATGAAATGACAGTGAAAAACATGAAGTAGTGAACATAGTTTTTCGCCGCCTCTTCTCGGTTGAGATTTGTGTTTTTTTGAAGTTTAAGAAATTTTTAATGTTCACAATAACTGATTTTAAGGTATTAATTTGAATATAATCCTTATTAATTTTCAAAAATATATGCAAATTCTTATATTTTATTAAATGTCGATACAGTAAAAAAATATTAATTTTCTAATATGCGAATCCACATTTTTTTCGCACATCTTAGCATAGTAAATTTTGATTTTTAAACTTATTACAAAATTTCGTATTGAATTATTTGTGTGAAATCAAAATTAAACAATTTTTGTTTGTCTCCAACTTTTATGGAAATGTTAATTACTGATGAATGATGATGACTTTATCGTATTCTTTGATGGCAATTAGTTATAACTATTATGCCAGTATCAAGTAAAATATAATAATATCAAATATTTTGGAGTGTACTAGTTAGCTTGTCACGTTACGTCTTCATAAAATGGTGGCTGTTCTACCAAAACCTTCTATGGACTTTTTCAGTCAACTTAGAAAGTCACGATACACGCTTTTATATCATATCACTTCACTTGTACGCCTAAATCGAATTATATTGTAAAATACGCCACCACAATTAAACAATATAAAACATAATTATATAAGATTATAGAAATGAAATAAAAACGCAACGTCACTGAGGTAAGTTGACGGGAAAAATCTTGATGACTTTAAATACTTTAGCTAGTCTTTTACACGAGATTTGCTTTATGAAATCAATAGCCAAACGACCAAGTGACGTTGAAGTCGATGACATCTTTCGTACCAGGGCATCATAAATACATCGCCTACGTTAGGGTAAGGATTTAAAGAATCGGAGGGCCTCCCATTATTAAAATCCTTAACTTAAGGTAAGTGACGTCCCTGTAGACGGTTTTGTATCATAGGAAACTTCTACATTAATAATGTAATATTAAAAACTTTACTGCAAAACAGCAGTATGAAGTAAATTAGTAATAGTAGTTCTGGAAAAAAAATACCTCATACAATATTAAAGCCTAATGGAAATCGATTTCTATGTTACACACGCCATTCGATACTTACTATCGATTCAGCCAGGCATACCGTTAGTAGAATTGTTATTGAATAATTTGGAACATTATTAATGGAGTCAGGCGTTACTTTGCGGAAATCTATCACTATGTGGACAGTCAAAAGTTTTACTTGGCTAAGATCCGCGACACGCAAAACAAAAACAGAAAACTAGTAATGTGTATTTTTTTCTGCTGACCGATAAGTCCGAAAAGTCTGACTTTTCGGTTGTCTTCCGTAGAGTCTACTATACCTGAAGATGCCTCGTGTTGGGGCGAAGCACTTGTCGTTGACAAGATGGGAAAGTGGTAGTGTGTGTTTGGTGTTGTCTATAGTGGTTGGTGGGTGGAGGATTGATAGCCGATTTTCGGTAAAGTTTTGGTTTAAGTTCCAAATAAATCCACTTCATCCAGTAGAAAAAATACACATTATTAATTTTCTGTTATTGTTTTGCTTGTCGCGGATCTTAGCTAAGTAAAACTTTTGACTGTCCACATAATTTGGAACATGATTTATGAGAACTATCTATGCTACATGTATGGTTTAAAGATTTATTACCAATCAGCCCGCCTGGAACTAACCTATGTTCACTAGTGGGCTGTTGTGTGTAGAGGAATGTACCATCATCAATAGATTATAATAGCATCGTAGATATTTTACTCTAGATAAGATGTGAACACGCTTTCTTACCTCTTAAATCTAACAATTAATCTAGAGATAAGTCCCATTCTCCCAGTCTCAAGATAAGTCCCATTTTGCCAACCATCTGCTAACCTGTGGGCACTCTCTGTCCGACAATCATTCGCCAAATATTTTACACATGTGTAAAAAGGGTTTGAGACTAGGTGTATTGGAGCAACTAGAGATCTTAAAGAACAAGAAAAGTTCGTCCCAGATACTAAACGATTAAATAAATATTGTAAATTCCCCTCTTTTGAATATATTCTCTTAAAAAAGTTTGAAATTCGTTTAATACAATAAAATGAATTGTCATATTTACCAAATAATAAGTGGTGACGTAAGTTTTGACACACCTGTATCGCCCACATATTGTTTTCTTACATTGTGGGTGGGGGTTGTTTATATAAGGCGCCCGTTGTAATGGCGGGTCACTTTTCGGTTGTCTTCCGTAGAGTCTACTATACCTGAAGATGCCTCGTGTTGGGGCGAAACACGTGTCGTGTACAAGATGGAAAAGTGATAGTGTGTGTTTGGCGTTGTGTATAGTGGTTGGTGGGTGGAGAGTTGATGGCCGATTTTCGGTAAGTTTTTGGTTTAAGTTCCAAATAAATCCACTAAACCCAACGGAGAAACACACATTATTAATTTTCTGTTATTGTTTTGCTTGTCGCGGATCTTAGCTAAGTAAAACTTTTGACTGTCCATATATTATGCCAGTGTCAAGTAATATACAATAATATCAAATCTTTTGAAATGTAACTAGTCCGCTTATCACGTTATGTCTTGATAAAATGGTGGCTGTTTTAGCAAAACCTTCTATAGACTTTTTCAGTCAACTTAAAAAGTCACGATACACGCATCCATTTCATATCACTTCACTTATACGCCTTAATCGAACTATATTGTATAAACACACCACCATAATTAAACAATATAACTGATAATAATATTAGATTATAAAGATGACTTTAAAACACAACGTCACTGATGTAAGTTAGCGGGAAAAGTCCAGGCACTATAGTTATGACAAATTGCTATCAAAAAAATAAAAAAGAATAACCAACCAAATTATTAATAACAAATAGTAATATAACATCTAGAGTATTTAAGCCAATGCACACTACTGGAAAACACGGACAAAGGTTTAGCGAATATCGAACTTAAAGGCCTTTGTAGCACGGGTTACCACAGCGAACGTATGTACATACAAATTTAGTGAAGCAGATTCTACACGGGAATTAATTCGGCCCAGTGAACCATATTGCACTTTAAGGGCGGAACACAATAGTGAGATTGTCGCGGCGAGTTCAAATATTCCTGATGATTTTGTTTATTTAAAGTTACAGAAAGTATTAGGAACTATTAGTAGTTAAAACTTCGCAGAAACTTAAACCAAAATAATTTATATAATATCATATAATTAGACAGTTATAAAGCGTTTACTTTGTCGCTAAAATTAAAAAAAATATATTAAAAACATTTTATCGTATAGTATTTTATCGTTTAAATCTATATGCAATTGATTTAACTTTTATCTTTTTATCTATTAAAAACTTTTATCTATTAAATAACTAAACTTTTTATCTTTTATAAAAATAAAATTATTTATAATATAAATAAAATTATTATTATTATTTTCTGTAGAACATATGTTAAAATTTTTCTACGAGTCCTGTTGCTGTCTTATATAAAGCATCCTTATTTCTGACAATTTAATTAATGTTTATATTTGTTTAATAAAGTTATTGTCCTTAAAAGGTTTGTTAAAAAATGTGATATATATATATATATATATATATATATATATATATATATATATATATATATATATATATATATATATATATATATATATATATATATATATATATATATATATATATATATATATATATATATATATATATATATATATATATATATATATATATATATTAAAGCGTCAAATTAAAAATGTTAATCCAAATAATATATGTTTACACATTTTTATTAAATAATTCGAGCCTTATATCTCGATACAATGAACGTTACGATAAATACGCCGGTGTGTACAGCGCTTAAGTATAACAACTCCACTCAGTCTCGAGCGTCGCGGATCTCGCCACAATAATGTCACAGCGTTCGAAAGTTGGGGCTCGTCGAGCCGAGATTAGGATCTTCACGTTCATCAGGGTGCTTCAACGACGTGGAAAACTGCCGCGGTGGGTTTAATTGAGACATTCTTTAAGTTGAATGTCAGAGTTTCAGCGAAAAGATACATAGTGAGTGCAGGTAAATGAACTTCATTTGGATGAATGTATGTATACGGCTTATTTTAGCGAGTTTTTTAGTTTTAGTTTAGATAAAGTTTTAGCGATACTAAAATGTATAATTTACAACGCTTATGAGTATTTTATTTTAAATATCATGGAAGAAATATATTGAGAGAGATGGAAAAGAAGAAGAACAAAGAAAACATTAACAGACCAAGTAAAAGAAAGAGTAAAGGAAGACACGTAAAGAGAAATGAGGGAGCTGTTAGCCTTGGATCGTACAAAATGGAAGTTCTTCAAAATTGACAGTGCTCAACACTTTATTTAAGGATAGAACCCTCTTAGTATTAACCTATCCAGGACAGTTATGATAGTTTGGGTTTGTACCCAAAGAATCATAACTGTCCTGGTCCAAAAAGGCCGGCAGCGCTTCTGCAATGCCAATGACACCGCGGATGTCTATAGGTGTCGCTGATTGTTTTCCATCAGGTGGAACGCCTGCTCATTTGCCTCCCTATCCCAGCGGTCTATGCTTGAAATTCAGGAGATTAATCCTGTGATCCTCCAGCAAGGTAAGAGACGTACATTATAATATACTAAAACAAACATCTGTTGTACTAGTAATAGTTAATATATTGTTTTTTAATTTTTCTTCTATAATGTAAATAAAACTTGTCAGTCATCAAGAGTCAAAACGATATCTACAATATCCATTCGAGTTTGTCTTCTCTTTATAGTCGCACAAATATATTTTGATGTAAGATCTAATCGCAAAATTCCAATTTAAAGTTACACTAAATCTACAACTACGTACAAGAGTTGTCTTTCAAGTTTAGTTAAAATATTTCAGTAAGTTATGAGCAATAACTTAGTAATTGCGATCATACTAAAGTTCAAATTATTTTACAAGCAACAGTTATCTTATCAAAAAGTACATTTTCATTAATTCATTTAATAAGGTCAATTGTAAAAGAATTCGACAGGCAGTTTTTTAAGAATACTACAAATGTTTTTCAATACTACAAAAAATTATTACCAAACATTCAATCTAAGCTCATTGTAAGCTTGCGCTTGAAAATGATTCACATCAATAGCCCATTGGATGATACGAACACACTATGTACAGATCGTAAGGCCGAGCCTTGCCAACTAAGCCATTGCTGATTAAAGCTATGGTTGTTTGTAATAAATATAGAAGTTTTGATTCACACTCGAGTTTTGGACCTAGCTTGTGAGAGACTTAAATCGTGAGAAACTTAGCTTACCAGAGATCTAGCTTGTATGAGTATTAGCTTCTGAGAGGTCTAGGTTGAGAGAGGCATAGATTTTTATCGTCCTAGATCGTAAAAGACATAGCTTGTGAGGTACCTAACATTTGAAAAGCCTATTTAAACTAATAAATGGTTACAAGGAAAGCTATTAAAAAAAACTAACAACTTCACTGGCTCAAAGACTCGAAATAGATCTTAGCCTCGAGAAAAGAGCTTTCGCAACCGTGCCCTGTCCTACGATATTATTAAAACTATACTATTTAATAATAACAACAATCAATATTAATTTATTACATACCATTTTACACGTATAACTTCAATCAATAACACATAACTCCTCTACACAAGACACTTACAATAGAATTAAATTAAATACGATATCTTTGTAGAAAGACAGCGCTGTTCAAATCGTGTACGCTTTCGTGTTTCAGTTTGTGAGAAAGACGAGCTTTATACAAAAGCACAAATGAGCGAGGCATTCAACGTGGTACAGCGCTCCACAATGCGAACTAATTCCCACATCCACGTCCCGCTTTCTGCCTCGTCGCGTAGTACGGCCTTGCTAAGAAAATATATATACTCGTATACGTGTACGCATTTTATTGTCTATTTTAGAACTGTGTCTTGTACTTTTAATTTTTTTTACAGCCCAAACAAAGGTTGTCCGTGGAAGAATTAGATTTTCTAACCTTAATAACTACTTTCAAACAAGGATTCTTCGATCCAATAACTTAATATGAAAATCGACGAAGAAAAGCGAAAACGCTGTAAACGACATAGATATCAAAATGTTTTTATAGCATATTCGGATCAGAAAAAAATACTGCGTAGAATGTTCAGAGTCTCACAGCTCTACGACCGATAGAAAAATTTTGTATAGCGTTGACTGTTTTTGAGTGATCAGATACAATTTTTAGAAATATTAAAAGATTTTTGTCTCCGGTGGTAAGTTTTCGATTTGCGGTTTACTTCGTTTTCGCTTTTCATCCATCGATATGGGCGAGTAATCCTAGATGAAAGAGGTTGTTAAAGTTGAAAAACTAATCCTGCCACCTTTATGTACTATTGAAACATGGAGTCGGCCCCATTACTGGACGAATGGACATTAAAGCCGTACAATTAACCGTCCAAGGTAAGATTGGCGGGTTACCCAGACACGGAATAAATAATAACTGTAGCGGTAGAGCCAAGTTGCAAACGAATACTTTGTAAAGAATGGCATATTATTTGTTTGTTACCATGAACGGGCCGGCTCGCTCGCACAACCGCAGTAAACCGACGTCTGAGTGGTAGCTTAGCTACCGCGCTTCGTCCGGTGAGCGGTTGAGTTCCGTAGGCCCAACCCCCCTCCCCCTCTCATATTGACACTTTTCCAGCAACGCTATGACATTGCGAATGTTTATGGGCGGTGTTAATTGTTTTCGATCAGGCGACACGTCTCCTCGCTTGCCTTCAAATTGATTTCAAAAGCGGAACAGGAGAGTTTCCGCTCTCGGCCAATTAGGTCGGCATATATATTTATTTTTAATTTACAACGTTTTTTTGTTGCCGACCTATGAGAAATGTGTAGGCTTGTTTTTTGAAGGTTCCAATGTCGTATCGGTTCGGAAACAAATCTGCTGAGGGAGGTAGCTGGTTCCACAGGGTAGTAGTCCTGATTTCCACGAGGACGATAAGCGACAACCGGAGAGCCGTTTCGCTACGACGAATGTGAGAGGAAGGATAGATGAAAAGATGGATGAGTGTGGAGGAAGCAAGGAGGGTGTGCCAGGATCGTAGCGGATAGAGATATGTGACCTCTGCCTATCCCTACGGGAGACAGGCGTGATGATATGTATGTTCCTGTGTATAATATACACAAAGCATAAACCAGTTCTTTATGAGTGAAGATTTTAATTACAAGAGTTAATTACTTAGTCGGTACCGACACAGCTTTTAGTGTTAGCAAAAGTGGATTATCCTTAGCTCGTTCAACTAACATGAATATTTAAACTCGGTATTTGCGTAGGACATTAATGATTATGGATCTCCATAAAATGTAGCGTCGTTTTTATGTTTTTGTGGTTAGTTTAATGGTGTGTTATAGTTTTTATGTACCATCGCGTCAGTTAAAGGTATATAGGTTGTAATTAATGTAATTTTAGAACAATAGTTACATGAGGTTATGACTCACATGGCGCAGCGAGAAATGTTTTTTAAGGAATTAATAGCAAACGAGCATTTGAGTTTTTTTTTATGGGATAGGAAGGCAGACGAGCATACGTACCGCCTGATGGAAAGCAATCAACGCCGCCCATAGACAACCGCGACACCGCAGGAGTCACGGAAGCGTTGCCGGCCTTTTAGGTATGTGTAGGCTTGTTTTTGGCACCTTGCCAATGTCGTATCTGTTTGGAAAGACTGCCGAAGGTATCTGGTTCCACAGAGTGGTGGTGAGTGGAAAGAACTATCGAGAGGAGCGCACCGTAGTAGATCGCCATTTATCCAGATATGCAGACCTTATTATATTTATCCCGATATGAAAATTGGACTCGCTTCTATTGACTCTGTAAACTATAACTAAGTAACTGAACGTTTAATTTCGTAACTGAGTCAATTTATTAAACATATATATATATATATATATATATATATATATATATATATATATATATATATATATATATATATATATATATATATATATATATATATATATATATATATTGTACTCTATACACCGGTAGTTCTTGTAAATCTTTGCTCAAGCGTATGCTGGGAACAGATGTCTTGCAGAATTAAACGGTCCATTGCGTCTCCCGTGATGTCTCAGACGGATAATCCTGCTGCTTAAGTTTACACCGAGTGTATTCATTAGGGGTCGTGTAATCTTAATTGGTCAATGGACCCCAAGGGATTATAAATGTTCATGCTGAGTAATCGGGTATGGACTTGATGCCGGAGATTGGGTGGAAATTGTTATTTACTATACAGTAATTAAATTAAACATACTTATATATATATGAACGAGTAATATAAAACAAATATAAAAAAACATTTAAGTCAATTCCTACTTAGGTCAACAAAGAAAAATTTTACATTAGTTACTTTTTATTAAATAATTACAATTAATAAAAATATATACTCGTATATAATATATTATATATAATATAAAGAATTTTTTTCTTCCATATAAAACTAAAATTAATTAATTAAATTTAATGAATGAATTAATATTTGAAAAAACTGTATTTACATCAAGTGTCATCCACTACAAGTTTTAAAAAAAATGTATTTGAACTTGTATTGAAGTGTATGAATAATAAGTATTATATTGACGATTGAAAATTTGAACAAGATATATAAATTTATACATAGAGAGTATATATATTTAAAATGAAGAATTAGTATAGTCATCAGCCATAATCATCTTTAGACTTCTGTAAGTCCACTGCTGTACCTAAAAACGTCAACTAGACCGATCTTTGGCTATATGCGACTTTAAGTGAAAGTCTGCGAGTCCTTGATCTTAGCCAAATTGAATTATGCAGACACCATATGCGGGTAATTTTTTAATTTGGTAATTTGGAAAGTTGGTAATTTCTGTCACAGTTTGGAATTTTCATTGATTAACAAAAATTAAATTAAATTCTTTAAAATCGTGTTATATTAAAACCGTGTTATATTAAATGTTTTTTTAAATCGTGTTATATCAAAACCGTGTTTTACAAGTACCGTGTTATGCGAGGTGGGTGGGGAGGAGGAGGATACCTGTATATGATTTATAGATTAATTAGACAAATAGTGTAACACGTTATATATATATATATATATATATATATATATATATATAAATTCTGATTAAATTTTTCAAACATATTTCACCATTGTTATTATAGATTTATTTTCCGCTCATCTTTTTCTGTTGTTGCTAGATTTGTCATTGTTATATTCCATTGTGTGGTCCCTTTTGGGTTAAAAAGCCTTTTTTTTATCTTACCATTTTATGAATTCAAAATGTGCAGTTTCGTTCTAAAATGGGCAGTAATGCAATTTATAATTGACGCGAACCCGAAAGCATTTCGTGTGAACTTTGAGCTTAACCCCACAACTCCATTACTGACCTTTATCCAGATCATTATATTTTAAGGCCCTCGCCAAGCGGGTCGGACCCTTTGAAAACAGCAGCGTAGCAGTTATTTAAATAAAACAACGCTCTCTGAGGTGAGATTTCCAGTTTCATTTTTAATTAATTTTTTTATAAATTACTGCAAAGTATAATAAATTATATTCGTTAACTGTCGATGACCGATTGGCTCAGTGGCGGGGCTCCCTGTCCACGGAGCCAATGGTCGCGGGTTCAATCCTCGCATCGGAATAAATATATGAATAGCCTATAGGTATTTATTCCGAGTCTGCTAACCCCGCCAACCCGCATTGGACAAGCGTGGTGGGTTAACGTCCGTTCCTCCAGAAATGGAGAGGCTCGTGCTCAGCAGTGGAACATGCAAAACTGTGGACGATTACAAATTTTAGACGAATGTATTAGTTGTTTTAAATTTTATTAAAGTTTATTTGGTTATTGCGATGTATTCGGAAAATTACCTTTTACAACGAAGACCAGACGAGGATGTCATTTTTAACAACATTCTTATTTTAAAAGCAAGCCCCTGTTTAAAATCAAAATGTTGTATAAACTGACCGATCCATTTTTCGTCCACTGATTGACTCACCTATATTCGACCGACCTATACATATGACGATGTAATTGGCTCAGTGGCGGGGCTGCCGCCTACAGAGTCAATGGTAGTAGGTTCAATACTTTTTATTCCGAGTCTGTTTGCTTCGCCAATCCGCATTGGACAAGCGAGGTAGGCTAATGTCCGTTCCTCCAGAAATGGGAAGGTAATATTGGCTATTAAAACAATTTATGTTATCAATAAAGCTGTAACAGTCTTTGGGCCAACAACATAAATTCACATCATAATAAGTGAAATATTTTTCATATCATCAATCGTCTCCAATGTTCTCAAACAACTGTTGCAGCGCTAAAGACTGCCCTTCCTATAAATTGAGGGTTTTTACGTCAATAGCCACCCTTTGCGTGTAGATTGGGGATCACAGATTGGTTTTTGACCTCAGGCATACGCTGTAGATCATATACTAACATTGGCACGCAATGTATAATGTATTATACCCTTGGGAAGATGATTCTAACTCACCATGAGTTAGAATCATACCATTTTCTATGTCAGCAATTATTCAGAATACCCTCAAAACAGTGAACTTTTATTAAAACATTACTAACCTTAACTTTGTCTAAATTACATTTAATACCCCTGATTTAATCTAATTTAACTTTTAATAGGAAAATCTTTGTTACAATTTTTTCGTCTGCCCAAAAGTACGACATTATAGCGCCTCTTTATTTTAATAAAATCCCTATGTCGAATGGAGATTTTCTCCATTTATTTTTAAATTAAGATTTTTCCTATGGAAATTTTTATTTCACAATTTCCAACTTGTTGGAATAAAAATCCGCGAAAGTTTAACGGCGATATTTTATAAAGGAGAATACCTAAGAAACAAGACGTTAAATAAAAATATGTTTTCATAAAAATTTGGTTAAAAAGTTTGATGAAAAATAATTTGTTATAATACATGGTAATTGTTAAAATGTTTGGAGTCAAACATAACTCAGTAGTGTATATCCCAGCAGGGAATCCGTGTTTGATTTGTCCACGTAAAAAAGAACCGAAGTCTGGCAAGGATGACGTCGCTTTAAATGTATATGGACAGTCAAAAGTTTTACTTAGCTAAGATCCGCGACAAGTCTGTTATGTTCGCCACTTGTCGCGGATCTAAGCTAAGTAAAACTTTTGACTGTCCATATAGTGATGGATTTCCGCAAAGTAACGCCTGACTCCATTAATAAGCTTTAAATGTATTCAATCATAGAAAGCGAAAAGGTGCTCTACTCTGATGCTAAATAGAGCTTCAAAGATAAATAAATGTTAAGTTTAAACACGCCTCGTTCTAGAGTTAAACATTACAGTCATATTTATCTTAAAAAGGAATCCATGGCGGAATTGTCCGCGTAATAAATTACGATACGTCCAAATTTGCCAAGGACGACGTCGCTTTAAATTTAATAAGAGGCGGATTTGTCCGCGTAAAAGAGTACGATAAGTCCAAATTTGGTAAGGATGACGTCGCCTTAAATGTATTCAATCATAGAAAGCGAAAAGGCGCTTCACTTTGATGCTAAACAGAGCTTAAAAGGTAAACAAACGTTTAGTATAAACACGGTTCGCTTAAAGCGTTCACACGCATTGTTTCAGACGTCGCGGCGTGTCGAATATATCAAACGGCGTTCGCTGATCAAACACCGCTTTGTTAGTTTTCACGTGCTCTCTATTTGTTCTGACTGAGCAGACGTGATGTTCACATAAAGCTAAGCGCTCAATGCGAAGATCTAACTAATCCTGCGGATATAGGTTTTTTTTCAATCCATAGATGTTCTAAACGGGATATGGAGCCTTAAAATTACAAGAGGAATGGATATAAACCTACCACACTTTTTCTAAGCAGATTATCGGGACATACAGAATAAGTAGCTGTAGAACCATAAGTATATATTTATGCCGACTTCAAACAACGATGATGAAATGAAGGATTTAGTGGGAGATGAAGAAGGAAGTAATGAAAGAGGGAATGAAAGGAAATAAAGATAAGATTTTAGGCCTTCAGATCCCTATATTCACCGTACGAAACGCAGTAACATACAAAAATGCCACTGACAGAATCCGCGTTACATCGGTGGTACCGATGTGACGCGGATTCTGTCAGGGTCAGGTACTTTTCCGGTTGAGTGTCGTGAACCACATTTTAAACAAAATAGGCCTAGCGATACCAGGGGGTTTAGATCATCACTGGTTGTTCTTCGCCACTGTTTTCGTGGTAGCTTTAAATATACAGTAATTAACTGATGTAACAACTTGCCACCACCTTTTAGTGACTTGCATACTATAAATATGTTTAAAAGAAATACAAAAATCTAATTTTAAGTATGCAATCACGAACTTGTTTTTTGGTTGGGACATGACTAATACTAAATAAATAAACTCAGCTTTCCGCCGAGACCCTCTATTTTAACAGAACGCCACTATATGGGCCTTCGTGGATAGCACAAATTGGAAAGGTACGACACTATAGTGACTAACTAATTCTATTCCCACATAATATCGTAGTGGAGATTGTCATGAACGATGTATGTGCTTCCGTGGCGAGGCGCATCGTTAAAATGAATTGTCTGTAACATGCTTGTTTGTTCCCTTAAAAATATCCCAGTTGAGTATATCAGTAAACTACATTAAGGTGTGAAATTTTCCTTTCTCGCATCGGCTTTGCGATCACGTTCTTCGACTTAACGCCGAAAAGTTTTTTTTCTCTCTTAGCGTTTACCCAGTCGATGAAGTTGACACTTTCGTTATAAATTATTCAGGAATTTAACAATTTGTTGCTGAAAAACTAAGAACTTTATGTATGTATATATGGTAGGTTACTTTTGATGGTAAACATCGGTGTATTTTTTGATAATATCGATGCTAATATACGATGCATTACATCGAAAAAATCATCGATGTTTTGGTGGACGGATTGGGGATAGAAAATTGATTTTTCAGATAGACGTTCATTCCTATCAACTGCTATCTACTGCTAGTCGCCTTATGCGACACCTAGGGAAAACTTTATCTATCCATTAATTAACAAGCTTCTATTATATATTAGATAGCCTTGATTATTACGATAATAATTAACTAACTCCATAGGCGTTATTTTGCGGAAACTATAAAGATATAAACAATACGTATTTGTGGTACAAAATTTAAATTTATTTTATCATGAAACGTAAGAGAGAGAAAAGCTTCGATCGTTGAGTATATTGTACTACAAATACGTGAATGACTTGGACATTCACTACTATAGTGTGGTATAATTCACGCACTGTATTAAATCTAACATTTCAGGTGTGAAAAGTTAGAACATTTACTTAGCTAAGAACCGCGATAAGTAAACAAAAGCAGAAAAATAATAATGTATGTTTTCTACTGGAAGAAGTGGATTTACGGGGATGCCTCGTGTTGAGGCGAAACACGTGGCGCGTGGAAAAGTGATAGTGTGTGTTTGGTGTTGTTGATAGTGTTTGCGTGGTGGAGAATTGCTGACGGCCATTTTTTTCGGTAAGATTTAGATTAAGTTCCCCGTAAAACCACTTCTTCCAGTAAGTAAAAGTTCTAACTGTTCATATATAATAGTATTGAATTTCCGCCAAGTAACGCCTGACTCCATTAATAATCTAACATTTACGTTTATATATAATATTGGATCTGCCTGCTTTCACTTTTTGTTAATTTTGTGTCCGTCTTTAATTAGGGTTAGATTTTAATATGTTTTCTGAACTATTTTGAATAATGTAACTACTGTTGATAGTCCATAAATAAATTTAAAAAAGTGGTTGTGTGTTTGAAGTCGTCCAGTAGTGAGCAAGGCGAGTTGTTGGAGGATTTGCTGACGGCCGTTTCTCGGTAAGTAATATTCTATAGACTTCTGCGCAAACACACAATATTATTTTTCAGATTTGTGTTCGAAGTTCTTACACAGTAAATTTGACTGTGCATCTTTATTACGATTATAAAATAAAGTATTTAAGAAAAGTGAAATTAGTTCTTCTATTTTATAAGTTTAAAACAAAATAAAATGTTCTTTTAAAAGAAAACGGTGTTTTCATGCGGCTAAGGATCATGTTCGTGACAGCTCTTCACTTTATTTACAATGGTTTTGTAAATAAAGCCAAAGCCCCTTGGAAGAGGGTCTGTGCATTACACTTTGTGAATAAATAAACTCGAGATCTTAGAAACGTCCGTGCGAGAATAATTAAGATGAAGGAAAAATATTTTTTGTCGTACTATCAAAAAACCTATTTACGTAACATTTATTTTATTTATTTATTGTTATTGTATAGTTTTCGGTACAAAGGCGGACTTAATGCCGGAAGGCTTTTTCTGCCAGTTAAACTTTGAGTTAATCGAAAAGATTTTTCAAGTGTTCAAATTTATACCAAATTTTTTGAGCTTTACAAAAGAAGTGTAGCGTTCATACATAAAAAAGAAAAGAATATAACAGGATAGACTAGAATAACGTTTATTTGTGATACCTTTTCTTACAAAAAAATATTGCCATAAAAATATAGTTAATCCTGCAAGATGGAGCGACGATCTACGCGAGGCGGCTGGCAGAGGCTAGATGCGTGTAGCCAATGATCGCGCTAGTTGGGGCGTCTTGGGTGAGACCTATGTCTAGCAGTAGACTGCCGTGGGCTGATAATGAATGGATGAACCGTATAATAACCATTAATAATATGTAAGGTCAAAAAACTCAGAAATAAAATGGTAATAACAATCTCTTCTGTGTTCAAACGAATTGATGACTAAACGGGATGCCCTAACCCAACGAGATTTATGGCGCTGTGTGCGGAGATTGTCTTGTCTTCGCTTTAATTGGCTATTTGGCCACAAAGGGGAGAAAGTTGGGTACAGACAGAAATCCAATAATAACAAAACGTTCCAACGTTTGTAAGTACGGTTATTAACAAAAATTGCATCACACAACACAAATAACGAGTATATTCTTTGTTTGACGACCCAATTGGTTCAGTGGTGAAGTTTCCGTTTTCGGAGTCAATGGTCAGGGTTCTTTCTTTTATGGGATAGGAAAGCAAACGAGCGAGTGTGTCACCTGATGAAAAGCAATCTACGCCGCCCATAGACATTCGCAGCGACATAGGCAGTGCGGAAGCGTTGCCGAACTTTAAGGAAAGTGACATTATGAAGGGGGAAGGTTTTGGGCCTCCGGAACTCACGCCGCTCACCGTATGAAGCGCGGTAGTTAAGCTACCAATCAGACGCCGGTTTTCTACGGAAGTGTGGTACTTCCCCGGACGAGCCGGCCCATTCATGCTACAGACAAATAATACGCTATTCTTGACAAAGTATTCGTCTGCAGCATGCCTCTACCACTAAGGATTCTGTTGTTGATGTGAATTTCGTTCGATTACTGTATCACGTTTTTTATAAGACTAGCAAAGTGTTTAGTTTTACTATATTTTTTAAAACTAAACTGTATGCTAATGCTTATGCTAGGAAATGGTTTACATCAATAGTCCAATAGAGGACTCGAACCAACTACCTCAGAATGTTAGCCCTATCCTTACCAACAGAGCAGCTTTTTCTACGCCCGCATCACGTTAAATATATATTTATTTCACAAACATTTATTTGATTATTAATCTATTTTACATATGATATACATATGAGTTCACAGATCTCCATCTGTTACAATCTTGGCACACTTTCTTTGCTTCATCCACACTCATCACTCTCTTCATAAAAGCTTGCCGGTTAAGGGTACTTTTGACCTGGCCTATCTTAAAAACTTCAACAATCTGGTCAATGTATGTCTTCCTTTGTATTCCCCTACCGACCCTTCCACCCACATCATTAATTTTGGAAAAAATAATTAGTCTATTAACTATTTCCAAAACATATAGAATATTTCAAAACCAAGGCTATAGAAAAGAGGTTTTGTATTAGAAAATAAACTTGTAGTTATAAGCTCTTAAACAAAGCTCCACAAATGTTTGTAAAATAATTCAAGGAAAATAGCGCAATTAGAGCACCAAGATTGTCTCATAGTATCCAATAAACCTGTATTAGGTATGTAGTTCCACACTTCAGCGGATGTGGGTCATTGACACTTTATAACGCACAACTGACTTGGTTGTAGTTGGCCGTAAATAACTTTTATGGGTTGTTCAACTAGTGATGTGCTGTCGAAGGTCTAAGACGTAGTTTTTTACGGCTTTTTCATACTTAGTAAGCGGATCATAAACCTTACTCTAGAAACAAGTAAAAGGTTCACTTGCTAATTAATATTGATTTAATTAATTATATCATTATTATACTTATAATTTAAATAGCTTAAAATTAGAGTGTAATATTGTAGATATTATGGAAATTAATAAATCTTTAAATGTATTTATAAAAATACTAGATTACTTAGTGAACTTCGTTTCACCTACAATTTATTTAATTCGACCATTGACTCTGTAGGCAACAACCTTAACACGGAGCCAATTAGTCGTCATTTGTTACTATTTACTAAGCCAAATTTCATACAGGTATTATTGGATGTTATATTGAGAATGTATGGCATACAGATGCTTATTTCGAGTTTTGAAGCATCATCATCATCAACAGCCTGCGGCAGTCCACTGCTGGACATAGGCCTGCCCCAGGAAGCGCCACCTAACCCGATCTTCGGCTTCACGCATCCCGTTTCTGCCAGCCGCCTTGCGTAGATTGTCGCTCCATCTAGCCAAGGGACGTTCCACACTACGACTCTGCCAAGACGCGGTCTCCACTCCGGTATTCGGTCTTAAAGCGTGATGGTTTAAGGTCTATACACACCTCCAGAATTGGGAAGGCCTTTACCTAGTTATGAAAAACAAATACTAGAAAATCCTTACAACAAAAGTGTACGAAATCTGTAGAGACATGAACTATTCAGGACGGCTCTTATTTATGTATTGCCTCTTCAAATAACTTATTTATTCCTTATTTTATTTATTGCCCAGCAGTGGGAAATTTATGGGCTGTAAGAAAATGTCCTCAAATATCCCTACATGAAAAGCGAACGACCTCTGTAGGAACAAAACGCATTCAGGATGGCTCATATTTATTTATCGCCCCTTCAAGATTTGATTAGTGATTTTTATTGCCCATATGAGAAGCGTTTTATAGTGTTTTATTACAGCATTAGTGTTGTTATCGTAAACCCTTTGGATCAGTTTTAGCATACTTGACTTTAACTGAAACCCAAAAGTTGAAATCGCAAAATAAAATTTGTCTTAAATATACGTTTCAGGCATATCCTTTCCCTTCCACTCCGCCAATCCACGGTCTGCCGTGCCAATAGGATGCATGGCTAAGGGCGAGCCTAGTCGCAAGCGTGCCGACCGTCCCGGGATCGGGCTCCCCCGGGTACTATGGTGCCTTACCTCAGTATGCAGGGCCCAATAGGCGTGAATATATATATAAAAACTATATATATAAACTTGTGTTGAAGCTTAAATAAGCATAAATAATGAAGAGCACAAGTTTTTTGTTATAAAAAAAAAATCCTTTGTACAAAGTGAAGAAACTGCCACAGACATTATGACACGCAATTTCGAGGGACTTAACGAATAATGTGGGAGAAAAGTTTTAACGAAAAATGTTTCATATTTTCAAATCTCTCGTGCCTGAAGGTATGAACAAATAACAATTTTCTGCGCAGACTATATGAATTAATAATAGATTCATTATAATAATAACTCGTGTCTAAAACTTTAGGTATATATATATATATATATATATATATATATATATATATATATATATATATATATATATATATATATATATACGACTTTTATATATGGACGAATATATGGACTTTTTTCTGTAGGGTTACTTCAAAACCAAAGTCTATAAAGGAAACCTGACGACCATGTTAGCACTAAAAGGAAATATGGAATAGAAGAAGACAACCGAAACACGTGTCGTTTACAAGATGGAAAAGTGGTAATAATATGTGTTTGGTGTTGTGTATAGTGGTTGGTGGGTGGAGGGTTGATGGCCGATTTTCGATAAGTTTTTGGTTTAAGTTCCAAATAAATCTACTTCATCCAGCACAAAAGACACACATTATTAATTTTCTGTTATTGTTTTGCTTGTCGCGGATCTTAGCTAAGTAAGACTTTTGACTGTCCACATAGTTAAATAGTATGTAAGTACATACAAATCGGCCAAGTTTTTTGACGTAAAGAACGTTGACGCCTTAATAATGATTATCGACATACCTTCACAAAACATCACTAAAAGAACGCACCAGCTATAAATCACAGTTTCATACGAAGCGAATTGAATTCAGATCTAGAGCGAATGTGACGAAAAGATGAGGATGTATAAGAAGGTGAGAGATAATCTACTAAATAGTATGTATGTACAAACAAATCGGCCAAGTTTTTTGACGTACCTTTACAAAACATCACTAAAAGAACAACTCAGTAAAGTTTATCGATGTACCTTGACAAAACATCACTAAAAGAACGCACCATCTATAAATCACAGTTATATACGAAGCGAATTCAATTCAGACCCAGAGCGGATGTGAGGAAAAGATGAGGACGTATAAGAAGGTGAGAGATAATCTACTTTCTTCATCAAATAAATGATTCGATTACGCAAACGACTGGGCTCGTCTCGAGCGAACATCCTGTGTACGTGTTGTATCACCTGCGGACAGGGTTGCTACCATACCGACCTTAGTAGGAATTGACTTTAATTGTTTTATATTACTCGTTTCATATAAATATGGTCTTAAACTTTGGATGCGTCTTATACTCCGAAGGAACAGAAAATATATATTTCAAAAATTGTCTCGAAATCTGAATTATTCTAGCGCTTCGTACGGTGAGCGGCTGAGTTCCGGAGGCCCTACAACCTTCCATAATGACACTTTCCTTAAAGGTCGGCAACGCTACCGCACTGCTTATAGCACTGCGGATGTCTATGGGCGGCGTAGATTGCTTTCCATCAGGTGACACGCCTGCTCGTTTGCCTTTCATCCCATAAAAAACGTCTATAATATTTGGCACACCACTGAAGGTAGCAGTTGACGCAAGTTTTCTTCAATTTACCTACCCTTTTGGCTGTGATCGTTAATATCCAGTAATTAGGCTTGTCCGGTAATCGAGTGCGCTTTTATGCGATTCATTAAAATTACTTTAAAAATACTTTGAAAGTTTTGCTTTATTTTTTACATAGAAAAATTGACTTAGATTTAAAGTGATTCATATGATCTGTAAGTAACATTAAATATATATTTTTTTAATCGTCCAGTGCGTCTTATAGGCCGAAAAATATGGTATATATAATATGTATATGCATAACATCATTTATGAACTTATTTTAATTGAATATTCTATAATTCATTTATACAAAGACACCAATAACTGAACAAATAATGGAAATATTAATGAAAAAATATCGATGCAAAAAACGAAAATTTAGCAAATCGCAAAGTGAAAACTTATCACCGGAGCCAAAAGTTACTGAAAAAATTGTATCTGACCACTCAAAAACGGTCATTTCAGACTCAGACCATTCGACGCATTACTTTTTTAGATTTCAAATATGTAATAATTATTTTTGACATGCCAAGGTTTTCGCTTTTATGCGTCCATATGTAAAAGTAATAAATGACAACCATTTGGCTTAGTGACGAGGTTGCCACCGATGGAGTCAGTGATCGCAGGTTCATGTACAGACTTGAGGTTTAAATAACCGCTAAGAGTACTGAAGAAGAGGACAACGGTAAACCTATTATTCTGCTGCCATTTTCCCCGTGAGAGCTATGAAAATGTATAACACTTTATTGGACGACCCATGACGACGATCACTTCGCCTGGTATACGACTGGAAGGAGATAATAATTAAATTTAAAAAAAAATATCACACCACACGTTTGACAGCCCTGTGAAATATTTTTCAGATATAGAACGTATCTTTCATGTCACCCATGTGATAAATGTCACGTACAAAGCGCGAAATCTACAGAAGGGTTCATGCAGCTCTCCTGTGTAAGGAGTAACGAATGATGTCTATTTACATATGTATATGAAATTGTTGTATCAAGACGCAGATGGTTTCGCTTCATGCGTTTGTATAGATGATTCAATAGAAAGAGATAGATTTTCTTCTAATAATAAACGAATATATATATATATATATAATATATATATATATATATATATATATATATATATACATATATATATATAATTAACGAATTATTACGAACATGGATTTTTTATTAATTATTACAACCATCTTCCGTAGTCCATGGGCGGCGTTGATTGCTTTCCATCAGGCGACACGCTTGCTCGTTTGCCCTCCTATCCCATAAAAAAAAGAACAATTCCTCAGAGAATTTCTCATGATAAAAGATGTTGAGAGCTCTAGCCATCCGGTGAGATCTTGGTCATCGACGATTCGAACAGCCCAACGCTGCATCGATCATGATGACGATTGAATTGTAATGTTCACTTGTAACTCTTGATGATTGTCTTTCTCTACTCATTAGTTCTCTTAATCCTGAGGGTCGTGAACCGTAATGGTAGGTGGCGAAGTCTTAGTGTAAATTTCTTGTCACCAGTTGTCTCCATCGCTTGCACAGCTTCCTAAATTGACATCTATAGCGTGTGGTCTGCTAATCGCATCTGTTTTGGGCCACAAGCTCTTATGCCATCTAACCTAGAAGAATGGCGTGTTTCAGCTTTTCGGACACTTCTCTAATGATTTGGCCGTATTATCTCACAGCGCGATGAGTGACGAACGAAGACAGTAATTACAGAATTCCACGTCCCGGTGAATGGACTGAATTATACGATAGTTCTGAAAAAAAATGTAACCGAGGTGGGTAAGTAAATAATAGTGGAAGGCAGTGTAAATGTCTTGCTATAGTAATTCTACGACCGTCTCGGTATTCTCGGCACGCTCCTACAAGATCACACAAAATAGTGGCCTTGGCATTGATACGCGCTGTCGGTAGCCTTGTAACGACGTGCTGTGAATTATATCGGTGCAAGTTATAGGCGACTTTTACTACATAAAATTAAACTGCTGTCTCCTGGTGATTAAATAAATTTCTACACCAAAGATATTTGTTGCATAAAATAATGATATTTCATTCGATGATTTTAAATTATTAGCATCAACTTTATCATTCTAGATATAGTTTTGGAAATGATTTCCATTTAAAGTCATACACTCTTCACATTCTTCTTGGTCTTCCTTTTATTTCTCCCTTCCAATTGTTTCTTTGTGTAAGTTTTCACAAGCGTTTAGACTATGCCCTAAATTAAACTAAATATGTGTATATGATAAATATATGTATTAATAAATAAATACATACATATATTTATCCCAATGTGAGAATAGAACCCGCCATCATTGACTCCTTAGGTAGCAGCCCAATCTCTAAGCTAATTTAATTATATTAGAAATTTATATTAATGTTAGAAATTTAAATATATAGTTAATATTTATGCACATATATTTATCCGAAAAGCATAGAGCCAATCGGTCATCATATATTAGTTACTTTTAAATAATTTATTGTTAGTGAATGAATGAATGAATAAATAACAGGCGATACCGCCCGTACACAGGTGTTTGCATCGAGAAGATCCTAAGTATTTGCGGAAACAAATCTTTAATTTTATGTAAGTCTCGATAAAACTTTTTCATATACTTTTGCTGATTTTGAATAAATGAAGTGTTGTTTCTAAGAATATTAAATATTCAGTTTTATTTATTTATGAAATCGCTCCAAGCGTATCACTTGGGCGGTCGTTAAATTGCTTTCGTTTACATTGCGTGGCGTCTTATATTGCCGGTCGGAATTTCCTGCGGGATCACTCCGTAGTAAGGATTCGTTGAAAAGACCTATGTGATTCTTTTAGTTTTTTTGAACGGCCCAATAATGTCCCAATGTTGGGCATGGGGCGTCTCCATTTCTGAAGAAATGGACCCATTGGGCCCATTGGGTCAGGAACCCATTGGGCTTCTCAAATGCAGATTGGTGGGTTAACACGTGTCATTTTTACTATCATCATCATCAACAGCTTGCGGCAGTCCACTATTGGACATAGGTCTCCCCAAAAAGCATCACCTAGGCCGATCTTCTGCTTTACGCATCCAGTTTCTGCCAGCCGCACTGCGCACATCGTTTACACTTCTAGTCGGGGGGGACGTTCCACACTACGTTTATCAAGACGCGGCCTCCGCTCCAGCACTTGTCTACCCCAGTGGTTGACGGACCTTCGACAAACGTCACCAGACCATTGCCATTTTAGTTCACTAATTCGAAAGACTATGTTAATACATGTAGGTCATAGGTCATTATCCATGTCCATTAAAACCAAATGCGCTAGCTTCATCACTGAGATTAGGTTGTCAACACTTGAGTATTAAGTGGTAATATAGTGGCAACATTTATTGATTACAAGTATACGATTCAATTTATTATTATTATTTTCTTTTATTTACATATTTTTTTCTTAATAACAATATTATTAATATAAAAAAAATCTCTATAAAAATAATATTATTACCAGGGTTATTAATCCTTCGTGACGGGATAAACCAAGCACACGCAGGATTATGCATCCAAGGAAAGGAACCTTCTCACGATCCTAGTCGTGCACAATATGGCTGCTTTTCGAATTTAACCCACTTACCTAAACCTAACTTGGACAGATGGTCGTCCAAATTTTTACCGATAAGTCCATTCACAGAGACCACAATGGGTACAATGACAGTCAACGTGCCACATGGCGGAAATCTCATGCGCGAGGTCTATGTATTTTATTTGTTTATCTTTTTCCGTTTTAATGAGATTCTCGTCATGCGGAACACTAATATCAACTATCATTGCCTCGCGTGTAGTTCGATCCACTATCACAATATCAGGCTTATTGGCAACAATGTGCCGGTCCGTGATAATGGATCGATCCCAGTATAATGTTGCACGACTATTTTCGATAATAATAATAAAAATAAGATCCAAAGTCAGTTACTTTGGATCTTATTTTTATTATTATTATGTTACCGTATCAATAAGCCAACATCTTATATTTCTGTGAAATAATCAATCATTCCTCTTCATGTGGATACGGCAATTACTTGGCTACGTAAATAATTATCTCTTTTTGAGGGACAAAGGGCAATTGCGAGCAATTTGTGAGAATTGTCGATACAAGAATCACTCAAAAGGACCTATTAAACTTTTATGTGTTTCGTAATAAAATATTTTTATTCGCCCACTTTCTTTGCCAAGTTATTATATAACTCCTCATTTGTGAGGCAGTCAATATTCAAGCGTACAAATTTATATACCAGTTTAGGAAATGAGAGCATTAAGAAGTATGTGTAGTGTAACTTTGAATGATAGAACAAGAAATGAAGATGTAAGAGAGCGATCTGGAGTAAAAGGTGTCGTGACAAAAGTGGAGAAAGGGATGCTTAGATGGTTTGGGCACATAGAGAGGATGGATGATAGAAGACTGGAAAAAAAATTTACGTTGCGAATGTGGATGGAAGGATCGGTAGAGGAAGACCACGGAAAACATACCTTGACCAAATTGCTGAAGTTTTTAAGAAAGGCCAAGTCAAGAGGACCTTTAACCGGCGGGCTTGCATGAGGAGAGTAATGAGTGTGGAGGACGCAAAGAAAGTGTGCCGAGATCGTAGCAGATGGATATCTGTGGTCTCTGCCTACCCCTACGGGAGACAGGTGTGACGATATATATGTGTGTATGTTGTATGTATATTATATGGTACTTAAATGTGTTATATATTTGTATCCAAAATATATTAATTTCTGCAGGGGCTGCAGTTAAGTTAAGAAAGTTGTAGCTCCATTGAATGCTACGGAAAACGTAGCAGCTCTACGTTACTACGGGCCTAGCTACGTAATCCGTAGCAGGGTGAACAATATGTAACTTTTATAATAATAGGTTATAATTCAGGTTAATAAATCAGGTTTTGCGCACTTAAAACTAAAGAAAATTGTTAAAATAAGTATACTTCGTTTCACCTACAATTTATGTAATTATAACTTTTGATCAGCGATGATCAATCATAATCTTCCAATTTCAATTATCGATGTCGATGTCTCGATGAACAATAACACTCACTGCATCGTGTATGGTTAGAATTTTAGATATTAGATGTAAGTTTATTGTAATTAAAATTACTAAATAATGTTTATATTTACATGAAAGATAAATATAATAAATAAAATACAATTATTATATTTAACGCTTTCTGATAAACTACGTTTTTCTTGTGTTTGCTGGTATGTAAATATGCAATAATATTAGCATTCTAAAACGCGAACACGCGACATAACAAATTAAAATGTAATAAATTTTTAAAAGTCGCACAAAAGATAAGACAATTTTGTACAACACGGCAGTTAGACGATAAAGCTGTCACGAACGCCACCTATTGAAAGTAATTGGAAATACAAAATTGGCAATTACGAATTTTTCATTTCATCTCATTTTTCAGATGTTCTTTAGGTTTTCTATATAAAGGGGGTTACCAATGAAAGAGTTCCACTGTATGATCCTCACTACCAAATTAAAATTAATAATATTAATTGTATGCAGTTTCATAAAAACGAATAAAGTAGAAGTAGTTGAAAAACTCGTCGCAAGATTTGAACCAATAAAAAAGAAATTAATAAACGGGATGAAAGTAAATGATACCATTAAAAAAGTTGTAGACGAATAAATAAAAAATATCCACCTATCCATTCTCTATCTAGATACACAATTCGAGTGAAACCAAACACGATTACTTTTATTAAATGCCGTGAAATAGTTGAGTCACGATCCATCACTTCATCGCTTATACCCTCGCAGCGTTGGTAACACACACACACACACGCACTGTTACGTAATCGATGTGAGTTAATTTCCTCTACATCACTCATATAGGATGGAATGAGTCAGCGCGATGGCGAGCCTGATATAGAAAATCAAATGAGTCCAGAAAAACCAAAAAATAGATTATATAGGCAAAGGAACGAGCGTTTTGTTCGACAGAGAGCTAGTAGACGAATCTGCCATACACATCTTATCGATTAACATTGTTACTATTTTGCTATTTTAATATGATAAGAAGGCGAACTAGTAGGGATGTCACTTGATAGAAATGAATGAATGAATCAATAAACGCTGCCAATAGATATCTGCAGCGCTATAGGCATTGCAAAAGCGTTGCCGGCCTTTAAGAAATGTCTAGGCTTGGTAATGAAGTCAGGCGTTGCTTTGCCCAAATCCATTACTATGTGGATAGTCAGAAGCTTTACTTAGCTAAGATCCGCGACAAGCAAACAACAATGGAAAATTAATAATATGTGTTTTCCTGCTGAATGAAGTGGATTTACATGGAACTTAAATATTACCGAAAAAATGACTGTCGGCAGCTCTCCACTTCCCAATCACTGTCAACAACACCAACACCAAACACACCACCACTCCCTCCACATTGTACACGACACGTCTTTCGCCTCAACACCAGGCATCACCATATAATAGACTCTAGGGAAGGCAATTTTTAAATAACGGTTCGTAAACACCGCTGGAGGTAGTTGGTTCCACAGAGTGGTGATGTGTGGAAAGAAGATTGGAAAAAACGCACTGTACTGGATCGTAATTCATCCAGATGGTGGAATTGAAACTTTTCTTTGTTGCGAGTAGAGCTCCGCAGAGCTAAGGAATCAATCCGTTCGGTTGATCTTGTCGTCGACGATTCGACGGCTTTTCCCGCCAACTTACGTCAGTGACGTTCTGTTTTTATTTCATATTTCTTATCTTATATTATTATCAGTTATATTATGTTTATTTGTGGTGGTATATTATGCAATACATAGTGCATAGAAGATTTTGGTAAAACAGTCACCATTTTATCGAGACGTAACGTGGTAAGCTGACCAGTTACATTTCAAGAGATTGGATATTATTGTACTTTGCTTGACACTGGCATAATAGTTGTAACTAATTGCCATCAAAGAAAAGAAAAAATAAAGTACCTATGAATGTGGATCGCAGTTGCAAATCGCAAATGCCTGGCTAAATAGGCTTCTCGCTTTAAAAGTTTGCCTTTAATTTCGTAAAATAACATCCACCACCACCGACTACGTATATACGATAAATCAAGTTTTGTTTCAGACTTTGTAGCGAGTAAAATTGTAATCGCTCCAGGCTCTGTTTCGTTCAGATGAAATGAGCGACAAATGAGGTGGTCTCATTCCGGGGGAAATTTATTACTTTATGTAGGAACGAGAAATTGCTTTCTCTACAGTTTAATTGGCTTCTTAGTTGCAAATAGGGCTCTCTAAAGTGACAATTAATGATAATTAAAATGACGAAATTTCCGTCGGCCTATTTCTTGATATACATACATTAAGAATGTAATGCGTTTCAGACGCAATTAGGAAGTTTTTAATAATTACGGAATTTCATTATTTGAAGTGATCGTAACAAATATTCCCATTTATGTTCGATAAAAAATAATAATGTCAATGATTAACTCAGGGTTTTCTTGGTTACGGTTATATAAATCATATAGATGTATATAACCGTAACCAAAAAAACCCTGAGTTTGCATTATCGATTATCGCAGTTTGCATTATCGATTATCGCAGTTTGCATTATCGATTATCGCAGTTTGCATTATCGATTTATTTAGGTAGTTACACATTGCAAATGTACGAGGTAACTACGTAACTATATTTATTTTAATGAGAATATATATAAAAAACTAAGATTCGCGGATTTATTTATTTTATTTGATTTTATTACAAAAGGTACAGTTACAGACTACATTTTTACATACATTAAAGAAAATATAAGATAACAAACATGCAAAAGAATTTAAGGTAAATCTGAAGTCCAGTTACAACTATACACAACAATTACAATTAATATTTAACAATAACAATATGAGGGATTTATAATTTCATTCATATATATAATTAGGTAGACAAACACTAAAAGAAGAAACAAAAATTAAGATAAGTATGTAAGACCATAGAGATAAGTTTTAAAGAATTTAAACTAATATTAAAAATATCTGTGTGAGCACATATACAATTATAGCTTCTACACATTCTGCTTATCGAAGTATTTTGTGTGACATTATTGTTGAAGTCGGGCAAATTAAACAATTGTGGAGTGCGCATGGATCTCGTCGGCACCTTAAGGTGAATAGTTGACAGCAGTTGACCGTCAAGTTTTAGCCAAACAAGTTTGACTCTCCATCATTTAACACGATCTAAGTTAGTTTCCATAATATGATTATATAATTGAAGTGAACGGTATTTACAAAGCACAAGTATTTATTAGTTTGGTCGGAATGGTTAACAAGACTTCTAGTGATATCAAAAAAATTTCAAGCGTTTTTTAAAAAATAAACTGTAATGGTCAACTATGCTGTAATGGTGGTACGATTGGACCGGCTCGACTGTGGAAGTACCCTCAAGTTATATTGATCTTTAGTGGTGATATTTTATCATATTTTAATGCTGATATTTAAAAGGGGCAATGGGCTGGACACGTTTGTCGGAGAACCGACAATCGTTGGAGTAGACGAGTGCTGGAGTGGAGACCGCGACTCGGCAAACGTAGTGTGGGACGCCCTCATGCTAGATGGAGCGACGATCTGCGCAAGGCGGCTGGCAGAGACTGGATGCGTGTAAGCGAAGATCGGGCTAGGTGGCGCGCCTTGGGTGAGGCCTATGTCCAGCAGTGGACTGCCGCGGGTTGATATTGATATTGATTTAAAAGCCCGATTTCTTCCCTTTTCACATTTCCCCATCATTTAGATCCTAAATATGACTTTGAGTTAAGTTCCTATGACCCCCAAGAGGGGCAGGAGGCTTCCACACTGCTCCAACACCGTGAGCTTCGCGCTTTTTTTCGCTCCAGGTCATTCCGATGCTACCCGTTTCTGCTATCACCGTACGTTTGCTTGGGGCGACTACGATTCCTTTTGCCTTGAAGGTTCCAATCTATGGCTTAAAGGTTCCCAATCTATGGCTTCCTAAAAATACTTAATTCTTCATACTACAAAAGTCTAAGGGCAGAGCAAACTACTTAGCATCAGTTGACCCATTTGCCCGTTTGCCTATCTATTAAAAAACAAACTATAAACAGGATACAAAATGCAAACAGTAATATAGGTTATTCCCGCTTCCAATTAAAAACAAAAAAATAATTTATATAACTTTTCTCGTTATGTTCCTTTAACATTTACGCATGGGAACAATGAGAAAATGCCGTTTTTGCGAACATATATTTTCACACCCTAAAAAATAATTACAGGTCGTTAACCGGCTGTGGGTCGATAAAAACCAAAGTTTTTATTTCGCAAGCTAATAGTAGTAGGATTGTATGTATAGGGTGTCAGATGGCAGAATTAGGTAGAATATAACCTTTCATTATTCGATTTTTAAGTCGAATAATCAGTAAAAGCATGCTCACTCAAAATTTTCTGCCAATATAGGGAGAAGAAGAAGAGAGAAGTCAGGCGCTACTTTGCGGAAATCCATTACTATGTGGACAGTTATAACTTTTACTTAGCTAAGATTCGCGACAAGCAAACAACAATAGAAAATTAATAATATGTGTTTTCCAGCTGAATGAAGTGGATTTACATGGAACTTAAATCTTACCGAAAAACGGCCGTCAGCAACTCTCCACCCACCAACCACTATATATAACACCTAACACACACTACCACTTTTTCACCTGCTCGCAAGTTTGCAAGGAGTTAGAAAATTAATAATGTGTGTTTGCAGGAAAACACACATTATTAATTTTCTATTGTTGTTTGCTTGTCGCGGATCTTTACTAAGTAAAAGTTTTAACTGTCCACATATCCTGCTTTCATTTCACGTACATGGTTCCAACAAGATGGCGGCATGCCTCACATTGTTGGAGAGACCAAAAACTTCTTCGTGATTTCTTTCCTAGAAAAATTTATAAGCCGTTTCGGTGATATCCCCTGGCCATTATATAGCTGGATCTCACCCCTATGCACTTTTTTGTGGTACCTCAAAAGTAAAGTCTATGAAACAAATTCGACGACGGTCTCAGTACTATAGCCGCGGGGTAAACGGCATCCCGACGACACTACTTCAGGGAGTAGCGCAGAATACTGTGGCTACTATATGGCAAGAGCGTGAACAGATTCCAAGAGTGTGTCAGATGTGGTGGTCAACATTTTATCAGAAAATCCGCTCTTCCACTCTTCTTAACAGTTATTGAATTTTATTTACATTACATATGGTACCTTCGGCGGTCTTTCCGAACCGATACGACATTGGCACCTTCAAAAAACAAGCCTACACATATCTAAAAGGCCGGTAACGTTCCGTGACTCCTGCGGTGTCGCGGTTGTCTATGGGCGGCGTTGATTCGTTTCCATCAGGTAGCACGCTTATTCGTATGCCCTACTATCCCATAAAGAAAAAAAAACATTCTTTGTAGTCTTTTTTATTATATATGTTCAAGAACCCAATTCTCAAAACGGACACCCTGTATTTACTACTTTATTTAACTATTATAAATTAGTTTTTGCAACCTTTGTCGTTATCACCATTAAAAAAGTCACTTAACTCGCATACAAAGTTTCGAAATTCGTTAAAACTGTTCTCTTGACTGTAAAACAACCAATGAAACTTTTACATAGCCGAGTGAAGACGTATCGCCTTACATTAAAGTTGATGGATGCCGCTCATGCGGTCCATTAGACTTGCGAAAGCTTTTGATACGTTTTAGTGTAGAGAAAATTAGTTGACTTTCTAGCGAGAAATAGAAGGAAGAATAGAGAGGTGTAATGTCTTTAGGGACCACGTTAGCTGGAAAGGTTGGTGTGTGCAAAGTAGATGGCTTTGCACACACCAACCTTTTTTTAAAGTAAACCTCTCTGCGCTACTTGTCAGGACTGCGTGAAACGCTGAAACATGCTACCGCAGCCCCGATGGCGCTGTCTCTAATTAATGGCTAATCTCATGGTGGGGGTGGAGATGAGGTTCCCCAACTTCTCCCTATTTTGGGGGCACATATGGTGCACCACCTTGAGGTACAGATGTCGTTCGGCGAGGCTTCCACTTTTCCGTCACCCGAACCTCGTTATGGGGATTGTAGAGAGCCTGATAGATTCAGCACGAATAACGCTATCTTCCGCAACCTTTAATATGAGATATTTATTTTTAAAGAAGAATAGCAATGTTTTAATATTACAAAAATTCTTGTTAACCATTCCAACTAAGCTAATAATTTGTATCCTAGAAAGATGTGTATAGATTCGCATCAATTGTCCAAAGATAGAAACCAATCAATGACCTTACATTGTAAGCTCAATACTTATCAGCCCACGGCAGTCCATTGATAAACATAGGGCTCTCCCAAGGCGCGTCACCTTGCCCGATCTTTGGCTACACACATCAAGTCTGTGCCAGCCGCCTTGCGCAGTTCGTCGCTCCATCTAGCAGGGGAGCGTCCCACATTACGTTTGCCGTAACGCTGGCCTACTTAACGGCTGTCGGAACTCAGTACTAATCAATTGAGAAACTCAACGTCATTGGAACCTTCACAAAACAAGTCTACATATTTCTCAAAGGTCGGTAATGCTTCTGCGATGAGTATGGAATTGCAGATGTCTCTGGGCGGCGTCGGTTGCCTTTCATCCGGTGACACGCTTGCTCGTTTGTCTTTTATACCTTGGAAAAAAATTCTGACTACTACACTAGAGAAGCCCTTTATACTGTTTTATATTTAGCTATATTTAAAGAAAGGCCAGGTTAAAAGTGCCCAGGTCAAAAGGATGGATGAAAGGCGACCGATAAAAGAAATTTACGTTGCGGATGTGGAGGGAAGCATCGGAAGGGGAAGACGAAGGAGCATATACCCTGACCAGATTGTCGAAATTCTTAAGAAAGGCCGGGATATTGGCGGACGATCGGTGAGTTTGTATGAAGAAAGTCATGAGTGTGGATGAAGCAAAGAAAGTGTGACAATTGTGTGATCCGTCGGTGACCAAGAAATTACCAATCGGCTTGATTCTCTAGTGCTGCGGAGGGATGTGTTATCTCTCAGCATTTTTTACCGCTTTTATCATGTGGAGTGCTCCGAGGAATTGTTTGGAATAATTCCCGCCGCCGAATTCCACAACCGCAAAACTAGTAAAGAAAAGTTTCATCCCCGCCAGCTGAATGAGTGGCGATCTACTACGGTGCGCTTTTCTCGACAATTCTTTCCACGCACCACCACTCTGTGGAACCAGCTACCTTCGACAGTCTTTCCGAAACGATACGACATTGGCACCTTCAAAAAACAAGCCTACACATACTTAAGAGCCCGGCAACGTTTCCGTGACTCCTGCGGTGTTGCGCTTGTCTATGGGCGGCGTTGATTGCTTTCCATCAGGCGGCACGCTTGATCGTTTGCCCTCCTATCCCATAAAAAAAAGTGTGCTGAGATCGTAGCTGATGGAGATCTGTGGCTTCTGCCTATTTCTACGCGAAACAGGCATGATGATATGTACGTATGTATGTATGCCATATTTAAATTAAGATAATCGAATCCCAGTTTTTCCAACATATCGGTCAAGTCATTGCATATTCACGAAGGGATTTCGTAAAAATAGATAACGATATGCCCGACGTAAAGTTGGCAACGACGTTAAAAAGGGACCGAAGTTTGCATAGAGAGGGTTCTCGTTTGTTGGTTTAGGTCTGATCGGGGATACACAGTCGCATGCGTGCGAAGCTATTAAAAGTATATAGGAGCGGGGGGATTCGTTTGGGGCGATTCTCTGTTTTTTGTTTTGTTATTTAATTTTACGCCAGGTTGCGAAATCTTGCACACCAGGGGAAGGCAAACGTGCATGAGAGACACCTGATGCTAAATAATCATTACAACCGATGGGATGATTCATTCATCATTGTAAATTTTTTTTCTATGATATTACAAAAAAATGTTTTCATTTTCTTATTTATAAAAATACTGGACAATGTTATCCTTTATTCTCTGTGTCGAAAACTGTGACGCACTTTGTTCAGTTGTTTCCACCAGTCACACTTCCTGAACTTGTGAATTTGTTAGAGGGATTTTTTAAATTACCTACAAATTTGTGCTTCTCTGCTTTGCAAAGTTGTGGAAAGTTGCTAGCTACGACTTTAAAAAGAACATTTTCATTTAAATAACATATACTGGCGCCAGCATGGTACGCATTACCTGTATCGATCTCAGAATCTAGGTCACACTTAGTATATCCATGGACTTTACTCGCAACAAATAAAAATAATTTTATTTCATATTTTTTTCCGGGAATATTCTCCGTAAGATCGTGAGCAGAACCAGATGATGAGTCATGGAGGATCTAAAATAACGACAATATAGAAGACCCGGTGCACTAGCCCAACATATCGCTTGCGAGATCAGGTGGATAGAGTGTCCACCTTTCAGTGGTCAGTACCTGCACGAACTTCCAGCCAACAATTGGAAAAAAGTAGCACAGGACAGGGAAAGATAGAGGACTCTCGTTTCGGATGCCAAGATCCACTTCGGGTCACTGAACCAGCGGAGTAAGTAAGTAATATTTTTTTAATTGCCCTTGGCTCTCATATTAAAGGCGGTTGTCCCATCATTCTGACCAAACAGCCGGGCTTCAGAGTCATAGCGACAGAAATCACCTTCTGCATTTTAGCCACGGACGGAGTTCCGTCTGGTCAAGACGGCATTACTTCACCGAAAGAAAAATCCTTCGAAAGGTCCTGGGCCCAAAACGGAGACCGGATGAATGCTGGAGGGTTCTAAAGAATGCCAAAATTGAAGAGTTTGTGAGGGATATCAACATAATTGAAGATATACAGTCGAATAGACTCTTTTGGCTCGATCGTTTAGAGAGGATGGGAGAGGATCGTGCTGTCAAAAAGGCATACTTGGTAACACCGTACGGTCGACATCGTACGTTTACTCAAAACAAAACTAAAATCATTGTAAAAGTTTAAAAATAATACTCGGATTAGCTTTAATCAAATAATATTGTGGATATTGAATCTGTAAACAGAGGCAATATCGTTTTTAATTTATATTTTTATACAACTCAGACATCTTGGAATGGCAGATAAATTTGGTAAAATCAATCTCCTTTGTTCAAAAAGTATTATATTATTATACTATTTAATAATATAAGAATCATAGACTGACAGAAACTGTATTGTTTTCGTCTACATAATTATAAAAATAATTTATGTATTTTTTTTTCTCTTCTTTGATGGCAATTAATTATAACTATTATGCCAGTGTCAAGTACAATACAATAATATCAAATCTCTTGAAATGTAACTAGTCAGCTTGTCACGTTACGTCTCGATAAAGTGGTGGCTATTTTATCAAAACCTTCTATGAACTTTTTCAGTCAACTTAAAAAGTCACGATACACGCAACTATTTCATATCCCTTCACTTGTACACCTTAATCGAATTATATTGTATAATACGCCACCATAATTAAATAATATAATTGATAATAATATAAGATTATAAAAATAAAATAAAAACACAACATCACTAATGTAAATTGGTGGGAAAAGTCCATTTATGTATTTATTTTTTTAAAATTTTGCACAGAGTGCATAGCAGGCGGACTCAATGCCATAGGGTATTCTCAACCACTCAACCTGCGGGCGAAATTGATTTAGAGATGGTGCAGCTTAAAATAAAATGAAATAAAAATTACTTCTATAAGTCCTACATACAACATATTTATACTGTGTATATGTATAAACACAGCTTTTTAACTCTTAAATTTGTGCTGTTGCAGTTTTGCAGGGGGAAGACAAGGAAAACATACCTTGACCAAATTGCCGATATTTTTAAGAAGGGCCAAGTCAAAAGTCCCTTAACCGGTATTGTATCAAGACAGTGATGAGTGTGAAGGAAGCAATGTAGGTATGTCGAGATCGTGGTAGATGGAGATCGGTGGTCTCTGCCTACCCCTACGGGAAACAAGCGTGACAATATGTATGTATGTAGCTCTGCAATATACAGAAAATTCAAATATTTTTTTTTTATATATTCACGCCTATCCCCTGCAGGGGTTGGCAGAGACCACAGAGCTCCATCCGCTACTATTCATCGCAACGAAACGGCTCTCCATTGGTCGCTTCTCGCCCTCGTGAGAATCAGGACGTGACGGATGGCGAACCACGTCGCTGTCATTATTAAGAAATTAGGTATATTAATTCGTGTTAGTGTATCCCACGAGCCGCAAGGGAGGATGGAGGTCAGCCCCAGCAGAGCCCTGTATACTGAGGCAAGGCACCATAGTACCCCGGGGAGCCTGATCCCGGGACGGTCGGCACGTTTGCGACTAAGCTCGCCCTTAGTCACGCATCCTTTGGCACGGCAGACCGTGGATTGGCGGAGAGGAAGGGAAACGATAGAGAAGAAAGGAAACGGCAAGAACAGAAATGCGGATTGGGGGGGATACCAGACTCGAAATAAATGTTTATAAATTCATATATATATTTATTCCGATGCGGGAATTGACTCTGTGGGCGGAGGGCCCCGCCACTGAACCATTTGGTAGTTTCAAATGTTTTGACAGATATAGTCATGCATATACGAATGTACAAGTTACATTGATTAAAGATATTTTTATGACTTTTTCGACAGTGGACATAGCAGTTCGACTTTCACCAATAAATAATAAAGAATTGTAAGTTTGTATTTGATTTGAGTTTTTAATTTATAGATTCACTAAGACGAATTTAATATACCTAATTTGTCGAAAATGACGGCGACGTGGTTCGCCACCCGTCACGTGAAAACGCGTCGGGAAAAGCGACCAATGACGAGCCGTTTCGCTGCGATGAATGGCAGCAGATGAAGCTCTGTGGTCTCTGCCAACCCCTGCGGGGGACAGGCGTGAATATATAAAAAAATAAAAAAATACCCAATTATTTTTACGTGGCATAGTTCGATAAGCTTTTTCATTTTCAGTTGCTGTAAGTTAATGCTATAACTTTTTAACTATTTTTCCTGTGCGTTATAGAGCCCAATATAATTAAAAAAATATGTATTTTAAATCTATTTCAAAATTCGCGCTTTTTTATGAGGGTTATGCTTAAATAAAATATTTTTCTAAATTTCAAAAAAATTACTTTTAAATGTAAAAACAACGCAAAAAGGGACAAGATTAACCGAAAATTATTGTAGCCTATTAAATTGTAATCTCAAATAATAATCTATTAGTCGAACGGTCGTCGAATATGACTGAATATTAAGCGGAGAAAAGGATCAATTTCCTATTCTAAATTAAAACTGTTCTATATCTTTCATCTTAACGTCTACATTTAATCAGCTTCAAAAATATATTTTCAGTGTCAATCGAAAAGATTAACAAATATATTTAAGTTTTTAGCTCAAGTGACAATGGGCTGGTTACGTTTGTGACTTGCAGACGAGTGCTGAACATCTCGGCAAACGTAGTGTTGGACGCCTCCCGGCTAGATGGTGCGAGGATCTGCGCAGGGCGGCTGGCAGAAACTGGATGCGTGAAGTCGAAGATCGGACTAGGTGCCGCTTTTTGAGGGAGGTCTATGTCTAGCAGTGGACTGCCGTAGGCTATTGATTGATTAATTAAAATTTTTCGCAAAAACATACGCTCGTTTCTTCAATAGCTCAATGTCGTCATTGGTCATTGGGAACACCGCAGGTAATCGTGGCAGAAATTAGCGACTTAATTGCAAAGTGAAGTATAATGAAGTAAATAAATTAGCGACTTAATTGCAAGGTGAAGTATGGTGAAGTGAAGAAAGTAGCTACTTAATTGCATGGTGAAGTACTGTGAAGTGAAGAAATCAGCGACTTAACAAAATAGAGGGGATGGATTACTTGTATTTACAGCTAGCAGTCCGATGGTATTGGTGTTCTACATTCAAGTTCATTGCGCTCTTATTAGTATACTCGATCCGCGTGTGAATAGTGGGATATGTAGCGTCTAGTAAACACAACGCTTTATATATTCGTTCACGTAAACACAGCTTTCGGGTCGTTTGTTTGTGAAGATGTTAATAATCGCGTATTTCAATGTACATATATCCCATAAAAAAATATAATTTTTAAGAAAGAATTGAATAAATAAAGGAAAAATGTGAAGTTCCTTATTAGTTTAGTTTCCCAAACATCATGTTTGGTTGGTGCAAACGATTTGCGTGATGGGTTAATGTCTGTATTGTTCAAGAAATGAAGGAGTCCCATTACTGGAATGTATTATATAAATGAACTAAATGAAAAAAAAATATTCAATCTATTGCGACAAAATTTTACCATTCAAAGTGAAATAATTTTCATTCCTCATTTATCATTTGGCAGTATACGAGTAAAAATATTCTTGTAATGTAGGATACATTGATAAACAAGTAATATAAAAAAATTAAAGTCAATTTCCACTTTTCTTTCAGCGATCGACACGCTTCGCAATTAATGGTATTTATTCCTAAATTTATAACATATCCTGCTAAATATCTTATATAAGAAATTATTTTTCTCCCATATAAAACTTAAGTAATTAAATTTAATTAATGTATCAACATTAATTATCATCCACTACAAGTTTGAAAAAATGTGGAACTTGAGTTGATGAATAGTAAATAATTTATAAACGATTCAAAAATTGAACAAGATATATAAATATATATGTATACACTCCCCCCGTGTGAATTAACAGAAGAAATTGAATAAAGAAGAAGAACAGAAAATAGTAGATAACAGTAGGAATAACTGTGTTAAAGATCGCGCCACATTTGATCGGAAATATCGAGACAGACACATCGGAAATGATTCTCTCTTCTCGCTCGTAATAAACAGCCTCAAGGTGCGTCACGCTGACTTTTATAAATTGTCCGAACTTTTGGGGCTGTGACCCAATTCCGCGTTCCACGGAAACAAGGAAGATGGATGTATCATCAACCTTGTGACGGCGGTACTTTATACCGCTTCGCTATTAACCGAAGTAAACAGAGCTGAAATGTCAAATGTTAATGACATACACTCCTAGCGCCCTAATGGGTTACATTAGTTAGACGCGTAAAAAGATTTATAACCTAAAATGTACAAAGCTAGCATTATATCGTAAACAGTAATTTACAAAAACTATGCTTTTATTTTCATATTTTATTTAATACTAAATAATTGTGTACCTTTCCTGATTGTCATTGGATTTATATATAATGGTGGCGGATGTATCATCAGCCATGTGACAATGCTAATATGTATATACCGCTTGGCTATTAACCGAAGAAAATGGCGCTTGAATGTAAAATGCTAATGACATTTAGATTCTTGGCGGCCTAATGGGTCACATTAGACGAGGAAAAGGTGTATTAACTCAAATTTACAAAGCAGACAGTAATCCTGTTTATGGTAATTTATTAAAATATTTCTTTATTCTCATATTATATTTAATTGTATATAACTGAACACCTTTCCTGATTGTCTATGGATTTAAATATAATTTAAAGTCATTTATATTGATAATTTACATACATTAATATAACAGGCAATTTATTAATGGAGTCAGGCGTTACTTTGCGGAAATCCATCACTATATGGACAGTCAAAAGTTCTTTTTTTACTTAGCTAAGATCCGCGACAAGTCGGATCTTAGCTAAGTAAAAAAAAAGCTTTTGACTGTCCATTACAGGCAGTGTTTTTAAAATCATTCATATTGATAATCATAAATCATTTATATTGATAATTCACAGACATTAATATAACAGGCAGTTTATTATTGGAGTCAGGCGTTACTTTGCGGAAATCCATCATTATATGGACAGTCAAAAGTTCTTTTTTTACTTAGCTAAGATCCGCGACAAGTCGGATCTTAGCTATGTAAAAAAAAACTTTTGACTGTCCATTACAGGCAGTGTTTTTAAAAAAAAAAAATCGGAGGCAGTCATGAGGACTGCCGACAGGAATGAAAACTTAAAACTGTATTTTAAAAATTCGAACTAATTGTAATAAATATTAAATGCTGCTTTTACATCCATAAAGCGTCCAAGAATAGACATACAATCGGGTACATACAATGTGTTGTCGTGATGCGTGTACGTAGACAGCTACGCGCGTATTAACTGTGTTTAAAATATGTCTATAGCTATACTCATAGCTATAGCATTAGCATGTTGCTGACGCGAACCCATAGATTTTTTCTGTACCCAGAGTCGTGTAACGCGGCTATAGAAGTTTTTTTATATATATATTTACGCTTATCCCCCGCAGGCGTTGGCAGAGACCACAGAGCTCCATCCGCTACCATTCATCGCATTGAAAGGGCTCTCCATTGGTCGCTTCTCGTGGCGAATCACGTCGCCGTCATTTTTCAACAAATTTTCGCTTTAATAATATAAAACCCACGAAGGTTCGCATTGAGAATAGGCAGTAGAAGTTTGATTATTAACTGACTGATCTACACTTAAACCTCAAAACTTTGCACACAATCATTTGTTATGTTTAAATTTGTCGTCCTCTTTTTTGTGGCTTCGAGTGTACATCGTTGTTTAAAAAGTACAAAACACCGAAAAATAATACCTTTCGGCCGTAGGTCGGTTTTTCAATACTTTGATAGTTTCGATTCAGATATAAAGAATTTATATATTATATATTTTTATACTGTTGTTGTGTGTATATGTGTGTGTGTGTGCTCAAACTCAAACAATTGTTTTATTTTTAATATACTTAATAATATCTAGACTCCCACGTATCTTTTTGCACTTTATATTTTTATGGGATAGGAAGGCAAACGAGCAGGCGTATCACCTGATGAAAAGCAATCAACGCCACCCATAGCCATCCGCAGTGCCATAGGCAGTGCAGAAGCGTTGCTGGCCTTTAAGCAAAGTGTTATGGGAGGGCAAGGAAATCAACCGCTCACCGAACGAAGCGCGGTAGCAAGCTACCACTCAGACGCCGGTATTCTGCGGGAGTGTGGTACTTCCCCAGACCCATTCATGCTACAGACAAATAATATGCCATTCTTGACAAAATATTCGTCTGCAGTGTGGGTCTACCACTTCTAATACCTGATAAATATATTTCTGTGTGCCGCTTTGAATCTTTATTCTGTATTGACGGCGAAATTGTCTAAATTAAGACGACTTGAAGATTATTATGCGCTTCCTCACTTCCCACTGGGATACTACGCTGTAGTTTCGCTACTCGCGGTACCTTACTCGCGGTCTAATTCGGGTTGTGTTTATACGGCGGCAGTATACATTTCGATTTGTTTACGAATCGTTCGCATCGCTCTCAGACGTGCACTCAATAGAGAATGCTTTATTGATAGTTCAGTGAACTTGCCTTAGCGATACATCTTTAATATTAGAATCAAAGATCAAATATTGCGCGTTATATAAAATAGAAAATGACGCTTAAAACCAATAATAAATCCCAAGAATCATATCGACGACAGAAAACGTATTTGCTGAAGGTTCAAAACGACGTACTTTGGTATTATTTACCATTTGAAATCAGGAAAAAATATTGCGTCGAATGATCTCAGTAGTTTTTTAGTTATTTAAATCCTTTAAAAAAACGACAGAGACCAGCCGACGCAGTATTTTATTCTGATTCAAATGGTGTATAAAAATAAAATTCGTCACTTTTGACACACATACATATCGTCACGCCTGTTTCCCGTAGGGGTGGATAGAGACCATAGATCTCCATTCGCCACGATCTCGACACACCTTGCTTGCTTCCTCCACACTTATCCATCTTTTCGTCCATCCTTCCTCTCACATTCATCGTACCGAAACGGCTCTCTGTTAGTCGCTTCTCGACCTCATGGGAATCAGTACGTGACTGGTGGTGAACCACGTCGCTGTCGCTTTTTAACAAATTAAGTTTATTAAAATTCGTGATAGTGAATCCCACGAGCCGCAACGGAGGATGAAGGTCAGCCCCAAAAGAACCCGGCATGCTCAAATAAGAGTCACTTTTTACTTACAGCAAATACGTTTTCTGTCGTCAATATTGACTTACAAGAGGTCCGTATCGATTAAAAATAGAATGTGGGATCCGCGACATGTAAATTGCGATCTACGATGACAGCTCTTATATAAGCAGGACGTAACTGTAATTTTAGTTTTTCATGAATAAAAAAATTCACATATAAAGGTAGGTGTTATTGCATATTTTTAACCTGAAACTGTAACAAACGGACGAGCCGGCCCATTCATGCTACAGACAAATACTATGCCATTCTTGACAAAGTATTCGTCTGCAGTGTGGCTCTACCACTGTACGGCAACAACCAGTGTTGGTACGGATTCCCCCTCCCCTCCCCTCCCATTCCTCCTCCCACTCCCCCTCCCACTCCTATAATTTCACTTTCCTTTAAGGCCGGCACCGCTTCCGCACTACCTATGGCGTTGCGAATGTCTATGGGTGGCGTAAGTTGCTTTCCATCAGGTGACACGCCTGCTCGTTTGCCTTCCTATGCCAAAAAAAAATAGATAGTACATAGCAACTTTGTGTACAAAGATATCTTTGTAACTCTGATATAATTTATTAAATGGGGATTTTGTTTTCTTTTTACACTGCTGAGCACGGGCCTTTCCATTACTGAGGGAAAGGTTGTTAACCCACCACGCTTGTCCAATGCGGATTGGCGGGATTACCAGACCTATTATCGGCGCAGAACGAAAGAAGAAAAAGAGAAGCATAAATATAACTTCTGATGGAGACCATACTTTATTATAATACATCACTTAACTTTTTTGTAGAACGCTGAAAACCTAAATACAATTGCATGTCAAAAGAGGCTTTCTTCCTTTATTGCTCTCAGGGAAATTTCAAGATATCCCATCTCGCGAAGTGGTCCACTCGGAGATATATATAATTCTGCTAATGGCTTTCGCTGCGATATTATCTACGTCATAGATGCTCCAAGATAATTTAATATTGTTCCGGGAATATTACATTAAGTTAAAGATAAAAGGATCTTGGAAAAGTAAAGAAAAAAAGATTTCTTTTTTATGGGACAGGAAGACAGACGAGCAGGCGTGTCTCCTGATAGAAAGCAACGAAGGCCACCCATAGTCATCTGCAGTGCCACAGGCAGTGCTGAAGTGCTATAGGCCTTTAAGGAAAGTGTCGTTATGGGAGGGGGAGAAAGAGGGGAGGGGGGGTTGGGTCTCCGGAACTCAACCGCTCACCGCACGAAGCGCAGTAGCTAGGCTACCACACTCAGGCGTCGGCTTTATGTGAGAGTGTAGTACTTCCCCGGGCGAGCCGGCCCATTTTGTGCTACAGACAAAAAATATGCTATTCTTAACAAAGTATTCGTCTGCAGCGTGGCTTTTCCACTGGAAAAAATTACAACTTTTCTAATTTTGCAGACCTGCAAAATCGTAGCCAACTTCGTGGCCGCGTCTGATGCCTGCTAACACGAAGAAGAAGATAGACCGTACTGATTAAGCAGAGTTTATTTATACATTTGAAAATGTCGGATAGAATATCATTTGATTTAAATCCTTATGATTCGTCACAAAGTCAAAACTCGATTTGAAAGCTATCGTATACTCGAACGAAATTATATTAGAGGCACAGAAAACGTACGAATGTTATGATAAGATCCAATTATACGATGTCGGATCATAATACATCCTTTAGAGGATCTCGAAATAGGAAAAGATGGCCGTGGAAATGGACGTATAGAGAAAATATTGATGTAAGATTATATTATAATATTTGTTTTTATATATATATATATTCACGCCTATCCCCCGCAGGGGTTAGCAGAGATCACAGAACTCCTTTTGCTACCATACTATATATTATAATAAGCCTTGTTTTGCTTCGTGGATCATAAAAGGAGAGATAGCTCACTTCATCAGACGACCGATTGGCTCAGTGACGGGGCCCTCCGCCCGCGGAGTCAATCGGTCGCGGGTTCGATTCCCGCATCGGAATAAATATTTATATGGATTTATAAATGTTTATTCCGAGTCTGGTAATCCTCCCAATGCGCATTTCCTTTCCTGCCCCTTCCTTTCTTCTCTATCCTTTCCCATCCTCTCCGCCAATCCACGGTCTACCGTGCTAATGGATGCGTGGCTAGGCGCGAGCCTAGTCGCAAACGTGCCGATCGTCCCGGGATCGGGCTCCCCCGGGTACTATGGTGCCTTACCTTAGCATGCAGGGCTCTGCTGGGGCTGACCTCTATCCTCCCTTGCGACTCGTGGGATTCACTAAGACGAATTTAATATACCTAATTTGTCGAAAAATGACGGCGACGTGGTTCGCCACCCGTCACGTCCTGATTCTCAAGAGGGCGAAAAGCGACCAATGACGAGCCGTTTCGCTGCGATGAATGGCAGCGGATGGAGCTCCGTGGTCTCTGCCAACCCCTGCGGGGGATAGGCGTGAATATATAGAAAAAAAATAGCTCAATTCTTAAGGATTGTATTTACAATCAAAGGGCATGGTTTCGATTCTATTACAGGACTATTGATATGAAATATTTTTTTACCACATGCATTATTAGCTTATGTGGAACGCTTAACAACGATTCTAGTATTATTGAAACTAAGCTAGATAGATATTTTTAATCAAAAAAATTTTTCATTACAATAATAATCCACTATTTGGATATAGGCATTCCTTAAAAATTGTGTTTTTTTTAATCTCCATGCTTAACCAATCTACAATCCCCATAATGGGGATTGCGAATTGTTATCTATAATTGAGAAAGACGCTATTGCTGGTCCAATGGTGTTCACTCCCATAGTTAGTTACCTTGTTGAATAGCTATAGGAAAAATGAAACTGTGATTCGTTACCATCAGATGACCTTGCTTACTCGTTTGCCTTGTATTAAACTTGTATCTGTTTCTCTCTTTCATAAAAAAAACAATGTTAAAACAGTTTAATCAAGTATTACTTCAAATTTGACATTTATAATTATTTTTTTGATGACCTCCATCCTCCCTTGCGGTTCGTGGGATTCACTAAGACGTATTTAATATATCTAATTTGTCGAAAAATGACGGCGACGTGGTTCGCCACCCGTCACGTCCTGATTCTCACGAGGGCGAAAAGCGACCAATGATGAGCCGTTTCGCTGCGATGAATGGCAGCGGATGGAGCTTTGTGGTCTCTGCCCACGCCTGCGGGGGATAGGCCATTTATAATTAAAAAAAATATTTTTTTTAATTATAAATGGCAAATGTTTGAATAAATGACATACATATATAACGGCAGTTTTGCTGTCATACAGGTTAAGGTCTAGCATAGCGTCAATTAATATAAATATCAAAAGTTTTATATATCTACATTTTGTTATATTTTTTTATTTTATAATGAAATATATTCATAATAAATATTTTTCATTATAAAGTTAAAAGTACACTATAATAATATAATTATATAATTAATGTTCTATAATAATAAAGTTTAATTCATGCGTTGTAAAAACAAGGCAAAGAAAATATGATAATAATCAGGCAACGCTTCCGTAATACCTATGGTGTCGCGGATGTGTATGGGCGGCGTTGATTGTTTTCCATTAGGCGACACGCCCGCTTTTATTCCTTCCTTTATTATGGCATTTTTTCTCTATGTAGAGGAACCTCATTACAAAATGTTTGTAGAAGCTTGATTGTCGACGGACTGTTTGGTAAATTAAATGTAATCATATCTCCAAATAAAGGAATTTGCGTTTACCAAGTCTGTAGTATTTCATCCTAATTCTAATTAACACTGGGAGCTCGACCTAGTTTCAGGGGATGCTGAACGATGCTCCACAGATAGATAGTCTATATTGGTAATTTAACATCCACTCGGATTTGATGAGGTCAGCTCGCTGACATATTAAATAATTATTCGTAGCAGCTAGTCAGCGTGAAATTAGCAAAAACCCGAGACACTAGCAAGCTTGGTTCTCGTAGCTCATATCTCGTTGAAAGTCTTGTGAACCAGTGCATCCTGCCTGTACTCTTGCCAAAAGTGGTTGTACAAACATAAAAATGTTACATACACACACACACACATATATATATATATATATATATATATATATATATATATATATATATATATATATATATATATATATATATATATATATATATATATATATATATATATATATATATATATATATATATATATATATATATATATATATATATTATTTGTGTTCGTAGCTGGTGAATAGCTAGATCACATCCTAGGTTGATGCCTTTGGCCTTTCAATTTCAGTCCAGCATTGTAAGGAGGCTCATTACTGGAGGCTTTCGATTATGAAGATGATAAGAAAACTAAAATTATTCACTGTCACTGTGACAAAATTCACGTTTCGTTGCATTTCATCTCATCAATAATAATATATAAAAATCCACCTAGATACATAGCAATCACCTAAGCAAATAACAAAAGAAACAATGCTATTCCAAACGCAACTAAATTCGAAAGCAAACGCAAACTGAAGTAAATTTGCTCTCCTCAGTTAATTTCTTGTGCAAACTTTAGAAATAAAGAGAATTATTAATCTCTCATATTGCAAATTACAAACGGTCGGGTAATATAAGGCTGATCTCTATTCATAAAATGAAAAAACAAACCACAAAAGCTGCTTTTATTATGAGAAGATATTATATCTAGATTGGTGGATTCGTAAAATTGCTGACCTTTTTTGAAGAAGACATACATACATACATATCGTCACGCCTGTATCTGGGTAGGCAGAGACCACAGATCGACATCTGCTACGATCTCGGCATACTTTCCTTTCTTCCTCCACACTCATTATTCTCCTTATGCAAGCCGGCTGGTTAAGGGTACTCTCGACCTGGCCTTTTTAAAAAACTTCAGCAATTTGGTCAAGGTATGTTTTCCGTGGTCTTCCCCAACCAACCCTTCCGAGAATTTTACGTTGCGAATGTTGAAGAAGACCAGTAATGTTATAATAATACAATATCACTAGAATTCTTGTTATTGCGACTGATTACGAGCGAATAAAAGAAATTTACGTTGCGGATGTCGATGGCAGGGTCGGTAAAGGAAGACCAAGGACATAAGAAAGGCTAGATCAAAAGTAACCTTAACTACCGAGTTTTATGAAGAGAGTGATGAGTGTAGATGAAGCGAAGAAAAGGTATCGAGATCGTAGAAGATGGAGATCTGTGGTCTCTGCCTTCCTCTACGGGAAACAGGCGTAATCATATGTATGTATGTATTCTTGTTAACAATTCCAACTAAGCTGATAATGACTGTGCTAGATGGTTCACATCAATAGTCCAATTGAGGATACGAACTCACAATTTCAGATCGTTAGCCCAATCCCTTGTCAACATAACTATTACTGTTTTATGGCACTTTTCATAGACTGATAAGCGACTATTCATAGATATGGTACTTTTCATAGACTGATAAGCTAGAAAGGGGAGCCCTTTCTATCCAGGGTGGCGATTATGGCGAATTCTTTAGCACTGTTTCAATTTTTTTTTCAATTAAAAAGAATTTATGATCTTAATATAGATAATCTAAATAGCGCAGCAGCAGTTTTATTTCTAGGTCGTGGGTTCCATTCCCGCTTCGCTATAATTTTTTTTTGTACGACCTCGGTGCGGTGCTCCATCGATCTGCCTTGGACAAGTGTGTTTTTTATGGGATAAGAAGGCAAAAGAGCAGGCCTGTCACCTGATGGAAAGCAATCAACGTTGCTCATAGACATCCGCATTGCATAAGCATTGCAGAAGCGTTATCACCCTTTAAGAAATGTGTGGGTTTGTTTTTTGAAGGCTCCAATATCGTATCAATTCGGGAACACCACTGGAGGTAGATGGTTCCACAGGGTAAAGGTGCGTGTAAAGAAGTTTCTCTTAAAGTGCACCGTACTGGATCGCTAATCATTCAGATGGTGGGGACGAAGCTTTTACATGTGGCGATTTATGCCGTAATGGAATTCAACGTCCGGAATGCATTGCCGGTCATTGCTTCTGTAATGTATGTCGTTTATGTCAATTCCCCCAGAAGTGTGGAGATTCGGGACCAACAGTTGAACGTATATATATATTGTGCGAAATATTGTACTTTTATATGCATACATATAGTCACGCCTGTCTCCCTGTAGGGTTTTAGGCAGAGACCACATATCTCCATCCGCTACGATCCCGACACACCTACCTCACTTCCTTGGAAAAGGATAGATAGAGAAGAAATGAAAAGGCAGAGGAAAGAAGAGATGGATTTAGACAGGATATTGGGAATATGATAGTACCGCAACGAAAGAGGAGAAGTGATACGGTAATACCATACATACAGCTGTTACATGTACCGCTGTACTGTTGTGATACATTAATAAATGTATCACTAATGCAATAAAACTTTTTGTTTTATTTCTTTTTAAATTCGCGAAAGCGATATATATATATATATATATATATATATATATATATATATATATATATATATATATATATATATATATATATATATATATATATATATATATAACATGTCACCCGTTCGGCACATGTATAAAATGTAAATTAAAAAGTATAAAATATAATAAGGTAATAATAATGAATATGATATAATTGTAAAAAGAAATAAGAAGAATAAAATAATATAATTTTGAAGAATTTTATTAGAAGAAAAAAAACCCCCTAAAGATCCCGCGTGTCGCCGTGAAGAAGAACGGCTGGCACGCCACAGTACCATACATACATATTTAATTGTACTTTTGCTATGACATAAATTTATTATATTTTGACATTTGAAATGTACCAAAAAAAAATGTGCCGCCATTTTCCGGTTCAGTAAACTTTACTAAGTTCTTTTATCTGTCTCGCATGACATTTGTTATACACATTTATGACATAGTAACACCATTAGCTGGGCAATATATTGCCGTCCCTGTCACCTCGGTGACAACAACACGTCCGTCCCGTTTCCGCGCGGAACTGGGTCGCAACCTCAAAACTTGGGATAATTTATAAAAGTCCTTATACTCGCGTGTCGGGGCTATTTATTACCGGCGAAAAATAAAAAATGTTCTCTTTCGACTATTATTTAAAATTTAAGGATTCGCAGTATGACGCATGATGAATGGTCCTCTTTCTTTCACCGTTAACCCCGTTAAACCGAGACCATAGAGAGAGAGAGGTACGGCACCATAGTACCCGGGAGAGCCCGATCCTGGGACACTCGGCACGCTTGCGACTAGGCTCGCCCCTAGCCACGCGTCCAATGGCACGGCAGACCGTGGATTGGCGGAGAGGAAGGAAAAAAAAGGAAAAAGCAGGAAAGGAAATGCGGATCGGGGGGGTTCCCAGACTCGGAATAAATATTTATAAATCCTAAATATTTATTTCGATGCGGGGATCGAACCCGCGACCATTGACTCCGCGGGCGGAAGGCCCCGCCACTAAACCAATCGGTCGTCCATTGTGGTATCTATCTTATACAGTGGCGATCTACTACGGTGCGTTTCTCTCGAAACTTCTTTTCATGCACTACCATTCCGCGGAACCAGCTACATTCGACGGTCGTTCCGAACCGATACGACATTGGCATATGCACGCTCGTTTGCCCTCCTATCCCATAAAAAAAATTTGTTCCTAATAGTCAATCGCTAAGTTAAAAGAAATGAATTTAAAATCAAACACCCTTTTTTAATGCAGAGCAGGCATACCCACCAACAAGCCGGTCACTTGGTGATAAATAATCACCATCGACAATGCGAAGGCGTCTCAGACGCGTTGCCGGTCTTCTGCCGCTCGTTTCTTAAATGCCCTTTATTTCGTATTAAAGTAGGAATACTACACGTGGTAAATTGTTCCAAATTTGTAAAATTCGTGGTGGAAAACTGCGAATGGATCGCACGGTGGTAGACGGCAAGCCATCAAGGTGATGGCGATTGAATCTACGTCATGGTTTTCATAGTACAACAATAAACACGAGTTTAAAAATAAACATGTTTTAATATGGTGATAAATGGAGTCAGGAGTTACTTTACGGAAATCCATTACAATTTTATTTATTGGTTTTACTTAGCTAAGATCCGCGATAAGCAAACAAAAACAGAAAAAGAAGAAGTGGATTTACGGGAAACTTGAAATAAATAAATCTTCCCGAAAAAAACGGCCGTCAGCAACTCTCCACCTTCCAACCACTATCAACAACATCAAACACATACTACCACTTTTCCACCTTGCACACGACACGTGTTTCGCCTCAACACGAGGCATCATCAGGTATAGTAGACTCTACGGAAGACAACCGTTAAGGTTAAGTGTTGTCTTCCGTAACTTAATAGACATATGATTAATAGACGTTATTATGCGAAAATCCTTTTTTACAAATTTTCCTGACACCCGATTCTTCGGTTGGGATTATACTACTTAGAGTGTATTTTTCACTTTTGTACTAAACATACAATATGTATTTCTTTTTTATTTGGACAGATGGGTGTCGAAATTTGTACCAATTAGTATTTTACAAAGTACAATGACAATCGAATTAATAAGCCACATGGCGGAGATCTCATATGCCAGGTATTTTATTTGATTTTCTTTTATGAGATTCTCGTCATATGGAATACTAATATCCACTATCATTGCCTTGCGTTTAGTTCGATCCACTATAATTATTGTTATAATTATAATATATATATATATATATATTTTTTTAATTTTGTTTTAAGTATCATACCATTTCACATACGGTTTTTGCTAATTTTAAGTTTACTAGAATTTAAGTCTGTATCAAATTAGGTCGCAATTTTTAAATATAACGATTTTAACATTCGTTTTACTAAATGTGTACGCAATAATTTGTTGTATAAATGTTTTTCTTAGTAAAAATAGTTGAAGAAACCTTTTTGTTGTTAAAAATATTTCTTCAAATATTTTTATCAACATATTTGTTATTATTAAATAGTTTAATAAATATTATTCCTATTAAAAATAATACAGGCTAAAGCCTCACACCGACAGCGGCTAATATAAGTACAAAACTTATTGCATTGTAAAATACATAAATAAATAAAAGAAATTAAAATAAAAATAAAAATCTTATTGGAAAATCTTTAAGTAATATATATTGTACATTATTACTACATCGTACACTTTTCTATTTTCCTTCACAAAAGTAAATGCTAGAATAATCACTTTCGTAATATGAAAACAAGTTTTTTCCGTAATGTATTCTAATGTACGCACTCACCCGAAAAAACGGATGTTCGGGAACATATATATAATATATTCCTAATATTGGGAAGTTTGAAAACCACCGTCGTGAAATTCGTTTGTATTTTCTTTTAGAAGGAAAAGTTTTGGTTGTAATTTAACCGTTAGAGTGCTGAGCGGCGCAAAAGTGATGCGATAGTTTGAATCGAAAATTGCGCCGCAGCGCAAAACTGCCGCGCGCATCAGTGTGTTTTTGGTGCTTCGTGGTAGTGGACGTATTCTAATCTCGCGCATAATTTGTTACGAGAGTGCATATTTATACATTTAAAAACAACTATTTACATTTTTTATATATTATTTCATATGTATTGTTTTATCGCTAACAGCGATTTCTTCCAGACAACCGTAGGATGGACACAATGTTAAAAAAATAGAGATGAAAAAAAACAATAATAAACAAAGATAATAGCCATAACCAAATATATAAGCATATACATACATACACACACACCCATATATGTGTGTATATATATATATATATATATATATATATATATATATATATATATATATATATATATATATATATATATATATATATATATATATATATATATATATATATATATATATATATTATATATATGGGTGTGTGTGTATGTGCCTGTGCCTGGACTGTGAAAAAGTGAGATGGATATATATTTTTTCTCCAACATCCCACTGACCAGATTTCCCCTATTCGCTCGGATTAACATGTAAACAGCGTTTTGCTTTGTATCGGCTATAAACACGATTTTACGATGTTATCTCGCCCTGGCGCCATTACTGTGACCAGTTCATACTCCGTCACCGGCCGCCGAAATAAATGAATTAGTGCCGCGTAATTTAATGCTATATAAGTTATTATAACAACGAATGTGGTTGGTTAAAACCTATTCCTCCATACGTGGAGGTTTCGTGCATAGCGGGGGAACATATAAACTCATTCTTCTAAGAATGCCACTCCGACTTGCGACTTGCGATATTAGGGAGTCGACCGGGATAGTGAGTGCTCCAGAACTGCTGCACCTCGCGAAGAAGAAAGAGAGTTGTGCTGAATTAGCATTTTAATAAATAAATAAATAAAAAGCCAATTTAGTTGATTGGCTTTTTATTTCATTACTTCTACAAATATTATTTATAACATTTATTTTTATTTGCAAGAGTCTCAGTGTAGGTATTGCTTCAAAAATCCCTATTTAACCCCGTCTTGTGCTACTTGGATTAAAGCGGGATGAGCTAATCTTCTAATAGTGGAACATATATGGACCGTAAAAAAGCTTAAAATTAGAAAAAAATGTAAGTGTGGCAGCCATCGCCCTTATTGACCAATTTAAAAGAAAGTGGACGCATTAGGAATTTACATACTCATATTATTTGGTCAGAGAGTTGAGTTGTAAGTTTTTCTAGAATATAAACCCAGAACGCTAGACAATGGTAAGCTGCCAGCTGAGCATTTCTTAACGCTTTTTCTATTGGATAGGAATGCAAACGAGCAGGCGTGTCACCTGATGGAAAGCAATCAACGCCACCCATAGACATCCGCAATTCTATAGGCAGTGCAGAAGCGTTGCCGGCCTTAAAAGAAAGTGTAGACTTGTTTTTTGATGGTTCCAATGTCGCATCGGTTCGAAAACACCGCTAGAGGTAGTAGATAGATAGAGTCCACAGGGTATTGGTGCGTGGAGAGAAGTGGAAAGAAACGCTAGCTTGAAAGTAAAACTGTGTCCCGTCAAAAGATTACTTTGAATCCAGGAAAATTTCGCTGTAAAGTTCAACGTCAGAAACAAAATAAGACGCCATTAAAAAGAAATAAAAAAATATATATCTTAATTTTTTATCACGAATACTTCAATGTTAGCGCTTTGACGACTCTAAAACGGCGTAAACACGGAAATGTTTGTAAAATGTCAGCAAAGCTCTCCCCTCCGACAATGAGTATCGTTAAACTCCTCTGAGAACGAATCTTGAATAAATTCTAGGTCACGTTGAAAGGTTGTAAAAATTTACGTATATTTAGATATCTAACTCTATTTAGGTAACACGAACGCGATGCACCCTGATATATATCAAAACAAAAATACTATCGACCAACTAATGTAGAGGTTGCTATTTTAAGGGACAATGGTAATCATGAGGTCCAATGACTAAGTCTGTTATATCACAACCTCTTTTTGCACTCGACATGTCACCCTTCTCCTTTCTGTGCAGACAATAAAATGCCGTTGGTGTTGTTAAAGTTTTATTCCCACCATTTGTTTTTTCTGAAACTTCTTTCAACACACACTACCATATCATTCCTTGTCTTCCGTTGCGGTAATATCATATCCCTATCATCCTGTCTTTCTTCTCTATCCTTTTCCCTTCGTCTCCGCTAATCAACGGTCTGCCGTGCCAATGGATGCATGGCTAGGGGCGAGCTTTGTTGCAAGCGTGCCGACCGGGTACTATAGTGCCTTACTTCAGCATGCAGGGCTCTGCTGGGGCTGACCTCCATCTTCCCTTGCGACTCGTGGGATTCACTATGTCGAGTTTTAATAAACTCTAATTTGTTAAAAAATGACGGTCACGTGGTCGGCCTACCGTCACCTCCTGGTACTCACCAGGGCGAGGAGCGACTTACGAAGAGCCATTACTCTACAATGAATGTGAGAGGAAGAATGGATGAAAAGATGGGTGAGTGTGGAGGAAGCAAGGAACGTGTGCCTGGGTCATCAGGGGAAACAAGCGTGATGTTATATATGTATATTTATTATTGTATAAAAAAGTGGTCGTGAGCGGTCATTTTCAATTGTATCCGAAGTATATGTTCTTCAGGAGCGTTTTTTATTCATAATTCATCTTTTGTGCACAGCAGTATGTATCGCCGGTCGACCGCAGCGCGCATATCTTCATAGTTAACGTAGCGAAACGTCGCGTTCGAATCGTTAAAGTCCATTTAACGAGCCATTCGACTGGAACGACTGTTTACCGGTCAATATTGACGATACGAGAAATCTGGAGTGAGGGGCGTCGGGCACTATTCCTGCTCTTAATGACTTTATTTTGATAGATTATTGCTCGTTTGGAGCGACGACAGGTGGTCTTTATGTGCGCAATAATGTTGTGTGTTGTTAACGAACCGGTTGATATATATATATATATATATATATATATATATATATATATATATATATATATATATATATATATATATATATATATATATATATATATATATATATATATATATATATATATATATATATATATATATATATATATATATATATATATATATATATACCACTTATATCACAGAATCCATACAGACATACACACACACAAACACATATCTGCACACGTACAGATCACATATTTAATAATTTATTATCTTATGTAATCTGTGTGGGATCTAGTGTCTATTATTATTATTATAAGTATTCCGAGTGTCTGTGCTTCGCCATTTCGGCTTGGAGAACTTTAGTGGAATATTATGGGATAGATGCCATAAAAAAAATTATCCCGTCACGTCCTGATTCTCACGAGGGCGAGAAGCGACCAATGGAGAGCCGTCTCGCTAAGATGAATGGTAGCGGATGAAGCTCTATGGTCCCTGCCAACCCCTGCGGGGGGATAGGCGTGAAAATATGAAAAAAAATGTCTCTACGATACGATATTATCATACTTTGATATTATCGTATACGATGATATCGATATATTATCGATACGAATTATTTAAGATGTAAATTAAAGACAGCACTACGATTAATCCTTTATTGACAACTGTATAAATAAATAAATAAATCTAAAAAAATGTGTTTAAGATTTACAAAGGACTAAAAAATGCTAATGTAAAAAAAACTTACTCGTTATTAGCTTCTTTTGATCTTAATCTGTAAGTAAAGGAAACAATATAAATATATATAAGTTAATTCGATAAATGTAAGTTGGTGGACGGACTTTTCCCGCCAACTTACATCAGTGACGTTGTGTTTTTATTTCATTGTCATAATCTTTTATTATTATCAGTTATATTATTTAATTGTGGTGGAGTGTTATACAATACAGTTCGATTAAGGTTTATAAGTGACGTGATATGAAATAAATGTGTGTTTCGTGAATTTTTAAGTTGACTGAAAAAGTCCATATAAGGTTTTGGTAGAATAGCCACCATTTTATCAAGACGTAACGTAACAAGCTAACTAGACATTTCAAGAGTTTTTATATTATTCCGTTTTACTTGACATTGGCATAACAGTTTTAACTAATTGCCATCAAAGAATAGACAAAAAAAGTGGGTGGACGAGGTAGAAACACCACGTAGACGTAGAGTATGAACCATTGGAAGTGATCCAAAAAACAGATCTCTTATCATCTGGTGATATGGTATACGATATTATTTTATCAATAAAATCAACTTTAACCAAAGAAGGTTAGTTCCATAGACATTGCAGAACCGTTGTCGGCCTTTAAGAAATATGAAGGCTAGTTTTACGGAGGTTCCAATATCATATCCTAGTGGTAGAGCCACGCTGCAGATGGATACTTTGTCAAGAATGGCATATTATTTGTCTGTAGCATGAATGGGCCGGCTCGTCCTGGGAAAGTACCACACTCCCGCAGCTACCGCGCTTCGTACGGTGAGCGGTCTGAGTTCGGGAGGCCCAAACCCCTCTCCTTCCCACTCCCACTCCCCCTCCGATACCCAATCCCCCTCCCACTCCGATTCCCAGTCCCATAATTTTACTTTCCTTTAAGGTCGGCAACGCTTCCGCACTGCCTATGGCGTTGCGAATGTCTATGGGCGGCGCTGGTTGCTTTCCATCCGGTGACACGCCTGCTCGTTTGTCTTCCTATGCCATAAAAAAATATCGCTGAGCAAACACAACCTAAGGTAGCTGTGTAGTCCACTGGCCGGTTAAGTGGTGTGTGAAAAGAAGTTTCGGGAAAAACGCACCGTACTGGATCGCAATTCATCTAATTTAGATGGTGGAGATGAAACTTTAATGGGATGTTATAAAACCAAAGTCTAAAAACCTTGATGTATTGTACTAGCATAGTTCCCTAAGTTGAAACAACAAGCGCGTGTACATGTGATGCGAATGCTCCTAAGGGGATACCTGACCTCCGCTGACCTCGAATCTCATGGCGCCAAGCCAAAGGCTCGCAGATGACCTGCCCCGTAAAGTTTTTATCGGGGTCGTGTAACCTCTGGCGCGTTACGGTTTTTAAAAAATGTTATAAAACACTTTTCATATACCCAATAAATCAAATTAAATTAAGATCAATTTGATTCAATTCCAAATCAATTAAATTAAGTTTAATTGGATTTATGAATTAAATTATTATTAATTAAATTTTTAAATTAATTGAATTATTATTTATTCGTGTAGACAAGTAGTCTAAAGAAAAATGGATCGAAATTATCAATTTTTATTCAATATAAGAGTTGCAAACGTTGATTCTAACCAGAAAAGCCACCGACAAACTCGCCACTTAATAATAATGAGAGAATTTATTTTGATACAAGTTTCAGTGAATTATTTTGTGGCGGGTTAGGCCTGAATAAGAAATCAGCCTGTATTTCCGTTATTACTATATATCCTTCTATCTAACCTTCCATCTCCTATTTTTATGTATTATTAATGATATTTGACAACTACATTCTTATAGTGGGTTTCTCTAAAAGTCATATGGTTATTTACTAATCTTTCCATTCCCAAAGTGCCGGCGAATTTCTTTTGTTCCCGCACGCTACGTTGAAAGCTTCTTGAAGCTGTCTTTTTTTAACAGCCCACATACATATGCGCAAGATAGAGTAGAAGAATAACGTTCCCACGGCCGATTACCCACAAAATGGACAGACTTCATCAAAGCATCTTCTAAGTGTTTGATTACCGAGTGTACACGCAGCACCACGAACAGAATTTTACTTTATTCAATCAGACAATCCACGGACCATTGTACGACTGAGCGCCACCTACCCCGGTCTTCGGCTTCACGCTTCCAGTTTCTGCCAGATCGTCGCATCATCTAGCCGGGGAGCGTCCCACACTACGTTTGCCGAGACGCGGTCTTCGTCTTCACTCCAGCAGTCGTCTGCTCCAACGATTGTCGGATCCGATGCAGAAATTAAGCCCGCGACTATCGACTTCAAAGGTATTAAATGAGTCGTTTAGGTCATCTTTCAAGTTATCTACATTTTATAAAACCCATTGCAACTTTTCCTTGTGTACTTCCAAGAAATATAAGACCAAAGTCAGCAAACGCAAAAAAAGGGAACATTGTCAAGAACTGACGCGTCTTGCACTAGCTTTCGCTGGTTCATCAGTCAGTAACGAGGCTTTGACATAAATAAAAATGCAGGGGCACCCCACTCCACTGTGCTCTCAAGTAGGTCAAGCATTCGATTCCGCAATTCTTTCAACTTGACACTTATTCTGGGTATAATTTTCAATTTGCTTACTACAGATGTGTAAACCAACAAGTAATATAGAAAAAAAAAATTGAAAAATGAGGAGATCTTGTGTGATGTTTGGGTGTCCGGTCACCGCGTGGATTTCGGATATATCTGGCGCTCGTACAAACAAGTCATCGTGTGGATGCTTTCTCGTTTGCCTTTCTATATCTCGTGAAATTATGTGTCCAAATTACCTGCAAAAACTTTGAAATACCTTCGAGACCCATTTTATATATGTCAATGAGTTAGATATATATACATACATACGTGTATTTTAAATCATACTATATCACGAATCTTGACGAAAACTTCGCGTGCTTTATCATCGTAATTGTGTTACATCACAGCACCCGGATCCGTCAAATTCATTTAATATTGAATCTCAAAATAAATTGAAAGGGTCTACAGAAACTGTACCTACTGAGGGCCTGTAAAACTGTGAACCCTTTTATAAGAGGGCCACGTCAAAAACGATTTCAACTTGCTTGTCTCATAAAATAGTCGAAAGCCATTTTGTTTTACTGGTCCCTTTGAGGAGAATTTTTATATCGAATAACTCTTTTATATTCTTTGCATTGAAACTTGCCAATCAAGTTTATTTACGTTTCTACCAATCAAGTTTGTTTACATTTCTACCAATCAATTAATCTCCACGGAGTTTATTTCATCTTTCAAATATCGCTAAACTGATATAGATGTGTTTTGAAATTGCGAAAAAATGTCTGCTCCACTGACCCATATTATTTTTCCTTTTATATTGGCTGTTTTCAGTAATACTCATATTTCTGTTTGTATGTTTATTTGTTGTTTTTTATTATTTAGCCTATTTAGGAGTATTAAGACTATGTTTGAGCTCTTCATTGTTTCCCATGAATAAATCCTCATTACTATCTATTTTCATTATTACGTTGTTATTATTACTAGTCTTTAATTTTTTTTTCGGGGAGTTTCTTTGCCTAGCCGCCTGTCCGGTAGTACGGTATTGGTACACGACCCCGGCCTCCCGAGCTACTACCGTATCACTCCTTGTCTTCCGTTGCAGTAGTATCATATCCCTATTATCCTGTCTAAATCTATCTTTCTTTTCTTCTCTATCCTTTTCCTTTCCTCTCTGCCAATCCACGGTCTGCCGTGCCAAAGCATGCGTGGCTAGGGGCGAGCTTAGTCGCAAGCGTGCCAATTGTCCAGGGATCGGGCACCCCCGGGTACTATAAAGCCTTACCTCAGCATGCGGAGCTCTGCTGGGGCTGACCTCCATCCTCCTTTGCGGCTCGTGGGATTCACTATGACACATTTTAATAAATCTAATTTGTTAAAAAATTACGGCGACGTGATTCGCAACCCATCGCGTTATAATTCCCACGAAGGCGAGAAACGACTAACGGAGAGCCATTTCGCTCCGATGAATGTGAGAGGAAGGATGGATATATCTGAGGTCTCTGTCTACCCCTATGGGAAACAGGCGTGATGATATCTATCTATGTATGTATTAAATCTATTGGTGAATTCAAAAATAAATTATTAAATCTTTTTAGACCTCTTATAGAAAGGCAAAAGAACGAAAGGCTGATCACTTGATAGTAAGTACTACCCATCTATAGGAATCTTCCTTCTGGTGCAAAAGATTCTAATTGATGGCACGGGAACGAGATACATAGCCTGAAATTGTAAAACATTATTTAATTGATTGCATACAGCAGACAAGGAAATCCTATTCCCTGGTAGAGGAAAGCGGTTAGAATCTCGACATTAATTAGACAACGGTCAGTATCTAGCAAAGATACTCGTACCAATTACAAGTTTTTCGAAATAATACCCTAAGATAAAGAGAATAAACCTCTAAGAATAAAGCTTATAGATACGTTCCCTATTTTCTATAAGATGAAAGAGAAAAAACGAGAAAGAAAGGAAAAGGAGATAAAGAATAATCATGCTCGCCCAGATACACAAGCTATTCGGATAACAATTTCTGCAAGAGTGTAGTACCTACTTGGCCGGATGGTTTTCACACTGTAGGCTAAAACCATTTACACTCTATATCTACCACTCAGAATAGTTAAATACATTTTAATAACTAGACTGGATGAACCTGCCAGTAACATTTGTGTGAAAGTTCATAAGGTGTGTATACTTCTGTTCACTTCTCTTCTTCTATAAATAATGTTGTATCAATCGGGGCGTTGACCCCCTCTGACCTCTTAAAACGTGACTGGCCATTTGTGACCTTCATCGTAAAAACTTTTATCGGAGTGTCATAACCCATAACATAAATTTCAACTCTATAAAATGTTACGGTACTCAAATTGTTTGTTGCTTTTTATGGCAACGCTCCACGGCCCATAAAAGATATCTTTACCAACTGACCAATTTACATTCCTCATCAATAGTTGCCAAAGTCGATCTCAATCGATTGGCCTTTCGATCAGTAATAGGTCTCTTTCTGGTATCGCGATGCATCTTCATACATACATATCATCACGCCTGGATGGAGGCTTCCCCCACAATCATCACCTCATGGAAGCCCGCTGGTTAATTAAATTCCTCATACAATTTGGTCAAGGTATGTTTTTCAGGGTCTAACCGTACCGACTCTTCCATCCACATCCGCAACGTAAATTTCTTTTGCAAGTCTTCTTTTTTTATAGCATAGTGGGGCAAATGAATAAGCGTGTCGTCTTTAATCCTTCCTCTCTATGTACCCAAGCCAAAAAGTTGAGAAAGGGATGCTTAGATGGTTTGGGCACATAGAGAGGTTGGATGAAGGACGACACGCTTGCTCGTTTGCCTTGCTGCATTATAATAGACATAACATATTTTGTGTTTTCATAAAGCTTATTAAATTGTTAATATTGAGATATAAAATAAAATATTATCTATAGAAGGTTTGTTACAATATCCATTAAAACAAGCGAATTCATTTACAATGTCACACGCAATGAAGGAAGTTTAAGGTGATACAGGAAACACATGTAACAGCAAAAATAAAACTCCTTTGTACGATCACGAACCGGCAATAACAAACAAGGTTTCCGACGTTAAAGCACGCGCCGTGCATCAACTATAAAAACGCTGATTTTTACATAGAGATGTTCCTGTTAACAAAAATAAACTTTGGCGACTCATAAATAAAATTCAAAGTTCATCATCAACTGTTGATGTTGTGGTTGGCTGTACATAAACCTCCTCTAAGACGCATTAATAATTCCCGCTGCCGAATTCCACAACCGCACAACTCGCCGTAAAGGAAAATTTCATCCCCACCATCTGGATGAGTGGCGATCTACTACGGTGCGTTTCTCTCGTAACTTCTTTCCACGCACCACCAGTTTGTGGAACCAGCTACCCTCGGCGGTCTCTCCGAACAAATACGACATCGGAACCTTCAAAATACTAGCCTATACATACCTAAAAGGCCGGCAACGCTTTCGCGACTCCTATGGTGTCGCAGTTGTCCATGGGCGGCGTTGATCGCTTTCCATCAGGCGTGCTCGTTTGCCCTCCTATCCCATAAAAAAAATTCAATAGTGATAGACAGCGCTACCTGCTCCTTTTATTTAATTTATAATTTTAGAGCAGGCAAACGAGCATGCGGTTCACCTAGTATCTTATTCACACCTACCTCATATACAGACATATCACAGAACTTATATACATACATATCGTCACGCCTCTTCGGTAGGGGTAGGCAGAGACGACAGATTTCCATCCGCTACGATCCCGGCACTCCTTCCTTGCTTCCTCCACACTCATCCATCTTTTCATCCACCCTTCTTCTCACATTCATCGTACTGATCTTTAGTGGTAGAACTACGTTGCAGACAAATACTTTGTCAAGAATAGCATATTATGTCTGTAGCAAGCAATGGACCGGCTCGCTCGGGGAAGAACCACACTCCCGTAGAAAACCGGCGTCTGAGTGGTAGCTTAGCTACCGCGCTTCGTACGGTGAGTGGCGGAATTCCGGAGTGAGAGTTTCGGAGGCCCAACACTCACTCCCACTCCCATAATGTCACTTTCCCTAAAGGTCAGTAACGCTTCTGCACTGCCTATGGCGCTGCGGATGTCAATGGGCGGCGTTGATTGCTTTCCATCAGGTGACACGCCTGCTCGTTTGCCTTCCTATCCCATAAAAAAAGCGAAACGGCACGCCGTTAGTCGCTTCTCGCCCTCGTGAGAATCAGGACGTGACGGGTGGCGAACCACGTCGCAGTTATTTTTTAAAAAAATGAGAAATCTTAGAAATTAATACAAACAGCTGTTACACGACCTTACGTAGAATAGTGGTTCGGTTTAATACAGGAAAACTACGCCATCGTGTCATTTGGAACGCGTCCAAAACGCTCTACCGCCGCCCCGACTCGGATCCTACCTCAATTACGTTTTAGTTGTACCCGTCGATCGCTTGCCTTCGTATTACCGTAAGACTAACTCGCCACAAAAAAGAATTTCAATATCGTCCATAGATAATATACCATAGGCATTGGAGAAGCGTTGCCGGCCTTTGAAAAACATGTAGGTTTGTTTTTAGAACGTTCCAATGTCGTATCGATGTACATCATCATCTTATCGCCACCCCTGTCTCCCGTAGGGGTAGGCAGAGACCACAGATCACCATCTGCTACGATCTCGGCACATTTTCCTTGCTCCCTCCACACTCATTACTCTCCTCATGTAAGCCCGCCGGTTAAGGATACACTTTATCTGGCCTTTCTTAAAAACTTCAGCAATTTGGTCAAAGTATGTTTTCCGTGGTCTTCCCCTATCAACCCTTCCATCCACATTCGCAATACGAACGAAGAAATTTGGTGGAGAACCAGAGTCAACGACATTAAGTTAGCAGCCCTTCAAGTTAGCAGGGTCACGTTTGACGGAGAATCAACCACGGTTGGAGTAGACTAGTACTGGAGTGGAGACAGCGTCTCGGCAAACGTAATAGCCTCCATACTAGATGGAGCGACGATCTGCGCAAGGCGGCTGGTAGAGACTGGATGCGTGTAGCCGAAAATCGGGTTAGGTGGCGCGCTTTGTGTGAGGATTACGCCCAGCACTGTACTGTGATGGGCTGATATTGATTGATTAGTCTTTCGCAGATAATCATAAAAAAATTAATTTAAAAAAATTTTTATTTTTGAAGTTTATCTGTCCGCCTGTCATGTCCTATGAGGTTTCATACCTTTACATTATGTTAAGCAAATTTGTTTACTGTCTCATAGTGTAATTTAATATTAAAACGGGGCCTAACATCCAATTACAGACGTCGAGAAGTTTCTCAAGAGAAATTTGACCGTTGCGTATCTAAATTACAAATACTGACTTGCTTGAATTAGATTCGGGGGCCTTTAAATTAAATAAGATAGGACAGGTTTCTAGGACAAGAAGTATTAGAGTTTGACTTTATAATAACGCTAATTTATTGTTATATTTCGTGATTTTTATTAACAATTTATAATTTTTTTTATATGTTCACGCCTATCCCTGCAGTGGTTGGCAGAGACCACAGAGCTCCATCCGCTACAATCCGGGCACACTCTTCCCGCCTCCTCCACACTCATCAATGCTTTCATTCATTCCTCTCACATTAATTGCAGCGAAAACGGCTCTCCATTAATCGCTTCTCGCCCTCCATCAAGACGTCATGAGTGGCGAAAAATGACGGCGACATGGTTCGCCATCCGTCACGTCCTGATTCTCACGAGGGCGAGAAGCGACCAATTGAGAGCCGTTTCGTTGCAATGAATAGTAGCGGATGAAGCTCTTTGATCTCTGCCAACCCCTGCGAGGGATAGGCGTGAACATATAAAAAAAAAAATAAAATAAAGATATCGATAGAGTGAGGTTTAGCGTTGACAGGCATCTAATTTAAATTGTTTAAAAAATTAAAAAGAAAACCAATGATCCTTGTGCTGCGGCACTGTACAGCCAAATTTAGGAAATGCAAACTATTTTAAACATTGTATTATAGGCAAGTAAATTTGTTTTAAACTTATTGTATTGGTAGTATGCCATTAGATTTTGAAATTATTGTATCCCAACAGAAAAAGGTCGATTATCACTGCTCTTACCACTCGGCCAGCGATCCTATATAAATTCATCAGTATAATTATATTATGTTATAAGCATTATATTTGACTGATCGTGTTTGTACAAGCAGTGTATAACAAACGGTGGTACTAAATCACGAAGTATTTCTCGAGATTTCAGCCGCAGTTAGGGTTGTCAATTCTGTAGAAATACAGAAAATATTTTTTCTGCTAATTAAGAGCTAATTTTATAACGAGAAAATATATTAAATTACAAAGTAAAATATCCAGGACAAAATCCAATAAATGTATAATTCTAAACATAGTATTTTTTCATAGAAGTGGTAGACAAAGATGTTGGTGATTAATAATCACCACCACACATAGATATCTACACCACCTAGTACAACAGTATTAATGCGTTACCGATGTGGAATAATTAGAAAGGGAGAGAGTGGTAATGGGAAAAGAAGAAGAAAGCCAAGAAAGATTTAAAACAGTTCAGGTCAGTTGGTAAGGATGGGATTTACGATCTTATTTCATGAGTTTGTATCCTCCATTTGACTATTGATGTGAACCATTTCCTAGTACAATCATTATTAGCTTAGTTGAAATAGTTACCAAGAATTCTAGTAAAATTAGGATATTACTACTTTTCTGAAAATTAACGAGAAGAAAGGAAGAGTAAATGAGTTCAGCCTCTACATCACTGCACTCATCAAACGAAGTGGAGTAGTTAAATTTCTACTCGGTTTTCCGCAAGTCAGGTGCTTTTCCGATTGATTTGGCCTATTTGTATTGCAGATAAAAAAAATCGGTAAAAAATACATTTAACAATTTTAAAATTTTTGACAACATTCAACCTAAAAATTAAGTAAAAATAAAAAATTTGTTAGTGTCTATTCCTTCAGAAATGGAAAGAGTCCATGCCCAGTGGACTCTATAAAAAAATATCATAATATGAGATTTGAAGTTTTTTTCATATGACATAAAATCAATTCTCTTTAAAAAAAATCCTTTTGGCAGATTGTTATAATAGTCATTGCGACAATAAATTAAAAAAAAATGGCAGATTCCTGCAGGGTTGGCAGCCCTCGCCGCAGATATAAAGAGCTACGCAAACAGTTTCCTCGCCCAGAAATACAATGCACGTATTTAGTTACGGAACGCACCTCGAAGTTTAGCTTCGATAAATACGCAGTATTATTCGTGTTCAAATACGTATCAAGTCTAAAAACAATCTCTGCATTTCATTATTTAATATCACGATTCTGTTGATTCAGCTTGTGCCTGGTGCTGGCGAGTTTAGCTAGTATAGAGTTCAAGTTGTATTTAATCCTTTAATTCCTACTATATATTTATGTATGTTATATAGTTGTTTATATATTTATGTACTTATTTATATTATTATATATATTTTCATTCTAATAGTGGTCGACACATGGAGACGATACAAACTATAGGTCAGAACAAACGTAAGCATATTTTGCGTGTGTGATGCCACGTTTCATTATATGAGTGCAGCGATCCAGAGGCCTTATTTCTTTCTTCTTTATTTATTTTCTTTTCTTCTCCCAATACTTCCTCCTACACCTACCTTTATTAACATCCCAATCCTAAGGTAGAACATATCTGCAGCGTCCTTAGTCCTGCAGATGTCCATAGACAGTTGTTTGGGTCATAATTAGGTGACCTGCTAGCGCTCGTTAATCTATGACTGCTATAAAAAAAAGTTTACGGTAAAAAATTTATATATCTTTCATTTTTTTTATTTTTTACGCCATTCACCACCATGCTTGGTGAATACGGATTGTAAACAGACCAGATTTTTATAGACTACTATAACTGACTTATTTCTACATGTATTCTATCTTGATAACTTAAAGTTATAATATTGTAATGAAAATAATAATAATAATAATATTGTAGTTAGTATTAAGCCGAAGGCATTATATAACTGTTTACTATTAATATAAACCTGTTTTGTATTTTATTAATATTATATAATACTTACACGTAGAGATAGAGAGAGATACAAATGTGATTGTACAATTAATGATACTTTTTCTTCTTTCTTCTTTTATATATCAATTAGCTATATTTATGTCAAGTAAAATAATATTAAGTATCTTGAAATGTAAATTCAGCTTGTATTTTGGATGAAATGGCCGCCGTACCTTTAGTTACATGGACTTTTGTAGTCAAGTAAAAAAGACGTTACACACATTTATTTTATTCCACTTTACTTGTTCCCTTTAATCAGACTAGATTGAGTAATAAGCCACGAGAATTAAATTGTACGAACATGAGGTTATAAAAATTAAATATAAACTCAACGTCAGTGATGTAACTTGGCGGGAAAAGTCCTTAAAGATTGTAACCTACATTTCAATTAAGAATGGCATACAAAATCTATTCTATTCTATCAACAAAGAAGAAGTAACTTTAAAGCGATTATTTCTTCAAAATAAACTAATTAACGCCAGCAAAGTTATTCATTGACATTTCACAACGGTTCGGAGTAGTGTGGTTGCAATTACAAACAAGTAGCGAAATCAAGGCGCGGTCACGAATTCTTAAGGCCACAGTCAAAGTATCGCAAATGTTCGAATCAAACTTTCTCAATTAACACTTGGGAAGTATGATAGGAAACTTTTAGTTTTCGCAAAGTCAACGAGAACATCGTGAGTGTTGCCAGTAAGATAAAACACGTTTCCCCAATTACCTAAAACACGTTTCCTCAATTGCATAATATTTTTTTATTAATTGCATAACATTTGTACCACAATGTTTTTTAAGGATAATGTTTAATAAAATGTGCTATTTTAAAAAATATGAAAGCCATATAAAAATGAATTATATTAGAATAGTATGTGCCAGTACGCTTTTGATTTTTTTTAATAATAAATAGTATCTATCACACGCTTACAGAATCCTGGCGTAAAATAGTAGCATTTTTCTGTTACCATATTTCGAATTTTTGAGTGTCCATTGAATTTTTTGCGTAATCAGATAAAATTTTTTCAGAAATATTATACGTTTTTTTTGCAGTTTACAACGTTTTCGATTTTTTGTGTCAATATATACATATGTTTCACGATACATAATATATATTTATTTTTTCGCCTTAATCGAATTATATGGTACAATACGCCGCAGGAATTAAACAATGTTACTGATATTAATATGAGATAAATGTGAAATAAAAACGCAACACCACTGATACAAATTGGCGAGAATAGACTTATAATAAATACAGTAGATGAATGTCTTATAGAAGATTAAGAATAAATAAATTCTGATTGGCGCAAACAACCCCGTTCAATGTCAGCCACGATTCCTGCCAAGGTCAATGCCCGAAATATAAATAAAAAAATAAATAGATTTTCACAAAAAGGTTTTCATTATATTTCACGTTTCCTAGAATTCAATTAACGCCAACACGCACAAAGGGCGTCAGACATGGCGAGTGTGTTAATTCACGAATAATCGGACTTGCGAAAACGAAAACGGTAACCCGATTTATATTGTATAACGAGAACTGTTTATACAATGTAAATCGGGAACGATTTTTTTATGTGTAAACTGTAATTAACATCATGTGTCATCCACTATACATATTGTTTATTAGTAACATTAAAAAAATGTATTATGCTATAAAAAATGTAAACTAATAGGAAGGAATTAAAAAAAAGAGGATTTCTTTTCCGTCCGGAGGAGCCTTATTGCGAAATGATCGTAAAAGCTTGATTGCCGACGGACTGGCGTTTGACAAATGAAATGTAATTTCTCACATCAAAAAACAAATTGAATGCAAAGCCAGAGCCGAGAAAATTGGCCTCTATAGGCAGTATCAGTTCACAAGTAATAAGGCAGCAAACAGCCTAGAAAAAATATTTCTACTTCTGTACAATATCACCAATAATATGTTTTACTACGACGGTTCAGTGGCGGGGCCCTCCCCCCACGGAGTCAATGGTCATGGGTTCGATCCCCGTATCGGAATAAATATTTATTCAGAGTCTGGTAACCCCCCCCCCCAATACGCATTTCCGTTCCAGCCCTTTCCTTTCTTCTCTATCCTTTCCCTTCCTTCTCAGCCAATTCACGGTCTGCCGTGCCAAAGGATGCGTGGCTAAGGGCGAGCTTAGTCGCAAGCGTGCCGACCGTCCTGGGATCGGGCTCCCCCGGGTACTATGGTGCCTTACCTCAGCATGCAGGGCTCTGCTAGGTTGACCTCCATCCTCCCTTGCAGCTCGTGGGATTCACTAAGACAAATTTAATATACCTAATTTGTTGAAAATGACGACGACGTGGTTCGCCACCCGTCACGTCCTGATTCTCACGAGGGCGAGAAGCGACCAATGGAGAGCCGTTGTGCTGCGATGAATGGTAGTGGATGGAGCTCTGTGGTCTCTGCCAACCCCTGCGGGGGATAGGCGTGAATATATATAAAAAATATGTATTAAAAGGTAATAAATATGTTTTAATTAGTGTAAATGGTAGAGAGTTGATTAAAGTAAAGGTATAACCTAAAAACACCCACACAGTGCAATGTGACCGTTGAAATTGTTCGTCTTCATTTCACTAGGGTAGCAGAACACGTGTAAAGTCGACGCTAAAATAGGAACTGAAGATGCACGTGTAAGACGGCCTTTAATTAAAGCAAGTATTTACGTTAGACCCTCGTTAACTCTGCAGCCCTGGTTACAAGGATGTAATATCAACTAGGTGAAAGAAGATACTTTCTATGTTTCTAAGGATAACATTAGTAAATTAGTTTTATTGGTCAAATAAACCAATTTATTTAATAAAACTATCGTACATAACGGTAATATGACGGCGACGTGGTTCGCCACCCGTCACGTCCTGATTCTCACGAGGGCGAGAAGCGACGAACGGAGAGCCGTTTCGCTACGATGAATGTGAGAGAAAGGATGGATGGATGGATATATATATATATATATATATATATATATATATATATATATATATATATATATATATATATATATATATATATATATATATATATATATATATATATATATATATATATATATATATATATATATATATATATATATATATATATATATATACATAAAATATCTAGCAGTGAAACACTAATATACTGGTCACTTTGATTTTTATATGAGGGAACAGAAAGAAGCCTTTAAATATAAAAAAAAACATTGTAAATCTTTGTTGTTTTTAGCTCAAGTAATCTTACAAATTATAAATAAAAATCTAACTCACAAACCCTGGTTAAGAAGTCATGTATTCTAACAATTTGTCCGTTGACCATCCAACCACATATTTGTAAGTGGCACACCTGTCAATAACTCGCCGGATCAACAAGTGAACTTAGCTGCGAGTTGGAAGTCGTTCCCTCCGTAACTTGAGGCGAAGCGGTCGACTTCAACAAAGTTGTAACAGTGCTTATTATTTAAGTTATACGGCCGTGTGGAGACGGGGCTGTGTGCCGTGCTCGAACTCATCTAACTTTGCGAAGTGGGCATTTCTCTAGTGATGTTTGAGAAGTCGAATTTGTATTGAATAAATATATAATCTTAAAAGCGATTTATTTTAAAATAGGGACGCTGTAGAGCGGATTTTGTTTGACCCAGGGGAAATCCTTAATGGAGATAATTTATTATACAACGAACCAGCGACGTTAAAGGATTTATTTGGATTAAGATAGAGTTTTTTGATAATTATAATCAGGAGAGGCTTTTTTATAGTATAGGAAGGCAAGCGAACAGGCGTGTCACCTGATGGAAAGCAATCAACGCCGCCCATAAACATCCGCAGTGCCATATGTTGTACAGAAGCGTTGCCGGCCTTTAAGGAAAGTGTCATTATGGGAGAGGGGAGAGAAAAGGGTGATGGGCCTCCGGAACTCAACCGCTCACAGGACGAAGCGCGGTAGCTAATCTACCACTCAGACGCCGGTTTTCTGTGGCAGTGTGTGCGAGCCGGCCCATTCATGCTACAGACAAATAATATGCCATGTGACTCTACCACTACTAAGGCTGGTAGGTTATTTCGAAATATTTAAACCGAATGCATTTTAAAGCGACGTATTTTCCATCAACTATCTATTCATAATATAAGTGTTTGTGTGATGTTACTAAATGTATATTATATATAAACATTACATTGTTTCAAGTTGCTCCTAGTGAGTGATTTGATTTAATTTTTAACTACTATTTTGATTTTATCGCGTATCTTGCCTAGAGTTGATCTCGGGAACTTATTGAATATCCTGGGAACAATGTAGGAAAATAAACGATACCTCCGCAAATATCAAAGCCTACGTATGGTAACAAGATATTACTTTACATAAAATAACGAGTTTTTACCTTTTAAATATCCAAAGCAACGGGGATAGAGTAAACATGAAAGTGAAATTCAAAACCGGCATCACCCCCCTGGGACTGTGCGGTTGACAACCAAAGTTCGCGGCCGCTCCATAAAATCCTTTGATTACAGCGCTTATCGTAATCAAAGCCAGCGAGCTTTTATAATATTCATAAAAGGAAGAGTGAATTAAAAATGTACTAGTACGAATATGACGTTAGAACCTTAAAAAAACAAGCCTAGGTTTCTATAAGGCCGGCAACGCTTATATAATCCCTCTGGTATTGCAAATTTCCACGGGTGGCAGTGATTGCTTTTCACCAGGCGACACGCTTGCTCGTTTGCCTTCCTATCACCTAAAATATAAATTTGTAAATTTGACTCGAATATGAGGTATTCTAACCATACATGCAAAAAATGCCTTGAACTAGACTACTCATATAGAAATTCAAACAATTGTGACGAAGTTCTCAACTCTATGATCATCACAATCAAAAGGTCACCCATCATCTTACTGCAATGGACGATAGAACAAAAGCTTTTATACTTCAAAAGTTATCGTTTTGTACCCACATCACAGCCCTTATCATTCAGTCTAGCAACAGTTATCTGTAAGCTTTGACAAGACTAACAAAAGCACTTGAAATTCTGTCATAGATAAAATAAATATTATTAAAAAATTATTTAAGTATAATTTAGGTTTGTCATAATATAATAATATTAATAGCTTTACTATCGTACTTGATATTCTATCATAGGTTAAAGAAATGTATGTTAAAAATATTTAATTACAATTAATTTCATAAAAGTCATAATAAAGTTATAAATAATGTGAAATTCATATTTTATTTCGCAGTTCATATATGTATCTACTGGATACGGGCCTTCCTATTTTTAAGGGATTAAAAACCCGCATTTAACCCACCATGCTTATCAGAGGACTGGTAATTAAGAAGACAAATAGACAGAAAAACTTTGAAAATACATTTATCCATTTTTTTGTCTGTACTATACAGACACAAAATATACTTGTTTAAAACTAACTAATTTCTATATTTATTGGAGTGGTTATTGTGTAATTAAAATATTAAAAGATAAAGTGTCTGTGGAGATTCTTTCCGAAATTCTTTCTTCTTACGAACCTCTTACGAACTGTGGAAAGGTAAGATTATTCTAAAATAAATAATTTAAACGACTATGACTCATTTTCATAAATCACATATGTCAAAAAAAATTGATTGCATATTCGGATCAAAAAGAAATATTGCGTGGTCTCATAGTTTTACCACCGACCGAGAAAGTACCAAACTCCCGCAGAAAAGCGCTTCGTCCGGTGAGTGGTTGAGTTCCGGAGTTCGAGGAGTTCTTTATGATAATTAACAAAACTATTATTATTTTTATTAATAATAAACAATGAGTAAAAATTTAAAAAGTAAAAAAAAATATTTTTTCCCATACATTAGGAGATAAGTAACTGCATAGTGATGTGAAATTCTATCATGTGGTATTTTTTAAATCAAACGCTAACTGTTTCAGAAAATGCTCTAAAAATAACAGAAACACATGTTACAAACCTTTCTTCCACTAATTTTCACTTTTTTTTAGCAATAGAAATTCAAATATAATAAAACAAAATCATAAGTTTATTGCAACTACAATACAAACAGCGGAATGACAACTTTAAGCTCGTTTTACTGATAGTGGCACTTGCTTATTTTTGACAGCTATGTTTTTTTTTATGCTATGGACATTAAAAATTTATCCAGACACTATCAACTTAAAGTGAACTTGTTCTTGCTTTGAATTTTTGGGCATTCAATGTTATGATGGAAATTTTCACAATTATGCAAAGAAGGGTTAAGATACAAAATCAGAAGTTACGCCTGAAAACGTGTTATCCTCAGGTATAAAAAAATCTTAGTTCACATACATTTTATTCTATCTCCCGGTCGCCATCGTTCTAATGATAGCTTATAGACGTTAGTTACGGCATATAGAGTGAAACAATGGTGGAAGTTAGAGTCTATTTGATTCCTTGGTTGACGAAATAACATCCGAAAAACAAACAACTCAATATACTTTCGTTCCCATAAGCGGGAATAGGAAATAACTTACCCGTAATAGCCTAATTGGTTAGGAACTTCACTGACGGTCTATCATTGTAGATTTGATTCTATCTATTAGTTTTGGAATTAGATAAAAAAATTATAATTTATATAATGTATATATTTCGGACGACCGATTGGCTCAGTGGCGGGGCTCTCCGGCCACGGAGTTAATGGTCGCGGGTTCGATTTCCGCATCGGAATAAATATATATGGATTTATAAATATTTATTCCGAGTCTGGTAACCCCCTAATCCGCATTTCCGTTCCTGCCCTTTCCTTTCTTCTCTATCCTTTCCCTTCCTCTCCGCCAATCCATGGTCTGCCGTGCCAAAGGATGCCTGGCTAAGGGCGAGCTTAGTCGCAAGCGTGCCGATCGTCCTGGGATCGGGCTCCCCGGGTACTATGATGCCTTACCTCAGCATGCAGGCCTCTGCTGGGGCTGACCTCCATCCTCTCTTGCGGCTCGTGAGATTCACTAACACGAATTTAATATATACCTAATTTGTTGAAAAATGACGGCGACGTGGTTCGCCACCCGTCATGTCCTGATTCTCACGAGGACGAGAAGCGACCAATGGAGAGCCGTTTCGCTGCGACGAATGGTAGCGGGTGGAACTCTGTGGTCTCTGCCAACCCCTGCGGGGGATAGGCGTGAATATATATAAAAAAATATATATATATATGCCTTTATAATGTATATACGTATGATATTTATTTGTATATCCAAGCTCGCTAGTATAATGCTGCGTTCTAGGTTATGGGGTTTTTCCTAATGATATCGCTAAAGTATCGATTCGACGAGAATCCAAGGAAGACTGCTAAAAGTGAGTAAAGAAATATTATAAAATTTTGTTTATAGCTCATTTATGACGTCCTTTTGTTGCGGGCTTCCTTATTAATAGACGAATGGCTTATTAATGGAGTCAGGCGTTACTTTGCGGAAATCCATTACTATATGGACAGTCAAAAGTTTTACTTAGCTAAGATCCGCAACAAGCAAAACAATAACAGAAAACTAAAAATGTATGTTTTTCTGTTGGGTTAAGTGGATTTATTTGTAAACGACACGTGTTTCGGACCTAACACGAGGCATCTTCATGCTTCTTCATGAATTCATCCATTCATTCATCATGCATCTTCATGCCTCTTCATGCATTCATTCATCATGCATCTTCATGCATCTTTGAAGATGCCTCGTGTTGGGGCGAAACATGTGTCGTTTACAAGATGGAAAAGTGATAATGTGTGTTTGGTGTTGTGTATCGTGGTTGATGGGTGGAGAATTGATGGCCGACTTTCGGTAAGTTTTTGGTTTAAGTTCCAAATAAATCCACTTAACCCAGCAGAAAAACACACATTCTTAATTTTCTGTTATTGTTTTGCTTGTCGCGGATCTTAGCTAAGTAAAACTTTTGACTCTTTACAAGACGATTTGTCGGGGCATCACAAATTGAATAAATGCCTGTAGTCACTAAATATATTTATCTTAATGCGGAAATTAGATGGGGGTAGATGAGAAGCATTTCGAGGAGTTGTTCGGAATAATTCCTGCAGCTGAATTCCACTATTGCACAAATCACCGAAAAGAAAAGTTTCATACCCACCATCTATCTGGATTTTCCCGAAACTTCATTCCACGCACAACCACTCTATGGAACCGGCTACCTTCAGCGGTATTATCGAACCTATACGACGTTGGAGCCTTGGAAAACACAAGCCTAGTCTCATCTCAAAGGTCGGCAACGCATTTGCGGATTGCCAAGGGTGTTGCGGATGTCTATGAGCGGCGTTGATTGATTTCCATTCCATTCAAATATTCCATAAAAAAGTTGATCTTGGCTTAAATTTCAATAGCGTGAACTATTCAAAGCGGCTATAAATAGTATCAAGATAAATCGAAACTTTGGCAATAACTTCCTTAACAGAGACTTGTTAAGGGCCGCATCGAATCAAAAGTATTCCAATATGCCGGGAAAACTTGATCGACGATGTGCCGGTGAAGTGGGCTTACAACTCACGGGATCCGCCTGGTGTTGGATACATCCGAAACAATTTTAAACCGCCCAAAGTTTATAGCATTCAGATGCGCTATTACAAAGGCTGTAGCAAAGGGAAATGTTCTTTGTTGGGAATTGTTTTCTTATTTGCATATTTTTGCCTTGAGCCGTTTTTGTCTTATCACTATATGTGGACAGTCAAAAGTTTTACTTAACTAAGATCCGCGACAAGCAAAACAATAACAGAAAATTAATAATGTGTGTTTTTACCTGCTAGATGAAGTGGATTTATTTGGAACTTAAACCAAAAATTTACCGAAAATCAGTCATCAACTCTCCACCCACCAATCACTATACACAACACCAAACACACACTACCACTTTTCCACCTTGTAAAAGCACGTGTTTCACCCCAACCCGAGGCATCTTCAGGTATAGTAGAACGACCGATTATCGGTAAGGTTTCTGGTTTAAGTTCCAAATAAATCCACTTCATCCGGCAGGAAAAAACACACATTATTGATTTTCTGTTATATGGACAGTCAAAAGTTTTACTTAGCTAAGATCCGCGACAAGCAAAACAATAACAGAAAATTAATAATGTGTGTTTTTCCGTTGGGTTTAGTGGATTTATTTGGAACTTAAACCAAAAACGTACCTTTTCGGTTGTCTTCCGTAGAGTCTACTATACCTGAAGATGCCTCGTGTTGGGGCAAAACACGTGTCGTGTACAAGATGGAAAAGTGATAGTGTGTGTTTGGCGTTGTGTATAGTGGTTGGTGGGTGGAGAGTTGATGGCCGATTTTCGGTAAGTTTTTGGTTTAAGTTCCAAATAAATCCACTAAACCCAACGGAAAAACACACATTATTAATTTTCTGTTATTGTTTTGCTTGTCGCGGATCTTAGCTAAGTAAAACTTTTGACTGTCCATATAGTGATGGATTTCCGCAAAGTAACGCCTGACTCCAATAATAATGATTTTCTGTTATTGTTTTGCTTGTCGCGGATCTTAACTAAGTAAAAGTTTTGACTGTCCACATAGTGATGGATTTCCGCAAAGTAACGCCTGACTCCATTAATAATCTTATCACTATAAGTAACCCAACTTGTCATTATATGTATAGTGTATACATATCATAGATATGTTTATAGATTATCACACATTATTTATATAATATAATGAATGTATTTAGTTTGTTTATAGTAGTAGTTGCTGACCTTTAAGGAAAGTGTCATAATGGGAGTGGGAGGGAGAGGAAGGAGGTAATTGGGCCTCCGGAATTCTGCCCCTCACCGTACAAAGCGCGGTAGCTAAGTTGCCACTCAGACGCCGGTTTTCTGCGGGAGTGTGGTACTTCCCCGAGCGAGCCGGTCCATTCGTGCTACAGACAAATATGATGCCATTCTTGACAAAGTATTCGTCTGCAGCGTGACTCTATCAGTATCAAAGTGTTCAAAGTTTCATCTAAAACAGTCGAGCCATTTCAAGATTAAACATATAAAGACAGACATACACATACAGTTATTCTGATTTTGATATCTGATAGACAACATAGTTATACTAATACTGTGTAGGTTTATTAAAACAAATTGACTTAGTCGTATAAGACTCCGCAGGATTTGATCAAAGTAACACGCTAAAACGTATTTCACGAGCTGCGTCCCTATTCCGTTCACGTAATCGCCCCATTAAGGCAGTGTTCCACCGAAGTGCAACTCTAAAGTACACTCGTTAAGCGAAATCGCTCGCCGTGCGAAATCCCGGCGATGTGTAAGCAGCTTAACGCCTTATGCGGCACGCGAATGGCGTCCTCGAGGAAACGATGCGATTATGCCTTCACGGTGATCAACTTTGTACCTGTCAAAGGGAAATTGCTTCCCTATATTAGAAATACATACATTTTGTTTACACAGCCCTAACATTCTCATTCTTCTTTTAATGGAGCAGGATTTTCTGATCCGAATATGCGATATTTTTTTTTGTCATTTACATCGTTTTCGCTTTTTGGCGTCGATTAGATATATTCTTCATTGTACATCAAAAATAAAGCTATACAATTATTCTTAGCGGTCTTATCGCTAATAGCAATTTCTTCCCGACAACCGTGTTACACAACGTTAAAAAGATAATTTGATCTAGGTAAAGAATCACGATAAGTATATCGTGATCGTGTAGTGTAAGGTGATGTATCACTTATCGCATCTAGCCATAAGCAAATATGTATATAGGTATATATATACATACATACATACATCATATACATACATAAATATAGGTTAACTGTAAATAATTAACGAATATATAAAAAGATATTTCTAAAGATAGATAGTGATATTTGACATGCTTTTTAATTTTACGTTTTCAGATATTCTCAGGCACCTGGAATGTGAGTCATTGAGAAAAACAAAGCGAGGCCTGAGATAGGAGGAGTAACAAGGGTTAAATAAAATAGAGTAAAAAAGAGAGAGTATGCGAGCATTCCGGCGAAGGATTACTGTTGCACCATAGATTAATGACAGAACAAAATCAATCTGTCATTAATCTATGGTGCAACCATGCTGCATTCTCTGTTCTCGTATAAATAGTAATTTCAATTATTAATTCAACAACTGAACAATCTCGACGTTTCGTCCGTGAAACAAAGCAGAATAACAAAACCAATGTTCTAATACAATATTCCCAAACGGCGAGTTGTTCAGCGCGCACCGATTTATTTACGAAGGGCCAAACAACTAAGCAACAATAACACAGTAAAGATGGTCGGCAAACAAATAATTTTGAATTGCAAATAGGATTTCGTTTTGACAACACTCTAATGCGTGGGTTGAAAAGACAGCATTTACAAATGGCTTCGAGAATTAATCAATACAATATACGAATTCGTATTTATGTAACTTGACTTATGACTGGTTATATTATCCTGTTCTAGTATACGGTAGGGAGACTGGGACGGTTACATAGATATGATTAATAGATTCAGGCGTTACTTTGCAGAAATCCATTGTTATGTGGACAGTCAGAATTTTTACTTGGCTAAGATCCGCGATAAGGGAAAATAAGCAGAAAAATAATACTGTTATTTTTCTGCTTTTTTCACATACCTCGGATCTTAGCCAAGTAAAAATACTGTGTAATGTTTTAATACTGGATGAAGAGGATTTACGGCGAACTTAATGTAAAACTTACCGAAAACACGGCAGCCCAGTCAGCAACTCCCCTCTTCCCAACCACTGTCACCAGTACCAACAGCATCAAACACACAACCACTTTTTCACAATGTACATGACACGTGTTTCGCCCCAACACGAGGCATCATCGGGTACAGTAGACTCTACGGATGTCTACCGTTACACAAAACCATATCAAATCCATCCATCCATTCATTCGAGTATCGTGTAACAATGTAAAATTACTTTGGATGTTTAAAATCATAAAACAAATGTACAAACACAGTACCTAATAGATAGTTTTATTTTAATTAAATGAAAATTACTTTTTTGAGGGGGTCGATGGAGTTTTGGAAAAATTATATAGTGATTGATCATCAAAAAAGTTCGGTTATACCTGATGTAGGTGCTTCGGTGGATGTGAGGAGTTACGAGACTCGACAGAAAAGCCAACGAAAAAGTTCGTTAGTAGTCTCAGAGTATGCGATATCGTCGATAAGTACCAAAAAGACTGCGATGGTTTGGACACATAAAGAGAAGACCTTATGCCTTATAGACCATACGGGGAAAAAATGATCACACAGGAGCTCGCCCGGGCCCACGCAGACGAGGAAGGCTAAAGTTGAAGTGAACAGATAATGAATTAAAGTAATGAACAATATATATATATATATATATATATATATATATATATATATATATATATATATATATATATATATATATATATATATATATATATATATATATATATATATATATATATATATATATATATATATATATATATTACAATTAACATAAATCAATTATCAAAAAACAAGAAATCACCACAAACACTACAAAGAAAAAAAAATATGAAAAAAGCTGGAAGAAGCGTTAACAGCAACCACAAACGTTAATATGTTATTAATGTGTTAACATAATTTCGAGGGGGAGTTATTATGTTAACGCAGAATGGCTCTCAAATTCTTGGGGATTGGAGGAGAGGGGGGGTTATTATGTTAACGCAGAATGACTCTCAAATTCTTAACAGGCTAATACTCAAATCTATTTAGATTATTAGACTCAGTTTCATACTTAGACAATATACGTATTGACTTCATTTGGTATTGTATCCCCCTAGGATATAATACCAAATGAAGTGAATACACATGTACATATCATTTCTATGAAACTCGAAGCGTGTAACATATTATATTTCTCTTGTACTTGGTACCGAGTGTCTGGAGGGCACATATCTGTTCACCCTCTGTCACTCTCACTATATTGGATCGAATGATCAAAGTGCGATTTTAAATTGCAGACGCCTTTGATCAGTGTCTGCCTGTCAAACGGGTGATGACAATTGTGTGTAAATTACCTAAACTGACGAACGATTGACTTAGTGGCGAGCCTACCGCCTGCGGAATTAATGTTCTCGGGTTCAATCCCCGCATCAGGATAAATATATTGTTACGAGCTGGGGTTCGGGGATCGGAAAAATAAAATCGGCTACTAGTTTCACTTCTCTTCACTTTACTTCTACTTCTTCTCTTCTACTATTTTCTTCCGATTTTCTCCCGTATTAAACTTTATATAGGTAGGCACCGCCGTCCCTTTATATAGGTAAAACGAGAAGAAAGTTCAATTTTCGATCGTTTTCAAATTTTTCTCACACTCCAAAAGTCGAAAATGGTTCCAGTAATGAGTCTTTTGTAGACATCGTCCTGTCTCTTTCCCGCGCGCAGCTATTTTCTATTAACTGTTCTTGTCAGCCGTTGATAGATGTCTTATCAATTTATTTTTAATAATTCTAATAGCTTGATTAATCAGGATTTTGAGATTTCAAAATGAAGTTTTAATTGTTTTATAAAAAAATGATTTTCCATATGTGTTACGCAACAATATGTACGGCCTACAGATATTTATTTTGAGTCTGGTTACTTCACCAATCCGCATTGGCCAAGCGTGGTTGGCTAATGTCCGTTTCTCCAGAAATGGAAAGACCAGTGGCCAGCAGTGGGACATATATGGGCTGTAGAATAAAATTTTATTTTATAACCTACAGATATTTTGAGAAAATGGGTGCACTGTATATTCGCCTTGGTCAAACTTGGTGGGTTAATGTCCGTTCGTCTAGTAATGGCCCCCTCATTTCTGGGGGAACCCTTGCCCTGCAGTGGGCCGCATAAAAAAACCATATAAAAAAAACTACATACATATCGTCACGCCTGTTTCCCGTAGGTGTAGGCAGAGACCACAGATCTGCATCTGCTAGGATCTCGACATACTTTCGTTGCTTCCTCCACATTCACTACTCTCCTCATGCAAGCCCGCCGGTAAAAGGTACTCTTGACCTCGTCTTTCTAAAAAACTTTAGCAATTTGGTCCAGGTACGTTTTCCGTGGTCTTCCCCTACCGACCCTTCCATCCACATTCGCAACGTAAATTTCTTTTGCCAGTCGTCTTTTATCCATCCTCTCTATGTGCTCAAACCATCTAAACATCCCTTTCTCGACTCTCGAATCCCTTTTACTCCACATCGCTTTCTTATATGTTCATTTCTTATTCTATCGTTCAAAGTTACACCACACATACTTCTTAATGCTCTTATTTCAACTTCCACTATCGTAGATCAGAGTCGGAACAAGCACCCCCTGATGAACCGCCAAAAATTGCCATCAAGGAAAAACAATTATAAAAAATTACATTCCCAAAATAATACTACGAATTAAAAGATCATTTACTAAAAAAAAGGCGACACAAACAGTTTTCAAAGAGGTGCAGACACAATAAGTAGCAGTTTCGCTTGTAGCATATTTTAATTTTACGAGATCACAAAGCTGTGAAAGTCGAGCCTAAACAAAGGGTTGTAATGAAATTAAAATACAAATTTTCAAAGCGACACGATGTCAAATATGCGTTATATGGCGTCGCGGCTTTTGGAGCAAACACTCTCATTACATATGCATATAAATGTTTGTTTTGAAGTGTTTGTGTGCGTTATCTTTTTTTATGGGATAAGAAGGCAAACGAGCAGACGTGTCAGCTGATGGGAAGTAATCAACGCCGCACATAGACATACTCAATGCCATAGGTAGTGCAAAAGCGTTGTCGGCCTTTAAGAAAAGTGTCATTATTTGAGCGAGAGGGGGGGGTTGGGCCTCCGGAACTCAACCGATCACGAAGTGCGGTAGCTAAGCTTAAACGTCGGTTTTCTGCGGGAGTGTGATACTTTCCCGGGCGAGCCGACCCATTTATGCTACAGACAAATAATATACCATTCTTGTCAAAATATTCGTCTGCAGCGTGACTTTACTAAAAAATCTGTGTGTGTGTTTATTATAGGTGGTTGCTATTTGACAATAAGTCAATACTCTCGTGTTTCAAAGGTCATAACATGGTGGCAGCGGTGAGTATCCGAATCCACGCCTCCTATGACCTACCGTTCAAATGAATGGTTTGTCGCAATCCTAAAGCTTGCCAAGAGGATAGGCAATTGCAGATTCACTATTATATTCATTTCGTACAAGACCCTCGAAAGGGTGACCTTATGCCGGTAAACATAGAGCAGAATCCATCAAATATCTTTTGCAAAGGTCACAAGGTCAAAAAGGAACGAAAAAATGTATTATTCCGTTTTTCATATTCCACGATAGGCAAAAGAAAAAAGGATGCAGATTTTTATTCTTCTCTTTTTTTTCTTTTCTTTTGTTTGATGGCAATTAGTTACAACTATTATGCCAGTGTCAAGTAATATACAATAATATCCAATCTCTTGAAATGTAACAAGTCAGTTCATCACGTTACGTCTTGATAAAATGGTGGCAATTTTACCAAAAACCTTCTATGGATTTTTTCAGTCAACTTAAAAAGTTACGATACACGAGTTTATTTCATATCACTTCACTTATACACCTTAATCGAACTATATTGCATAATACGCCACCACAATTAAACAATATAACTGATAATAATATAAGATTATGAAAATGAAATAAAAACACAACGTCACTTATGTAAGTTGGCGGGAAAAGTCTAGTCTTTATTCTTCTCGTTTAGCATAAAAACAGGGTGAGGGACAGATGATAACTTTTAAACTATAGAGAATAAACTTTGTCGGTGTAGACATTGTATAAGCATTATTCATACTTTTTATTTTACTGTGTCCCTAATATATGTATATTTTAGACAACTCAATATAATATTAGTGTAAAATTTTTTTATGGGATAGGAGGGCAAACGAGCAGGTATTTCACCTGATGGAAAGCAATCAAGTTTTCGATGGACAATTCACATGGCAATCGATTTTATTAAAAAAACAAACCTTAAATTTGTTATTCTATATTATCACTTTAATAATAATAATAATATATCCACAACAAAATAGACAATTTTTTTTAACAACGCCCACATTTTGACACCGGTCTCATCACTTATACAGCCATCGACTTTTACAAAAGGAAAAACTCAAAGAGGTCAAGCGGACCTATTTTTCGAGTGACGCTGCCAAGAGGTCTCGCATTACGCTCGCGTGCCTTGAGAAGCGGGTCGTCGACGGAAGTAATTAACGCGACAAAAGGAAAACGCGTCGACATTTTGCGGAACGTAATATTTCTCGAGGCATTTGATAAATTTAAAACTCACTGTTGCGTTACAAGTATCGGTCGCAGGATCGATACCTGTATCGGGGTTAATATATGTCTGACCTACAGGCATTTTTTTTGATAGCAAAGAAGGGAAATAAGCATTAGGATCACCTGATGGTAAGTGATCACTGCCATCCATAGATATCCATAATGGCGGAGCCGTCACGGACGCGTTGCCGGGTTTTTGCGAACACATATGTGCGGATCATGAATGTCCCTATAGTGTATCCACATGGGAACACCGTGGGTGGTGTCATTCCTTATTTGCACATTTTGTGGAAAACCGTGACCAAAGCGCACGGTGGTTGACGGCCAGCCATTCGGGTGGTGAGGATGGAAACCCCATCACCATTAATAATTATTATTCATCTTTAATAATTTATTATCTTACTTAATCCATTTTTTGTTATCAATAGTGTTTTATCTATTTTTTTTTTCTTTGTCTACTGTTTTGATATTTATGTTATAACACTTATGTATTATTTACGAAGGGCAGAGCCTAGTTTTCCACAACACGGAATCCTAGTGTGGGATCTAGTGTCCTGTAACATATGTAAACATTTTAAAAATAAATATATTATTATTATATTATATTAACCTCTTTATGGCGTGTTTTGCAATGGTGGAATTGTGCAGCGGGCAGTAGATTTAACAGCTCTTCGCACGCACGTATGCAGAGAGATGATTGTATATCATCTCTGCGTACAGATAATTAATCGAGCCCAACCCCAATGATACTTGAACTTACATGGTGGGCCATTCATTCCTCCAACAATGAGAAGACTCGTTCCAAGCATTGAGGTATATATTATATAGCTGTAAAAAAGCAGTGAGGCGTATACCTATTATAATAAAAAAAACATAGACAGTCAAAAGTTTTACTTAGCTAAGATCCCTGACAAGCAAAACAATAACAGAAAATTAATAATGTGTGTTTTTCTGTTGGATTAAGTGGATTTATTTGGAACTTAAACCAAAAACTTACCGAAAATTGACCATCAATTCTCCACCCACCAACCACTATACACAACACCAAACACACATTACCACTTTTCCATCTTGTAAACGACACGTGTTTCGCCCCAACACGAGGCATCTTCAGGTATAGTAGACTCTACGGAAGACAACTGAAAAGTTACCTTTTCGGTTGTCTTCCGTAGAGTTACCTTTTTTTGGTTTAAGTTCCAAATAAATCCACTTCATCCAGCAGAAAAACACACATAATCAATTTTCTGTTATTGTTTTGCTTGTAGCGGATCTTAGCTAAGTAAAACTTTTGACTGTCCATATAGTGATGGATTTCCGCAAAGTAACGCCTGACTCCATAAATAATAATAAAAAAACATCCAAGGAGTTAAAATGCACATCATTGTAAACCATCTAATAAGAAACAAACCGAACGTGATTAAACAATAAACAGGATTCGTATTGAATGGTCTATTTACTTGGTCGAACTCACTATTTGCCAACATCCGGAACTGAAATTTGAAATTCATAATGCTCTCGATTGTTAGGGATGGCTCACTCAAAAGTGTACCATTTATCCAGCGCAAAAAACACACATTATCAATTTTCTGCTATTGTTTTGTTTGTCGCGGATCTTAGCTAAGTAAAACTTTTGACTATCCACATAATATTGGAAAAATCAATTATTCAATAACTGTTAAATTAACTCTAAATTATGTCATCATGTAGTACCAACTATTAGCGGGGTGGCACAACTAACAAATCAGAATAGTATTATCATAAGAGTGGTGTAGGAAAAATAGTGGAAGAAGTACTCAGGCGGAGATACCGTGCCAGTCCCATGAAGCAGTTGGTTTTTGACAGTAAAAATGAGGAATTGTGGAATAATAGATTGTATGCAGTTGTATTAAATAAAAGTGTGTGATATAAGCCCCATTCACTTGATGGGTAAGTAATAACTAAAACCCATGCTCATGTGCAACACGAAATGCATAGCAGATTTGTTTCCTACCTAAGAGTAAAATATACATTTGGAGGAAATGGAAATAAAAGTTAGGGAGGAGTTAGTCCACCAGGTTCCTGCATACAGCGTACGAAATGCGGTATCGCAGAGAATTTTTAACATATAACGTGAGGTTGTGGAACTTTTCAGAGCGGCGCAAACATGCTGCATTATTAGAAAATGTAATTTTGAGTTTTATGGATTTTAAGTTTTCATCTGTTGTACCTATTTATACAAACTATCACCTCTCGTACCTGATTCGGATACTATCCGAATTAGATACGGTAATATCTGAATTAGGTACGATACTCGTAATGTTGCACATCACTATTTGCAATCTGCTACCATAAGCAAGCGAATAAACTATTTGAATATTGAACCACAAGCAGAAATAGCTACTATTACAAAGTCTTACAAGTATTAGTACGATTGTATATGAATACTTGAACGATAATAGAAAAAGTATATTCATTGTAAAATCTTAAATTAATTTATTAATTATGCGCATCTAATCTTTTCTACTATAATTTTATGGAAGCGATGGGTAAACGAGTTAGCGGATCGCTTAATGGAAAACAAGCAACGTCACTCATGAACATCTGCAACATTACAGATGCTTCGCCCGTCTAAAGGTAAGAAGGTGAAAAATGGGAGAGGAAGAAAGACGTGGACGAGCAAAAGTTTTACTTAGCTAAGATCCGCGACAAGCAAACAATAACAGAAAATTAATAATGTGTATTTTTTCCCGCTGGATGAAGTGGATCTATTTGGAACTTAAACCAAAAACTTACCGAAAAACGGCGAGCAACTCTCCACCCACCAACCACTATATACAACACCAAACAAACACTACCACTTTTCCACCTTGTAAACGACACGGGTTTTGCCCCAACACGCATCTTCAGATATAGTAGACTCTACGGAAGACAACTGAAAAGTCTCTTTTCGATTGTCTTCCGTAGAGTCCAAGTAGAACCAAAAACTATAGTAAGTTTTTGGTTTAAGTTCCAAATAAATCCACTTCATCAAGCAGGAAAAAATACACATTATTAATTTTCCGTTATTGTTTACTTGTCACGGATCTTAGCTAAGTAAAACTTTTGACTGTCCACATAGTGATGGATTTCCGCAAAGTAACGCTTGACTCCATTAATCAGAGGAAGAAAGAAGTAATACCAGCATAAAACTTGTAGCATTTACGGGTAATTTCCGATACCAGGTACCAAAATGTTGGAACAATATACCTCCTCCACTAAGATGTCTTGAATGTGGTTTAAAGTTCGAGAAAAATAGAAGGTTACTTTACATAATTACCAAACATGTTATAACAGTCAGGTTGCAGCAGTGTTGATATTGTCGCGTATTATTCGTGCAAAAAAGCGAAAACGTAGTAAACCGCAAAAGATTTATGAGAAATTTGTATCTGATCACTCAAAAACAATCAGTTTAAACGCTGTACAAAATGTTTCTTTGGACGTAGAGCTGTAAGACTCAGACTATTATATATCGATGCAGTAGTTTTGCGTATAATCTAATATAATCCGAATATGCAGCGTCTGCGTCATATACAGCGTTTTTGCTTTTCTGCGTCGATATAATATATAACTTGATTGCAGTTTATAAGTATGTATATACCTATAAACTGTAATCTATAAACTGTAATAAAATGTATATATGTTAATAGGTATGTATATATATACAGGGTTGATCACAAATATATGTGAATTACTCAATATACGCTACGCTATATTTCTGTGACGGTTGGACGTTCATTGATCAGAAAAACATTTCCTGATCAATGAATGGAGGTTTTGACTGAGCAATCGCCCATTTCCAACTGTAATTACTGTAAATTATAATATACATCCGAGTATGTACTGTGAATTAATTAATCTAATATGCTACTGCAGAAGGAAAAAAAATATATCTGCCTGTTTATCTGTATGTAATAGGAGAGAGACAAGTTAAATTAAAGGAAGAAGAAAGGGATTGGACTCACCATGCGAAATAATGTAAAACAGTCACATGCTAACATTCGATATTGTTATTCTGTGCGGGTGTGGAACCAGCTCAATGGTGTTTCCAAAGCTCTGCCACCATTAAAATTTTATATATTTTTAAAAGGGCTTATGTGTTCGTTGTGGAGACCGCATCTCGGTAAACGTAGTGTGGGACGCCCACCGGCTAGATGGTGCGACGATCTGCGTAGGGCGGCTGGCAGAAACTGGATGCGTGTAGCCGAAGATCGGGCTAGGTGGCGCTGCATGGGGGAGGCCTATGTCCAGCAGTGGATTGCCGCAGGCTGCTGCTGCTGACGATAATGATGATGATGTGTTCGTTAAAGCGGGCGTCTTGACTTAGGGCGGCGGTAATCGCTTATCAGTAGGCGAGCCGCATATAAAGAAATTTCTTTAAACACCTTCATTACATTGGTGGTTTAATTACAGTATTTGTAAGAGAACGCCGCATTGGAAAACGTTTTATATTAAATTTTTCATCAAAACAAGCCTTATTTACTCGCCCGTTTGCAAAGACATGACGTTTAGACATGGATCATTTGAATTTCTACCCTCCAATGTCAGAACGGAATTTCAATAAACGCCATCTCGCCCCGTGAGACATGCACAACGTTCAAATACCTAGGAATTTTCGGCGTGCCATGGACGTTTAGAAGTCAATTTTCGTTGCCCATCGCGTTGGCCTTCGAACAAGGGATCTTTTCCCATCTACCCTTCTTAGTACAACGTTATGTTCTATGTTCTCGAGCCTTTTTGTAATGATGAGGCTGAAGTTTCATAGGGCGCGAAGAGCGACAAAGAACGAAAGTCTTTCGCGAATGCTCACAACTCTTACCTCATACCGTTAAGAGTTAGGCCTTCGAACAAGGGATCTTTTCCCATCTACCCTTCTTAGTACAACGTTATGTTCTAGGTTCTCGAGCCTTTTTGTAATGATGAGGCTGAAGTTTCATAGGGCGCGAAGAGCGACAAAGAACGAAAGTCTTTCGCGAATGCTCACAACTCTTACCTCATACCGTTAAGAGTTAGGCCTTCGAACAAGGGATCTTTTCCCATCTACCCTTCTTAGTACAACGTTATGTTCTAGGTTCTCGAGCCTTTTTGTAATGATGAGGCTGAAGTTTCATAGGGCGCGAAGAACGACAAAGAACGAAAGTCTTTCGCGGATACTCACTTCTCTTATATCAATAATACGGTTACCAATTGTAAATTACATTGACCGCTCGCATGAGATTTCCGCCATGTTGATTCCGCTCTCATTGTACCATAGTAGTCTTTGTGAATGGACTTATTAGTAAAAATTTGAACCTCCATCTGTCTAAGTTAGATTTAGGTAAGTAATTCAAAAAGCAGCCATATAGTGCACGGCTAGGTTCCTTTCCTTGGATGCCTTACCTTCGTTGGCTTGGTTCTTTTCGTCACAAAGGATTAATAACCCTTTTAATAATACTATTCATATAGTAATAATATTGTTATTAAGACAAAAATATGTATATAAAGAAAAAAAGTAATATATTTACGATCGTTTACCAACAAACATTGGGTTCAGTGGTTATTTTTTTATGAGATAGGAAGGCTAACGAGCAGGCATGTAACCTAATGAAAAGCAATCAACGCCACCCATAGACATCCTCATTGCCCTAGGCAGTACAGAAGCGTTGCCGGCCTTAAAGGAAAGTGTCATTATGGCCAAGGGGGCGAAGGGGAGGGAGGTTGGTCCTTCGGAACTCAACCGCTCACCGGACGAAGCGGGGTAGCTAAGCTACCACTCAGACGCCGGTTTATCTACGAGATTGAGGTATTTCCTCGGACGAGCCAGCCCATTCATGCTACAGACAAATAATTTGCCGTTCTTGACAAAGTCTTCGTCTGCATCGTGTCTTTACCACTTTCAATATCTAACTTCTGAAACAAGGTTTTTAGATTCAAAACGAGGTCTAAACCAAGATTTGTGGATATTTTATGGACGGACGGATGATTTAACCGCAGATATATTCACACTACTACATAATATCGACGTGAAGTTTTAATAGGTCAGATTGTAACATTTTAATGAGCTTCCGCTTTTCATACGCAGCAAGTGCAGGCGCGTGGAGGCTCAGATTTCCCTTCTTTTGTTTCCTTCTTCCCATTCACTTTCTTACCTTGTGGTAGACAATGCATGTACAGTGATCTTAGCATTACCTTTGTCCTTACCATCATGTGACCTACTTGATGGTTTACTTATCTATTCCATAAAAAAGAAATAAGTACATATATAGCAGGTAAGATGATTTTTTTAATTAAAAAATATTATCTTCGCCATAAAAATAAATTACCGTATTTTTCGGAGTATAAGACCCACTGGATGATAAGACGCACCTCGAATCTATAAGATGATTTTACCATAAGACGCACTTTAAATACCCACGCGGGCGAGAGCCGTCGCTACGATGAATATTAGAGGAAGGATGAAAGAAAAGATGAAAGATGAGGATGGAAGGATGAGGGTGGAGGAAGCTAAGGTGTGCCGGGATCGTAGCGGATAAAGATCTGCGGTCTCTGCCTACCCCTACGGAAAATAGGCGTAACGATATGTATATATGTATGTAAATTTGAGTCCATTTTTTTATGTAAAAAGGTGCATCTAATATCCCAAAAAATATGGTAAAAATTTTAATGATTTATAAAAGTAGGTAATCCAAATGAATCGCGCAAAAGCGCACACGAGTGCAGGCCTAACTCGATCATAGACGAAACGTGTAGGCAAATCGGGGATTCCCCCGCTTATCTTGACATAACGCATATATCATGACATGACATTGCGACATGCCTACCTTCAGTGGGGTGCTAAATTTTTCGGACTATAAGACGTACCTCAATTTAAGAGATGATTAAATGAATAATATATTTTAATATTACTTCGGATCATAACACGCACCCAAAAATTGAATCCATTATTCTATGTAAAAAGATGCGTCTCGCAGTCCGGAAAATACGGTAACTGAAATATTTCGCTTTATGACAAAAACACGAAAGTATAAAGAGGCTCAGACAAGATGGAGAAACAATCTATCACAACATACTTCACGCTTTTGTGTACACTTGAACGAATACGTTTTCAAAGGAGTTCACGTCAAAACTCCACCCGAATCAATTCAATCAGATACAAAAGTTCACTCGTGCGTCTATTATTAATATATTGAGGGTGTCATTTTATTTAGCCTGAATGTAAATCAAAGTTTTCTGATGTACGTATTTCAGGGGAAAGTAAGATGGGAGAAAGAAACGATAATATACTATCTACGAAGTTTCTTGAGGCCTATTTCCTACGAACAGAGAAGGCTTTTGACGAAACAGATGCTTGATTTTTAAGAGACTTAGCTTTTTCAAATAAAATATCTAATTTAATTGAAATAAGTAATTTTATATTTTTCATTTACAAACAGTAGAGCATTCTGCTGTTATGTTTTAAGCCGAGGTGTTTAGGTAATTAAAAAAGAAATATCTGTCTGAATAAATGATTGAAAGAAGTCTAATATTTATCTAATATAACGTTTAGTATTTTTTAGCGTTTAATATCTTTTTAACGAAATTAATTGACAATCATTCGAGCTATTTTCAGTACAATTTAATATTTCTTTGACTTTGACATAAAATAATTGTTATTTTACTTTGTCATTGTTGAATTGTTGTTACTGTCATTTATAGATATATTGGATTGGCAACTAAGTAATTGCGGATTTCACTCATAGATGGCTTCAGTTGAATTTTTAGGTTTGCAGACGTGGTACAAATGTAAAACACATTTTGTTATTTGATAGTTGGCAATTCAGCTGTCAATCAGTAAAAAAAGTTTTTTGATCGGTTGCGTAGTTTTCGTTTGGCGTTCGTTGAAAAATGGAAAATCAAAAGGAACATTTTCGTCATATTTTGCTGTTTTATTTCCACAAAGGGAAAACCGCATCGCAAGCTCATAAAAAGTTATGTGCTGTTTATGGTGACGAAGCCTTAAAAGAACGGCAGTGTCAAAATTGGTTTGCCAAATTTCGTTCTGGTGATTTTTCCCTCAAAGATGAAAAACGCTCTGGTCGTCCAGTTGAAGTTGATGACACCCTAATCAAAGCAATAATCGACTCGGATCATCACAGTTCAACACGTGAGATTGAAAGAAGAGAAGCTTCATGTATCACATACATGCATTAAAAATCACTTAAAACAACTTGGCTATGTTCAAATCGTACCTGATTCAGTTTTTTACTAATAAAAACCAGAAGTTTTATGAACGTGGGATTATGATACTGCCTGAAAGATGGCAAAAGGTCATTGATCAAAATGGGCAATACATTACAGAATAAAGTTATTTAGTTACATGAAAAAATTGTCTTTGATTTTCTAAAAAAAATCCTCAATTACTTAGTTGCCAACCCAATATTATAACATGTATAATCACTGTGCTCCGCAATTTGGCTACATTGGTTCTCGCCGAAAACCAGTGCCAGGTGCTCCAATAGAGCGCCTGACTTACGCTGAGTAAGAACCATTTTGTGGCACATCTTAGGAATTTCCTCTTTTTATATTAAATTTAATTTCTATTTAGTTTTTTTTTTATAAAAAGAAGATGTGGTACAAATAAAGGTTTTCTATTTCTACATTGTCATGTGCTTCATTATTCCAGAAATTTCCAGATATGAATATAAAAATCAAACATCACACACTCCCAAAACATTAATTTATGAATTTCGGTTATAATCTATGTATGTATGGGGGTGAGAGATTGCCGGGTAGGATTTGGGTACCCTTAATCCTAAGCATAAATAACTTTCATGCATACGGCTCCCGGAGGAGATTAGGCGACTGTGTTACAAAATCCAGTGAATGGAAATCGCTTCGTAGTAAGAATCGTTAGCTTTTGTACCGGTTTCTGACGACAAAAAGACATATTGACGACTTAATCGCTTTCGGAGTCCAAGCTTTATTTAATTTCATATGTACATATAATTCTCGTACCTCAAAAAACAAAAGTACGTAATATAAATATTTCCTTCTACCATTATGCGCGGCATAAAGCAAAAACTATGTACTAAAATACAGTGTCTGTTCCTGACGGCTAAGAAAATGTGGTTCTTGTCACAGCCTTAGATCTTAAGCGAAACTCTTAACTAAAATAAATCAAGATAATTTCTCCCCATTTATTTTACAAAATGATATTTTAAACAAAAACCCTTTTTTCTTCTTAAAAATTCTTAAAAACTTTTTTATGGGATAGGAAGGCGTGTCACCTGATGGAAAGCAATCAACGCCGCCCATATACATCCGCAGTGCCATAGGCAGTGCAGAAGCGTTGCCAGCCTTAAAGGAAAGTGTAATTATTGCAGGGAGGAGGGGAGTTGGGCCTCCGGAACTCAACCGCTCACCGGACAAAGCACGGTAGTAACCATTCTTGACGAAGTATTCGTCTACAGCGTGGCTCTACTACTACGTAACATGTTGCTTTAAGTAATTTATTAATATTATTATTTTATAAGTTATTTAAGTGAATAATTAACATCGATATATATATATATATATATATATATATATATATATATATATATATATATATATATATATATATATATATATATATATATATATATATATATATATATATATATATATATATATATATATATATATATATATATATATATATATATATATATATATATATATATAACCACTAATTTCCAGAAATCTTTGAACTGCTTCTACCTTAACGATCTGTTACGTACGGCATTAAATCATAGACAAGTTTTAGAAAACTGCACCTTATTCCAGTTTGCTTTTATAATACTTTGTTGTAGAGACACTAAAGCTAACTTTGACCCAATTCTTCTCATATACCACCGATGTCCATTGCTCCTTTGACGCTGCATGATTCTTTTGTTTTTATTAATTTATTAGAAGACAACGCCTTCACTCGTTATTCGTCACTTCTTTAATTACGAGTGTATGTATGTATAGTCTACAAGTCTGGATGACCCGTCAATCCGTTTTGGACTAACAAGGTGGATGAATGGTCCTACCACGAAAAATCGAGAAGCCTTACGCCCAACATCATAGGTATTGTAAAAAAATATTAACTCATATATAACGACACAAAAAAAATATTTTTTAATTGTTTTAATTACTGGTTTTATGGCTCTGGGTTCAAGCCATTTTAAGCCTGTTTCATAAGTTTGTATAGTTTGGCTATTCTACCGACTTATTTACCTTCTATGGATTATTACAGTCAACTTTATAAGTCACGATACATGCATTTATTTCATATCAATTGACTTATACCCCTTAATGATCTACTAAATAATATTATGCTATTATTAGTTACATTGTTTAATTGCGGTGGCATATTTTACATCAATATGCCACCGCAATTAAAAAATGTAACTGATAATAACATAATATTATGATAATAAAAACACATTGTCGCTGATGTTATTTGGCGGGAAAGGCTAGTTATGTTTTTACGAGAACATTTTTGACTACAGACTATACATATTTTCATATAACAATAGTAAACAACTTCGTAACGTATTTTGTTTTCAATTAGAAGTTGCTTATAACTGAAACTAAAGTTTCCTTTTGTGACTTGGATCCACCCTAAGTCATTATTAATTAGCTTCGTCGCTGGTTTGTGGAAATTCTAAAACTTTGAATGCTCTTTACACGAAAATATAGACAATACAAATATTAAATTAAAATTTTTTTTCGTTCTCTATTGATGTAAGAATCAAATGGGCAGGTCAACGCATATTCAGTCTCCTTATGTTGCTAATGACCATGAGTGGTTATCTCTTGTTAGTTTCATGATCATAAAAATGAGGATTGTTACCGTAATCTCACGCTTGCAGGATGGTATTGAGATCGCAGATCGGTTATTATTTTTTCTCTTACATTTATAACTAGAATTTTATAATTAGAATTTTCATTATCTGTGACAATATCTAGTGAGGTTTAATAGTATTCTGGTATGAATACTGCACTGAAACGTGAAGGATGAAAGAGGATGTCTGTGGCGTTCCTTTCGCCGTTTCGTCTCCGTCCAGAGGACGATAATTATGAAATGGGGGTAAAAGTTCGATTGTTCGCGTACTGACATTTAACAAATGAAATGTAATCTATTGAAATGCAATGTCAAAAAGTAAAGAATTTGAAATTTAATTACTCGGGTAGCCGCTGCGCTCATCTATTGATATTATAATGTATCTCTATTTATGTTATTGGATATATTATCTTTTTTTATGGGATAGGACAAGGCAAACGAGCAGGCGTGACACCTGATGGAAAGCAACCAACGCCGCCCCTAGACATCCGCAGTGGCATAGGCAGTGCAGAAGCGTTGCCGGCCTCTAAGAAAAGTGTAATTATGGGAGGGGGGGATATACACTTATACGTAGACGCCCTCCATAGGTAGGCATCTATCAGCAGCTTGCCTGGTTATATAGTCATCAGACGGTTTTCTTATCTGTTAATGAGGAGAAAGCACCGAATGCTTTAGTTAGACAAGTGGAACGCGCCAAGATATAGTTAGGTTTTTTTCATCCCATAATTATGATATTTTATAATTAATTCTTAATCTTATAAAAAATTACGGGCTTTAATATTTTGTGTAAACTAATATGAAAATATAATAAGAAAAATTTTAAAAAATTAAGTAATAATTGATTGAATATTATTTCAAATACTTATAAGATTAGTTTCGCTTTTATTTATAATATTATTTATAATACATTAATAATTTGAAATTATTTAAACCTTGTGTCATTTTAATAATTAAAATTGTGTTCGTGTCTTTAATTAAAATAAAAATTTTCAATGTATTATTTTCTGATAATATATTTTATAAACTTTTTTATATTTAGATATTTTTATTTACTTAATGAAAATATGCTATTCATATCGTATATATGTTTATAATATACATAAAAATATGTTGTTCATACCGTTAAAATAAATGAATAAAATGTAATACTACTTACAATATTATCCGTTGTGAAGATGTACAAGAATGTCCAAATTAAAACCAGGTCATATTTCAAAACCAACTACCACGGAAACACTACAAAACTACACAGATCAAAGGCGGAGATAAGCGTACTAAGTACCTAAGGCAGATATTATTGCAAGGGAATTAGTTCACGAATGATTTTCATTAATGATTCAAACGATGATGATCGCACAGAGCGGCGTAACGACCGGCACAAACTTAACGTCCGTGTTGCCGAGCGCCTGAAGCGCGACTGAAGAATTAGGCTCTGCTTCAGAGGCATCGGCGCCCAGCCGTCTCGGCCAGGTGTGTACCTCCCGCCCCGTCCGACCCCTCCCCGCCATAAACCCCCGCAATACATCCGTTACCAAATATTAACAGCACGCACTCAAAAGCTGAGCTTGAAAGCGAGTTTCGAGCGGAATTATAGCCCCTTATTAAACTTTGTGACTTCCTCGGTTAACATATAACACACTTTAATCTAAACTAAGGTTTTAACTAAACTAGGATTAGATCGATAATCATGGTTTAATAATTTAAAAGTGGAAGCCTACGTTTCTAAAGAATATATCTTATAGAGACAAATATGTGTTGCGAAGAGCGGAAGACTTCAACAAGTATAAGTGAATACCTTACCTTGATTATATTCATTTTTGAGTGTTTTTATAATTAAGAACAAACAAATGTAAATACATTTACATTAAAAAATGCAATAATTACATATTGCAATATGCAATAATTATATATTCACGCCTATCCCCCGCAGGGGTTGGCAGAGACCACGAGCTCCATCCGCTGCCATTCATCGCAGCGAAACGGCTCGTCATTGGTCGCTTTTCGCCCTCGTGAGAATCAGGACGTGACGGGTGGCGAACCACGTCACCGTCATTCTTCGACAAATTAGGTATATTAAATTCGTCTTTTAGTGAATCCCACGAGCCGCAAGGGAGGATGGAGGTCAGCCCCAGCAGAGCCTTGCATGCTGAGGTAAGGCGCCATAGTCGCACCTTACACCTTTGTGTAAAATGATTTTATGAATGACAAAATGTCATTCGTAAGCATGCGATAATATTATGAATAATAATACAAGCTATCGCAATAGTTGCTGGCTGTTAAGAACCTTTTTTTTAAAGAAGACTAAAATAATAAAAAAGCTAAATTATGATTATATGTGATGTGTGTTATGCTAAATAGTGCTCATACCAAATAGCTAGAAATGCCTAAGGTAAGTAACTTATTCCAAATAAACTATATAATGTTTGTGTTAGTATTCCACCTAAGCTCTACAACATAAACTTGTGTTTTTATTCCAACTAAGCTAAGCTACGCTTGTGTTACAATTCCACCTTAGCTAAATAATAATAAAGATATTTATATTAATTGAAGTAATGCCAAAATCGAATAATTTAAAAAAAAACCAATAAACTTATGTTCTACGTCACACAACCCACCCGCGTTAAAATGAGGTTACCCGAGTGGCCCCAGTATTAATAAAGCGGCATTATTTTTAACAGCCCATATATATCCCACTGCCTCTCCATTTCTGGAGGATCGGATGTTAACCCACCATGCTTGTCCAATGTGGATTGGCGGAGTTACCAGACTCGGAATAAATATTTCTAACCCATACATATATTTACTCCGATGCGGGGATCGAACCTGCCACCGTTGACTCCGCGGGCGGAGGGCCCCGCCACTGAACCAACTGATCGTCGGCGGAGACAAGAGCCGCATTAACATCATCGAATGAAAATTATAAAATGAAGTGCAACAAAAACGCCTACATTCAGTTTGAGCTGTGACTGATTTTCAGTGTAGCCTTTATATTACTTTTCCACGGTGTAATTTCGATCACGATTTAATTCAAAATATTCATGCAAAAAAAGATATTATTTTTATTTCAACTTTAAAATAATCACAACAATAATAATGATTCTATTGCGAAATAATGCATTTGTTAAAAAAACTGATAATTGCTTGAATAGACCTGTTAGAATAGAACAGAGAATGCACCACCATTCTTGGCAAATGTGGTATAGATAGGTGCTCCCAGTTGGAGCGGCTGGATGCATATAGTCGAAGATAAGTCTAGATAGTGTGACTAGAGACTGACCTAATTCCAACTGTGGAGTGCCACAGACTGATCACAATGATGAACTTGGAAGTATGTTCTTTGATTAGTAATTTTTTTATTGCAAACATGGATTTAGGAGTAAACTATGTAATACCCTTTCGAGATTCCTGTGAAAAGTTATTAAAGCAATAATTTCTAGAAGACAAATGATCAATATCAATATCAGCCCGCGGCAGTCCACTGCTGGACATAGGCCTCACCCAAGGCGCGCCACCTAGCCCGATCTTCGGTTACACGCATCCAGTCTCTGCCAGCCGCCTTGCGCAGATCGTCGCTCCATCTAGCAGGAGGGCGTCCCACACTACGTTTGCCGAGTCGCGGTCTCCACTCCAGCACTCGTCTATTCCAACGATTGTCGGTTCTCCGACAAACGTGTCCAGCCCATTGCCACTTCAGTCTGGTTCTCCGGCGAATTTCTTCATTTCGAATTCTGTCCACCAGAGAAACCTCGAGCATAGCTCTCTCCATAGCCCTCTGAGCGACTTTGAGCTTGTCGAGGAGACGGACTGTCAGTGTCTATGTCTCGGCACCGTAAGAGAGTAGAGAGAAGACAAATGATAGTTGTCTATAAATCAAAAAAGAATAGAAGGACATTTATCAATAAAGAATCAAATCTTAATTCTACAACTCACGTCCTTCTCCTTGGCGTAGTACAGCGTGCGCCCGCGCAGCCTGAAGTAGCGTCTCTGCCATCGCTGGAAGCTGCGGGTCTGCTTCATCAGGTAACCCTCCTTAACCACCGGCTAGAACCAAATGAATATAACTTTTTTTTGGACATCACCGCGTACATGGCACGAAGAAGGCAGTCGTCAGGGATGAATGGCGACGTATGGTAAAACAATTCACCACCAAAATAACGCCCACGACTTCTCTCCCAAGAGAATGACGACCAAGAAGAACACCTCGTCACATTATAAAAATCAATTGTGATAAATTATATTATTTTTTTTTTGATTTCAGATGGGCTGGTCATGTAGCTCGATATGTGGATAACAGATGGACTATCAAAATTAGCACATGGAAGGGCGCGCCAGGCAAATGCCGAGCAGGGAGTCCCTACGTAAGAGGACGATATAAAAAAGATCGCAGAAACAAACTGGCTAGAAATAGCAAAACAGAGAAAAATGGTCCACGCTATCAAAATAAAACATTAATATTACATTTATTTCTTTTGTATAAAATTGTAACATGTGTGGAATGAAAGGCTTTTCAATTTTTATTTTAATATTATTTTTATACTATTATAAAAATTTTTTGAGAATTCCTAGGAGAATTTATACGCGGGCGCGGGAGATGGCAACCCCTGGTCTATATTTTAGTTATCAGATATTCTTGTCTGTTTGTCTGTTCTCGACAGGTGAGGCGCTTAATTGAGGCGCCAAACAAATTGAGCACTACACTAATATACATCGACAGTTATAATTAGTTTCACGGCGAAACAAAAAGCGTTCACAGCGGAGAGACAACCGCGCGCTTTGAAAGCCCCATTAATTGTTTCTAAGTGCTTAATGCATTTTGTATCACCCGCTCAACGTCACGCACTAATTGCCCAAAGCTTTTTTTTTATTTATTTCAGTTTGCGAATATTGCGGTATATATGTATAATAAATGCTTTAAATAAAAAAAATGCTCAGTTTTTAAATTAAGCTGATCTACCTTGCTACACTGAACCAATATAAATATATGGACAGTTAGAATTTTTACTTAGCTAAGATCCGCGACAAGCGAACAAAAATAGAAAACTAATGTGTTATCTACTGGTAGAAGTCGATTTACGGGGAACTCGAAATAAATCTTACCGAAGAACGCCTGTCAGCAACTCTCTACCTCCCAACCACTATTAACAACACCAAACACACACCACCACTTGCCCACTACCACACACGCCACGTGTTTTGCCCCAACACGAGTCATCATCAGGAATAGTAGACTCTACGGAAGACAACCGTTAAGTTACGCAGGAAACCAGCGTCTGAGTGGTAGCTCAGCTACCGCGCGGTGAGCGGCCGAGTTCTGGAGGCTCTATCCCTATCCCTCTCCCTTAATGACACTTTCCTCAAAGGCTGGCAACGCTTCTGCACTGCGGATGTTTATGGGCGGCATTGATTGCCCCCCGGCTAGATTATTGTGACGATCTGTGCAGAATGCGGCTGGCAGAAAGTGGCGTGAAGTTGAAGATTGGGCGAGGTGTCGCTTGTTGGGTGAGGCCTATCTCCAGCAGTGGACTGCCATGCTTGTATGCAGCTCATGATTCGACCTCTGATCACAAGATGTCACTTTGTTTTTATATGGGATAGGTAGGCAATCGAGCAAGCGTATCACCTGATGAAAAACGAATCAATGCGGCTCATAGACATCTGCAACATCAGAAACATGACAAATGCGTTGCCGGCCTTAAAGATATGAGTAGGCTTGTTCCTTGAAGGTTTTAATGTAGTATTTGTTTGAAAATACCACCGAAGGCAGCTGGTTCCATAGAATGGTGGTGCGTGGAATGAATGTTGAGCCCCACCCTCATCCATTACGTGTGACGTAATTTATGGATGGTTCCTAATGTACGGAAAAAATTTGAAGCGGCAACAGCTCAATCGGTAAGGATTGTGCGAACGATTTAAGGTCGTAGTTTCGATTCTACCATTTGACTATTGGCGTGAACCATATTTTCCTAGTACGAGTACTATTAACTTGGAAGATAACAATTTTGAATAACGTCATAATGCAGAATTGAATCTTCTTCTTCTAAAAGTGCCTCTCCAATTAGCGAAGGCTGGCAACCAATTCAGCAAAACTTTCCTCCTCCTTCGCAAGATGCAGCAGTATAAGAATTGAATAGGAAACACAAATCCTTTTGTTTTACGAGAGTTTATATTGCCAAGTAATCCCCGACAATCAAGCAAAGTGTATACAAATGGGGATTAAAAGATACTTAGGGCGTCAGCACATTTAAGACTTGGAATCTAATGGATAGTTTACACAGTGCAAGAAAGTAGATCTGCCCCTCGCAGTCACTTCACTTCACACACACACACACACACGTCACTTTTCGGTTGTCTTCCGTAGAGTCTACTATACCTGAAGATGCCTCGTGTTGGGGCGAAATACGTGTCGTTCACAAGATGTAAAAGTGATAATTTATGTTTGGTGTTGTGTATAGCGGTTGGTGGGTGGAGAATCGATGGCCGATTTTCGGTAAGTTTTTGGTTTAAGTTCCAAATAAATCTACTTAATCCAACAGAAAAACACACATTATTAATTTTCTGTTATTGTTTTGCTTGTCGCGGATCTTAGCTAAGTAAAACTTTTGACTGTCCATATAATATCATCCACCTTTTCGAAGGTCTACCTTCCTTCGTTTTTCCTTCTCTGGGGTACCAACTTGACACTATTTTGGTCCATTTGTTCTTTTGTTATGTGCCCTGCACTTTAGTGTTTTTAATTATGTTAGGGTATTCGACAGACGGCGCTAGTTGCTTACCATCAGATGGCTCATTTCATCGTTTCTCTATTCATTAAACAAAACATTCTTAACTTGTTGTCACGTGTACGGATTGTCTTTTAAAATTAACATCAAATAAGGTCACAAATCTTTATCTGTACGCACTAGAATATTTCACTTGTTAACCTGATTTTTATTGTCAAGTTGTCAAGTTTCATGTTGTCAAGAAAAATGAGGTTAAATTCTTCTTTATAACACCTTCAACGCGAAACATGAGGAACGGACGTTAACACACCACGCTTATTCAATGCGTATATATATATATATATATATATATATATATATATATATATATATATATAGGCCATACGTATATTTATTCTGATGTGGGGATCGAACCCGCGACCACTGACTCCGTGGGCAGGGGCCCGGCACTGAGCCAATTGGAAATGGATTTGTGCTTTAGATGTAATTAATTAGAATATGTAATCAAATAACTTTTTATAAATCGCCGGCCTAATTATCAAAATACGTAATGGTGAAAAAAAAATTCTTACTTCTCACTTTTGATGCCGTCTTACGGAGTATTTTAAAGCATACCCGATGTAATATTTCGTATTTAGCTAAAACAAATAATATATATAAAAAAATTAAAGTCAATTCCTACTTTTATATCCTGTTAAATATTTTATATAAGAGAAATATTTTTCTCCCATATAAAACTTAAATTAATTAATTAAATTTAAATAATGATATAATATTTGAAAAAAGTGTATTAACATCAAATGTCATCCCACTACAAGTTTAAAAAAAGTATTTGAAATTGACTACTGGATGAATAAAAAAGTATTATATAAATTATTGAAAATTCATTACAAATCCCTATATATGTATATTTATACAAGATGTATTAATATAGATATATAGGAAGAGTGTGAACTAGTAGTAAGAATTGAAAAACACCTCTTTTTATAAGTAAGAATGGTTTTACAAAAATTTCAGAAACTATGAAAGAAAATCGGTTTTTTGGTAGTATTAGAAACTCACTTTCATGAGACATGACAGGTACAAATTGTTGCAATTGATCGCGATGAGAAAGTGACGCGCAAAAGACAAGTTGGTCGGAGAAGGATGTCCTGGCTACGTAATATCAGGGAGTGGACCGGGATAGCGAGTGATTCAGATCTGCTGCGCCTCGCGAAAGAAGAGACAAAACTCTGTGCCGAATTAGGTGTTACCCTTCGCTAGTCGGAGAGGCACTTTTAGAAGAGAAGAAGAAACTCACGAATTTTAATAATTACGCCGATGAAATATTAATTTTATAAAGGGATGCTTAGATGGTTTGGGCACATAGAGAGGATCGATGAAAGACAACTGGCAATAGAAATTTATGTTGCGTATGTATCAAATTGACCAAATTGCTGAAGTTTTTAAGAAATGCCAGGTCAAGAGTAGCCTTCACCGGCGGGATTGCATGAGGAGAGTAATGAGTATGGAGGAAGCAAAGAAAGTATACAGAAATCGTAGCAGATGGAGATCTATGATCTCTGCCTACCCCTACGGGAGACAGGCGTGACGATATGTGTATATGTATATATGAAATATTTTAATGACTAAACATTTCGTATTGCACAATAGACGAAAATTACATTACGTACAGTTATTACAAACTCAGTAATGAGCGTATTGTTTCACCCAATTAGAGCCCTCGGATGGAGCCGTCAGCGGAATCTGTAATTTGAAGCTGCCTAATGAATTAGCCAGCGGTATTTAATTAAATGTGCGAATGCAAATATACAAGTAAATGAAATCCATGAGGGAGCTCCACGTATTATTTGCAGACTGCTACATGACTTTGCGGAGGAATATCTGATCAACCTGTTTGATATGATATGTTATGAACGTATTTGATAGTGATAGAGCCACGCTGCAGACGAATACTTTGTCAAGAATGGCATAATATTTGTTTGCAGCATGAATGGGCCGGCTCGCCCGGGGAAGTACCACACTCCCGCAGAAAATCGGCGTTTGAGTGTTACCTTAGCTACCGCGCTTTGTACGGTGAGCGGCTGAATTCCGGAGGCCCAAAACCCTCCCCCTCCCCCTCCCCCTCCTCTTGCTCAGCATGTGCCGGGCGCACTATTGGAGCACCCGGCGCTGGTTTTCAGCAAGAACCAACGTGGTTTTCAGATAAACGCGGACCACAGTGCCGACATTCATACTGACACACTATGAATATCGTCACTGTGGTCCGCGACCTGACGACGTTGGTTCTTGCTGAAAACCAGCACCGGGTGCTCCAATAGTGCGCCCGGCATATGCTGAGCAAGAACCATTTTATGACACTCGTTAGATTAGAATTATTTTCTTTTTGTTTTGTGTATTTATTTATATATAGAATATTATTAAGGATTTAATTGTAGTTATTGTAAAAAAAAGGTGTCATAAATAAAGTTTTTCTATTCTATTCAATGGGACGTATATGGACTGTGAAAAAAAAATCCGCTGGAATATTGAAACTGCCAAAAAACAAGCTACAGCCTCAAAGGGCGTCAACGCATCTGCCATGCCTATGGTGATTTAGATGTTAATATGCAGCGTTGATTGCTTTCCATCAGACGATAAAATTGTCTATTTGTGTTCCTATCCAATTAAAAAAGGATGTTGTTGAAGATGCCTATTATATAATATAACATTTTATTTGATATTTTATAATATATTTATATATATTATATAACATTTTATTTGATATTTTAGTATACTTAATAGTAACTTGCATAAAATTTAATAAATACGAACCATCAACTTTTGAAATAAGTCTTTCAAAGTATACTGAAAATTCATTTCGTTTTTAATTACACGTAAAAGTAGCTATGCTCTTTAATGTAATGTTAGTAGTTTCATTTTACTCAGTAATGCTCTTTAATATTTAAGTGCTCAAAATGAGTGAATAAATACTGAGCGTAAGTACTTATTTGAATCCTCTTATGATATATTTAGATGTTTGTAAGGACGGCGAATTATATATAGCCAAGATATTAGACTTGCTGATAAATACATTTTAACGTCTACGTGTTTTTTTTATGACGATCATGTAATAGATACATTCGCCTGCCGAACTAAGGGTTGTGGGTTCATAAATATCCTGATATTGGTCAGGATATCTTTTATTGGATAAGAGGGCAACCGTTCCTCGTTTGCCCTCCCATGCCCTCCCATTGCCAGGCAACATGTCACCTGATGGAAAGCAATTAACGACGGCAGTTATGGTATTGATACACGGGTACGCGACCCCAGCCTCCCGAGCTACTACCGTATTTAGACAGGATGATAGGGATATGATATTGCGGTAGTATCATATCCCTATCATCCTGTCTAAATCCATCTTTTCATTCCCCTGCCCTTTCTTTTCTTCTCTATCCTTTTACCTTCCTCTCCGCCAATCCACGGTCTGCCGTTCCAATGGATGTGCGAACTAGGGGGAAGCTAAGTCGCAAGCGTGCCGGCTGCCCCGGGTTCGGGCTTCCCCGGGTACTAAAGTGCCTTATCTCAGTATGCGGAGCTCTGCTGGGGCAACCTCCATCTTCCCTTGTCAGCGTATTATATTGTATTACGTAATCAGCTCGTGGGATTCACTATGACGAATTTTAATAAACCTTCATTGTTAAAAAATGACGGCAACGTGGTTCGCCACCCGTCACGTCCTAATTTCCACGAGGGCGAGAAGCGACTAACGGAGAGTCGTTTCGCTACGATGAATGAGAGGAAGGTTGGATGAAAAGATATATAAGTGTGGAGGTAGCAAGGTAAAAAAGCACACCTTTGCAGTGCCAGGATCGTAGCGGATGGAGATCTGTGGTCTCTGCCTAATCCTACGGGAGACAGGCGTGACAATATGTATGTATGTTATTTTCTTTCATATTGTACGATATAGTGTAATTAAGCCGTAAGAATAAATTGACATAAAATATATACATGCGTATATTATGACTTCTTATTGGGACAGTAAAAGTCCATAGCAATGGCTACTATTTTATTAAAATATTATTAAGTTGCATGCAGTGAAAATAATGAGGATAAAAACACCATAAGAATTACAAAGTATGGCCGAAAAATCAAAACTTTTGAAAAAAAAAATAATAAACAGTTTCGTTAGTGTAAACTCCCCCTAAACGATCATAAATATATTCATGTCGCGTCTATACCTTAATACTTTTTCTTAAGCGTTTAGGCAATGGCTCGCTTCGATTGACAGCCAGGTGTTTCGTTCCAAGTTACGCGGTTTTGTGTGAGTAAATATTTAAATTGAACACTTTGATCTCCATTTCCCAGTTGTGCAGTGTATATTTAACACTGGCGACACCGTTTCGCGTCCGCGACAACACGTGCACCAACTCACCGCGTGTCCGTAAATAAACACACCGCAAAATCTCACGTCGCATTTTTCGCACGAGGTTTCACAATACGTACTTATCGCGGTTCGATTGAAAATTCAATTCCAGATTTTCTCGGAATATATTTTTAATAAAACAAATAAAATCTCCGCGTAAAGGTGTGTTTTGTAAAATCAATCAGCTTTTTCGCAATCTGTTATATCTTATTTGTAAATCACATGATATGTTTTGATGACCTACATAAATGCATGCGGATCAATTGACGGTAAATGATGTCCTTAGACAGATGATAAGGCCAAAGATGTCACAAATTAATTGTCGGCCTTTCGTCTTCACAGGCTCGTCTCTTTTTTTATATAATTGACGAGCAAGCGCGTCGCCTGATAGCAACACCACTAGCATAGTAGTAGTAGGCTTGTTTTTTGGAATTCCGGAAATGCCGCCGAAGGCAGCTGGTACAATAGAGTGGTGGTGCGTGGAATAAAGTGTCGAGAAAAACGCACCGTACTGTTCCAATGACGAATCGGTTCGAAAATACCACTGAAGACAACTGGTTCTGGTACAAATTAAAACTGGTAAGAATTGTATTTTACTCACTTTTTATTAAATAATAACAATGTATTCCTAAATGTATATCCGCTAAATATCTTATATAAGAGAATTCTTTTCTCCCATATTTTATTAAATTTAATAAATGAGTTGTAGTACTTGAAAAAAACTATATAAACATCAAGTTTAAAAAGATGTATTTGATCTTGAGTGGATGAAAATATATAATACATAGGGAGAGTGTGAACTATAATAGTATTTCTAGTAGGAATTGAAAAAAAAACAATGTCCAACAGTGGACGATTATTTTTATTTTAATTATCATCAAGGTATAAATAACATCCACGGATGGGCCTTAGCCTGCTTCAGCAATTTTTCCAGTCGGATCTTAATTTGGCCTTTTTTCTCCAGCTCCTCAGACCGATCGCCTTATGTTGTCATTCTATATAGAATTTATTCCAAACAAAGCACGTTTTCCATTTTTGCTTCCATCTTAATTTTTGTTTTAAACTAAACTAAAATAAAACTATTTTTATTTTAATTGATTGATATGTTAAGTCACCAACATAGTCTTCGAAATTAGAAAAATGAGTTGGCAATTGGTTGGCCATTTGTTTTGGAGATCCGAAATCGTTGGACGAGTGCTGGAGTGGAGACCGCGTATTGACAAAATTAGTGTGAGACGCCTCCCGGCTAGATGGTGCAATGATCTGCGCAGCCGGCAAAGAGTGGATGCGTGAAGCCGAAGATCAGAGTAGTTGAAGTTTCTTGGGGAAAGCCAGACTTTCGCGATGATTACTTTTTTTTTATGGGATGGAGGGCAAACGAGCAGGCGTGTCACCTGATGGAAAGCAATCAGCGCCGCCCACAGACATCCGCAGCGCCATAGGCAGTGCGGAAGCGTTGCCGACCTTTAAGGAAAGTGACATTATGGGAGTGGGAGGGGGGAAAAGAAGTGGGAGGGGGAGGGTGTTAGGCCTCCGGAACTTGGACCGCTCACCGTACGAAGCGCGGTAGCTAAGCTAATATCAGACGCCGGTTTTCTGCGGGAGTGTGGTACTTCCCCGGGCGAGCCGACCCATTCATGCTACAAACAAATAATTTGCCATTCTTGACAAAGTATTCGTTTGCAGCGTGGCTCCATCACTCATGCACGGACATACATACATATCGTCACGCCTGTCTCCCTTGAGTAATATATATATTTTTAAATACAATTAGGAGCTATCAAATAGAGTATAGAGAAATTTATTTTTTTGTACACACACATCGTTGATATTTAGTATAACTAAAAATTTCTGTTTTATGCATTTAAACGTAACCAAATAGTATTCATTTACGAGTTAGAAAGTTATTTTGATTTTTGTTTTTTTCTTTCTTTATACATACATACATATATACATATCATCATGCCTGTCTCCCTGTAGGGGTAGGCAGAGACCACAGATCTCCATCCGCTACGATCCTGACACACCTTGCTTGCTTCCTCCACACTCATCCATCTCTTCATCCATCCTCCCTCTCACATTCATCGTAGCGAAACGGCTCTGCGTTAGTCGCTTATTACCCTCGTGGGAATCAGGACGTGACTGGTGGCGAACCACTTCGTCGTCATTTGTTAACAAATTGGGTTTATTAAAATTCGTCATAGTAAATCCCACGAGCCGCAAGGGAGGATAGAGGTCAAACCCAGCAGAGCCCCGCATGCTTATGCACGGACAATCCCTCTAAAATTGTGCGTGACATTTAACGTGTTAAAAAACTTAGAAATGATTATCCACACTATCATGGTAACCCTAAAACCCTACGACGGCCGGCATCGGCGCCAAGGAGGAGTCCCGAGATCTCTTAAAAACTGCTTCTGCCAGGGCTCCTTCGGCGCCTGGCTCACTAAAACCGTCTCGGAGGTTGCGTGAGTTTGCTACCCTTGACACCCTCGCGGTGCTTAACCGGTGATTCCTGCCATTGGGAACCACTGTCCTCCTCGAGGCCGCTTATCATGGTAACCCTACCCTAAGTGGTACTAAGAGAGTCCCCGTAATCGGACACCGGCATCATCAATCGACGCGCCGGCTGCGATTTCCACGCGGCTGGCGCGCCGCCAGCGAGTAAACAGCGATAATAATACACACTACAACTACGCCGGTCGTCGAACTCAGCACCGAGTGCGGCCCTGACACGTATCGCACTAGACACGATTGACATTGGGCGCCCAGCCGAGCGGGATAACAAATCGATGAGATAAATCCATAAAGGTATCTGTACACTGTAAGCGAAACGAGGCAAAAGATACATCCTCACCATCTGGATGAGTGGCGATCCAGTACGGTGCGTTTTTCTAGAAATTTCTTTCCACGCACTACTACTCTGTGGAACTAGCTATCTTCAGTGGTCTTTTCGAATCAAATTCTATATTGGAACCTTCAAAAAACAAGCCTACTACACATTTCTCAAAAGCCGGAAACGCTCCTGTTATTTCTATGGACGGCGTTGATTACTTTCCATTGTATGACACGCCTACTCGTCTGTCTTCCTATTGCATAAAATATAAAACGAATACGATACATTTCTTTTCACGCATCGCTACCAAACAGTTACATTCAGCGGTATTTCATACCGATACGACTTTGGAATCTCTAAAAAACAAGCGCTGGTCAAATTCAGAGATAATTTGCACAGGGTGGCTGACGGAAACTGGATATGTGAAACCCAAGATTGGACTAGGTAGCGCATCTTAGAACAGGCCTATGTTCAGCAGTAGACTGCCACAGACATCTGATGATGACGATGACAATTTTATATAAAACGACAGCTCGTTGACCACCAGTTTCCAAGACCTTAGTGAATATTTTTATGAAAATAGATACAAATACTCTGATAATTCCTTCCTTCTTTTTTCCTTCTTCTTTTGTTACTTCCTTCTTCTCCTCCCCTTATTTCTTTCTTTCCCTAACCTTAGATAGGGGAAGCATGTAGTACTATATTTATCTACGGGTGGTATTAATTGCTCAATATCAATTTCTCCCCTTGCTGATTCACCTACCGCATCGCATCAAATTCGCATCGCTCCCAGTAGAACAAGAGCCTTATTGCGTTCACGTAATATAAACTAGAGATTTTCATGGAAACTGTGCATGACAGGCCGTGTCATAATACAACTTTAGGAGGCATAACAGACCATTTCCTCGAAATTCATATTAAACTGAGATTGTAGAAAATACAGGACAGTGATAAAACTTTCTCGAAAGCACAGCACGCGTCTACTAAGAAATGCGAAATAAAATTGCAAAATAGTTTTTAATAATTGATAACAACTCCTATTTTTTTTTTGGTAAGTAACCAGCACACTGCGTGAATATCTGCAACACTAAAATCACTGCATATCCGTTACGTACCTTAGAGTAAGGATGTAATTCAATAGGATTTTTGTTTTTGATCACATGATAACATGCTTTAAACTCCAATGAAGTTCCCATTATAATGGATATCACTATAAACACGCAACTGACAAGAACAAAACAGCCGAACTCGGAATATATAATATGTATGTAGGCCACAAAAATATTTATCGCGATCCAGGAATCGAACCTGCAACCTTTGCTTCTAACACTTTGTCTTCATCATCATCATTTAATGTTATAAATAAAATAATAAAAATAATTTATTTTAACCTTCACAAGTCGTATTTTGTTAGTAGTCACACTCACTAATGTTATGTTAATAATCTTAGTCCCACCTTAGCTAAGACAAGCTTGAAACCATTCGACAATGGTTCAGGTAATAACAATCAAAACTCTCGGTAAATGCCATCAGGATGCCCTTGGGACTGGCCCGAACCCAGAGAACCAGGGATGTGCGCCGTTTGCGCATGAATATTTTTATGGGCAAGAAAGGCAAACGAGCAGGCGTGTCACCTGATGGAAAGCAATCAACGCCGCTCATAGACTTCCGCAGCGCCATAGGCAGAGAGGAAGCGTTGCCGACCTTTAAGGAAAGTGTCATTATAGGAGTGGGAGGGGGAGGGGGAGGGGTAAGGTAGAGGGAGTGGGGAGGGTTTTGGGCCTCTGGAACTCGGCCGCTCACTGTACGAAGCGCGGTAGGTAAGCTACCACTCAGACGCCGGTTTTCTGCGGGATTCACGCTACAGACAAATATTATGCCATTCTTGTCAAAGTATTCGTCTGCAGCGTGGCTCTAACACTATTAAATAAATATAAAATTTGAGCATTATTATATAAAAGAAATACACAATAGTACATAAAGCGGAGTTAAAGCCTGTGGTCATCCCATATCAGTTAAACTTTAGCTAAAGCAGAAGATGGGATTTGTCCCACATATAAAAATAAAATTATTTTTGAATTCAGAAAAAAAATATTCAGTTTACTCTAGGAAAATTTATCATTGACTTTGACAAATACGACATTGTTTTTAAGCCTAACTGTAACATATTTCGCTCGTCAAAGATAATAAAACTATTTCCTTGTTATAATGAGGTGTGTTGAAGAGTAAAATGATGATATAATACAATATCAAAGCGAAATATAGCGATATATCACGGCCGAAGTCAGCACGTAGGTGTTAATAGTGGCTGCCAAGATTAAGATCCTCACCCAGATATAAGACTGTTTAGAATGAATGCGAACTGGTAGAGCAATGCTATAGACAAATGTGTCAGACATTTTTAAATAAATTTTAAAGACCGGCGAGTAAAAACTTCAGCGAATACTATATTCTTGGAGAAAACCAATTTCTAGTCAAGTTTTAATTAGTAGTAAAGTTACGCTGCAGACGAATACTTTGTCAAGAATGGCATATTATTAGTCTGTACCATGAATGGACCGGTTCGCCCGGAGAAGTACCACACTCCCGCAGAAATCTACAGTCTATGGGCAGAGTTGATCGCATTCCATCAGGTGACATGCTTGTTTTTACTAGTTGTTTGTCACTAGTTTGTCTTCTTATTCCATAAAAAAAAGTTTTGGTGTCCTTGTTTTATTGTTTTTTTTTTTGTATATATTCCACTTCTGGGCATCACGCTTGTCAAATGCGAAATTGCCGTATTATTAAGGTAATTTTTAAAATTTTTTGTGATACTTTCTCAAGATTTTTTTTATTTTTAATTTTTATTGTTTCTGATTATATAATATAATATAATATTTTAAAGGTTAAAGTGTATGGGATGAAAGTATGAAATTGCCAAAAAAAGAGAAGAGAAATTTTTATATAAGATAAAATATATTTGTTAAGTATATACCTGTGTTTTTCATACATATATTCTATAAATTCCGATGCGGGAATTGAATACGTAGGCAGTCCCGCCACTGAGCCGATTAGTCGTCGTTTCTGGATGTAGTATCATAATTACATTGCACCGTGTCGGGCCATAGCATACTCCCGTAATTATTTAACTATTCCACTCATATTATTCAAATCTTACCATAAGGTAGGCAAGGAATCTGCATTGCCCTTGACGAAGGAAATGTACAATAGACGACTGTGATAACGTACCATCAGGTGACAAGCTTACTCGTTTGATTGCCTTCAACAACTGTTTTCTTTCTTTGTTTCACAGCAATTAACTATTAAGTATTATGCCAGTGTCAAGTAAAATAATATGAAGTATCTTGAAATGTTCAGCTTGTCACGATACGTCTTGTTTAAATGGTGGCTGTTTTATAAAAACTTGCATGGACTTCTATTACTCAATCTAGTAAAAAAAAACGATACACGTATTTATTTTATTATATATATCTACGCCTTAATTAATTAAACGAATTAAACTATATACCTAAGTGATAATAACATGAGATTATAAAAATGAAACAAAAACTCAATGTTACTATTTAATTTAGCGGGAAAAGTCTCGAACAATTTTCACTAAAATGTTAAATAAAATCTAACGAAACTGACAAGTATGATATAGCAGATAGTATGCATACATATTTACATAGTCTGCCTCTGAAAATAAAAGATAAAACAAAATGGCTGTTGAGGTTTGCGGAAAAAAATATTCTATATCTCTGGCACGCCGCTGGCTGGTTCACTCCAAAGAATTTTTGAACAAAAAAAAAAAAGATGCTCCGCGTTTGAATATTTTCGCATTAAAGCTACCTACAGTGGCGGTAAAAAGTATGTTTTAAACCGAAATCCGGTTTCATTCTTCATCCACTTGTTAGTATTCGTGATTTTAAAAACAAAAAGAAATAGATAAAAATTAAAATTATATAATATTATATGCTAACCTTAATTATTGTAGAAATTATTTATATCACTTATTTTTTATTCGTGTCTTTTACAACTAAGAAATATACAGCAAGCAAGCAGGCAATCGGTGTGAGGGGCTGGAGAGAAAAGTCCAAACTAAGATCCGACTGGAAAAATTTACTGAACGTAATGCCTTGCTGATGATGATGATGACTATGGAGCCTGTAGAGCAAAACGATAAGAGATTAAGACTCATTAATTAATATAATATTTATATCATTTCGGGGTAGATATTATTATTTTATTTGTATAATTATTCATTATAAAGGATGTCCGATGATAGCATTCAGTTTTCATCCTTAGCTACTTTAAAACAAGGATTATTCAACTATACTTATATTAGATTTTAGATCAAATATTCATTGCTTGCATTACGTTTCACATAATTCTGGCACCGGACACCCTAAAACACCATGACCATTCATTAAACCAATAAAAATGGAGTCAGGCGTTACTTTGCGGAAATCCATCACTATATGGACAGTCAAAAGTTTTACTTAGCTAAGATCCGCGACAAGCAAAACAATAACAGAAAATTAATAATGTGTGTTTTTCTGTTGGGTTAATTTGGAACACAACCGAAAGACAACCGAAAAGTCTTGGCCGATCCTTTCCCATACGAGGCATCTTCAGGTATAGTAGACTCTATGGAAGACAACCGAAAAGTCACTTTTCGGTTGTCTTCCGTAGAGTCTACTATACCTGAAGATGTCTCGTGTTGAGGCGAAACACGTGTCGTTTACAAGATGGAGAAGTGATAATGTGTGTTTGGTGTTGTGTATAGTGGTTGGTGGGTGGAGAATTGATGGCCGACTTTCGGTAAGTTTTTGGTTTAAGTTCCAAATAAATCCACTTAACCCAACAGAAAAATACACATTATTAATTTTCTGTTATTGTTTTGCTCGTCGCGGATCTTAGCTAAGTAAAACTTTTGACTGTCCATATATATTTTATATAATACAATAGCAATTACAGAAGTGGTTTTTGAAGGTTCCAATTTCGTATCAGTTGAGATACTATTGGCATACAAGTGGTAGAGCCACGCTACAGAAGAACACTTTGTCAAGAATGACATAATATTTGTCTGTAGCATGAATGGGCCGGCTCGCCCGGGGAAGTACCACACTCCCGCAGAAAACCGGCGCTTAGCTACGGCGCTTCGTACGGTGAAAAGCTGAGTTCCGGAGGTGCAACACCCTCCCCCTCGCTTTCCCACTCCCTTTCTCATTATGACAATTTCTTTAAAGGACGGCAACGCTTCCGCACTGTTTATGTCGCTGCGGATGTCTATGGACGGCGTTGATTGCTTTCCATCAAGTGACACGTTTGCTCGTTTGCCTTCCTATCCCATAAAAAAAGCATATATAGCGGTGTGTTAAAAAAGTTTTGGGGAAAAAATTCACGATACTATATTATTGCGTAGCACAATCTAAAGCCATCGAATGAAATAGACGATAGAGGTGAGACGACATGAATGCTACTAAAACTAAACTAAGTATCTAGCAAAACCATTCAAAGGTCACCCCCACATCTATACTACTCTATTTGATAGCTCGTAATTGTATTTAAAAAATATATTATATGTTATAAAAAAATAATAATATTTTTATATTATATAGGTGGTCTGTAAACTGGCGTGAAATGCACCGCTAAATGTAATTGACTCGCTATCCCGGTCCACTGCCCGATAGTACGTAGCCAAAACTTTCTTTTTTAACCAACTTGTCTTTTGCCCGCGATTTTTCCCATCATGATCAGTTGCAGCAACTTATACCTGTCATGTCTCATGATATGAGCCAGGTAAGCAATTTTTCTACGTTTCACGGTCTGCAAAAGTTCATGTTTTCGCTTGACTTGTCGGAGAACCTCGTCTTTAGCCACCCTTTGAGCCCAGCTATTAGCGAGCATCCGTCTATATGCCCACATTTCGAACGCTTCTACGTTTTCTAAAGTTTTCTTTAAGCGTCCAAGCCTCTCATCCGTATAGAAGAACGGGTCAGATTTAACAGTGGAGCTATATATGGCCCGTTCTTCTCTCGACTCTTTCTGAATATTATTTTATTATTAATTATTTATTAACATTAAAATAATGAAAAATTTTTGCAGAATAAAAAATATGATATTATAGCGGAAGATGTATATAAAACTATATTTATATAAATTAAAACCAATATCCATTCTTATAATTTACGAATTCACATTGTTTACAAGTAAAACAATGTTTTCCCGGGAATGTCCCGCGTAAATCGTTGTCACCGTACACGGCACTCTCCCCACACTTTTAGCTCGCATTCCCACCTAAATAGGTCAAAGTCCACACCTCGTTAATTCGGTATACGATTACCGTATCCAAACAAGCCGTGTCGTTAAAAAATTCGATCATCGGAGCAGTGGGGCCCGGGCACATGGCGCACCCCTGCCTCCCCCCTCCCCCGCAGCGTACAGATGTGTCACGCCCATGCGAAAGCAAATTTTGACAACGACGACCAACAAAACACTACGGCACATTCGCTACTTACCAGTCTCCCAACGCATTTACTGGTGGATATCCTACGGAGGAGGGCTCTCCTCTCCGTGTCATTGTCGCTATCCGTGCTGTCTTCCAAACATCCAGTTTTCCTGGTGCACGCGGTTGCATTCCTCCCGGCTACTGACATCACGCCGCGTACACTCGCTCGCCACGCATTCGGCACACATCAAACCCGGCTACATCATACAGGATAAACTAATAATTAACATTGTATAACGGGCCGCTACCTCGCTGACATTTCAAGCGAGCGCCATGACCGTTGTGACAATACAGCCGCTGAAAACAAAACAAGCGCTGAAAACGCTCAACGACATCTAGCGGACTGTGCAGTTACTACCTGAGAAAGGGCCGTATTTACGTTCTAGCAATTTAAAATAACAGATTATGATGTATAGATGTCACTGTAAAAATATTTGTACAATATGATTGTATAGAAGAAATAAAAAGTCAGTACTTAGTAGCTCCTGATAAACAAAACTGTGCTAGATTGGGTGCCAACATTCTCTCTAAAAGGAGCACTAAATTAACAGAATTCCTAAAAACATAAAATGAAATATCTGGTACATGTATGTTTTATGTTTTTTTCGTGCACAAGTGTGTACCGCAAACAAAAATTCAATGATTTTTTTTAATAAATTAAATACTATTTGCAAAGGAAACTTGGCTCTTTAGTCTTTGCATTAAAAAAATAAACGAATGGGGTGTGAGCTCAGGCTTTTTATTGTATTCTTTATCGTTTTAAGCCGTTAAAATGTCACATCAAATATAGAAGTGGGTGTTCCAAGTAATCCAGTCGTCTTTAGAGTAAGCATATAGGAATCTGAAATTAACATACATTGTGTAAAAAAGTTCTAGTTCGCTTCGTTTTTGATTTCAAGTTATATAGTGCCCAATGCAATGAGTCTTAAGCAAAAATTTTATCTCAAATGCCTTCTATTTGCACTTAAAGGGTTGTATTTCCTGCAGAGCCCTTAATAAATTTTCTATAGGATTAATATCAAGATTGTTATTTTATGAGTCCATAATATAACAACTATTAAAGTAATTCTAGGTTTTTCACCTTTTTGAATGTTATATGGGAAAAATGCATGAAAAGCTGTTTTGGTTATATTCACGTGGTGTGAACGACGATTTCTTGTTTGCGTTCATATCCCATAAAAAATAATTATATAATGAGTAGAAATAAAGTGTGCGGGAAAGGAATCCAAAAAATATGGTTGTCTATTAATATGCTCAAAATGTATCAAACAAAAACAAAATTATACACAAACATTTTATTTGATAGACGGGACATGCACAAACAAAAACAATCATTCCTCCAATCCTTCCACCTCTTCGTCAAACTCCCCCTCGTCGTCCGCCGTGGCATCCTGGTACTGTTGGTATTCAGATATCAAGTCATTCACATTGCTTTCTGCCTCCGCGAATTCCATTTCCTCCATACCCTCGCCGGTGTACCAGTGCAAGAATGCTTTCCGCCTAAACATCGCCATAAACTGCTCCTCGACTCTGTGGAATATACTCTGGATGGCCGTCGTGTTCCCTATGAAGGTGGAGGCCATCTTCAACCCCCGGGGCGGTATGTCGCACACGGCTATTTTGACGTTATTTGGAATCCATTCAACGAAGTACGTGCTGTTCTTGTTTTGTATATTCACCAATTGCTCGTCCACTTCTTTCATCGACATACGACCCCTGAATATCGTAGCCACCGTCAAGTATCTCCCCCGTCGGGGATCGCAAGCCACCATCATGTTCTTCGCGTCAAACATCTGCAGCGTCAACTCGGGGACAGTCAAAGCTCTGTACTGCTGCGCGCCCCGCGACGTGAGCGGCGCGAACCCAGGTGTGTAGAAATGGAGGCGTGGGAACGGAACCATGTTCACGGCCAGCTTCCTCAAGTCCGCGTTGAGCTGACCGGGGAACCTCAAACACGTCGTAATTCCGGACATGGTCGCGCAAATCAAATGGTTCAGATCGCCGTACGTCGGCGTAGTCAACTTGAGCGTTCGAAAGCAGATGTCGTATAGAGCCTCGTTGTCCAAACAAAATGTGTGATCGGTATTCTCCACCAGCTGGTTGACAGCCAACGTCGTATTGTAAGGCTCCACAACGCAATCAGACACTCGTGCGCTCGGAAACACAGAGAAACTCAAGATTATACGATCGGGGTATTCTTCTCGAATTCTGTTAATCAACAGGGTGCCCAAACCGGAACCAGTGCCGCCACCCAGCGAATGTGACAACTGGAAGCCTTGCAAGCAGTCGCAGCCTTCAGCCTCCCGTCTCACCACGTCCAAGGCGGACTCTAGGATCTCCACGCCCTCGGTGTAGTGTCCCCTCGCCCAGTTATTGGCGGCCCCGTTCTGCCCGTACACGAAGTTGTCAGGCCGGTACAGGCAGCCGAACGGGCCAGACCGCACCGCGTCCATCGTAGCAGGCTTCAGGTCTACGAGCACAGTCCTCGGCACATATTTCCCGCCAGACGCCTCGTTGTAGTACACGTTGATGCGCTCCAGCTGGAGGTCGGAGTCACCGTGGTAGCAACCGCTGGGATCAATGCCGTGTTCGTCAGATATCACCTCCCAGAACTGAAAAAAAAATTTAATATTAATATTTTGTTTGTATACGTTTTGTTTAGTGGAGTTCAGCGCCGGAGACACGGCGCCTCTCTTCAAAAAGGTCATGTACGTCAAGCTTGGTGGGTTAGTGGACCCATTCACTAACCCCCACGCTTGTTCAAGGCGGATTGACGACAAATTTTACTAATCTATTGGCTATAGCCTCCAATTTGCTTACTCAGATGTATCGGTAAATTTTCTCCGATGTATTTTTTGGTTTCACATCATATCAACCAGAAACAGACTTAAATATTCGTGAATTCTATCATAATCAACAGCGGAAATCCACTGCTGGAGATAGGCCTTCCCCAAAAGCACTATGATTTTTGGCCTCACGCATCCAGTCTCTGCCAAAACGAATTTTATAGATAAGCACAAATTACCTTTCCTCCAATCTGGTTCCCGCACGCACCAACCTGAAGATTAATGATTTCTCGCATCTTGATAATTTATCGGATTCTTGTTATGGGATACTTGCGAATTTTACGAAATATTTAACCGAAAAATTTCCTCGGGTTGAAGCTTAACATTAACTTAAGACTAAATAAAAAAAATATATAAAAAAAATGTAGAGCAAAATCACACTGTGCGCATCTTACGTCGGATTTCAGAATAATGAAATCCCAATTTTCAATTTTTACAACAATTACTCTTTTTTTTTAATTTGAAAATTCTAGAATTATTTTTCTAGCTTGCCAGAAAGTTCATTTCAAAGGTATTCAAACTTTTTGTACAGTGAACCTTATTGATAAATATACCTTTTCCACACTAACATGAAACAAATGTCGACGAACTAACGACAAAAGAGAAAGACTCATTCACTCATGTTCGTACGGTATTTACCACTCTCGAGTAAGCTGACGTCTGAGTAAATACAAAAAGTATTATCTATCCTACAGCGTCCAACGTGAATCGTGAGTTATGTATGACTCCTACATTAGTTCCTTTGCCTTTGATTTTTATGTCAAAAAATTGTCTTTAATCTGGTGTGAACAAATTTTGATTGATGGAAAAAAATTTAATTCAATGTGATATTTCTTTTTCACAGCCTATATGTGTCTCGCTGCTGAGCACGAGCCTCCCTATTTCTGGAGGAACGGACGTTAACCCACCACGCTTGTCCAACGTGGATTGGAGGGGTTACCAAACTCGGAATAAATATCTGTAGCCCATACATATATTTATTCTGATGCGGGGATCGAACTTGCGACCATTGACTCCGTTTGCGGGGTGCCCCGCCACTGAGCCAATTGGTCTACGTCAATACGATATCAATATCAATATCAGCCCGCGGCAGTCCACTGCTGGACATAGGCCTCACCCAAGGCGCGCCACCTAGCCCGATCTTCGGCTACGCGCATCCAATCTCTGCCAGCCGCCTTGCGAAGATCGTCGCTCCATCTAGCAGGAGGGCGTCCCACACTACGTTTGCCGAGCCGCGGTCTCCACTCCAGCACTCGTCGTCTCCAACGATTGTCGGTTCTCCGACAAACGTGTCCAGCCCATTGCCACTTCAGTCTGCTAACTTGAAGAGCTATGTCGGTGATTCTGGTTCTCCGGCGAATTTCTTCATTTATATATAATATATTCATTTATAATATATTCCGACATAATTACATCCTACGCAATTGTCACTTCAGAGGTTTCCTTCTGCGTAGCCATTTGTAATGGTCGTGGTCTGCAACACCACGGGCCTTTGGGCGGCGTTGACTGCTTTCCATTAGATTATACGCTTGCTCGTTAAGAGAACTCGCTCGTTATTATGTGCCCGAAAAAATAAGTAGTTGAAGATTTCATATATTTTTCCGAAAAGATAATGGTCTGATCTGATCACAAACATCAATTATTAAAACATTGCTGGTGAGAGCAATGTTTTTAGAAAAAAGAAAACAATCAAATATGGAATTTTATTTTTTCTAACAAAAGAAAAATAGAATGTCATAATCATTATTGTAGAAAATTTCGCGTACGATGCATGTGTTGTGAATAATATATATTTTTTTTTATTTCAACTTTATTATTTTTATGAGGATATTACGGACTTGAAAATTTAACTTTTACTAGATTTTAGGCTCAAAATTGTGAGTAAATAAATAAAATGAGGGAAATCGTCCATATCCAGGCTGGACAATGCGGCAATCAGATTGGTGCGAAGGTGAGTAATCTGTGATTATAATAGTTTAGCTTATCCGCCCCTCTTCTACACTTTAATGCTCATATTAAATCTTCATTTGATACATTTTCGAAGCTCATATATATCCCACTGATGGGCTCGGGCCTCTTTCTGGAAGAATAGACATATATCAACCACGCTTTTCAATGTCGAATTGGCGTGGTAATAAAATTCGGAATAAATGTTTGTAGGCCAATTTTTATTCCAATACGGGAATCGTACCCACTAATTCCGCAAGCGGTACCGTCACCCATGACCCATGACCCAATTAGATCGCCATTTGATAAATGCATAAATTACAACTATCGAAAAAAATTAATAATTTAAGTAAAAGCTGGTTTAAATTGGCTCATTAGCGAAGTTGCCGCTCTTTGAAGCCATTAATTACATTTGTAAAGTATATAATCAAATCAGCTTTACAATTTCCGCTTTGGGATAAATATTTGGCCTTTAGGTATGTATTTCGAGCCTGGGTGACCTGCCAATCAACCTTGGGCAATCGCGTGGTGTTGAAACATGGAGACCTCGTACCCAATAATGATATATAATGTATATGAGCTATATAAAAAAGCACCTACCGTACCGGAACTCCTTATATATAAATATACTCCTTATAAAATTGCCTTATAGGAGTTTGTTTGAAATAAAATAACGAAAAAACAAGTAAAACGGTTTTACTTACACAAGGCGCATAAAAACCTGAATTATACAATCGTTGTGCGTTCTCAAGCGTCCTACGTTTTTATTTTATTAAAAAAATCGGTATTTTTTATCTTCTAGTTTTTATTTGTAACGGTAGGAAATATCCACTGTCGATCTCTTGACAGACCCCTTCGAATTAGTTTTATATTCACGAGAGTTTAATGTTAGTGAAGTTTCATTAGGATCTTCTTTGTTTAGTAGAAGGAATTTGTTGCCGCTGGAGGTGAGACAAGCGAAGTCTCTCCCAGTTTTTGAAAAGCTTGTCACAAAACCACTATCTTTTTAAATGCCTTTGTATCTTTTTATGTATTCGTATAATTTTTACGGTTTACCTATATTTATGTGCATAAATGTATGTATGTATGTGTGTATGTGTATGTATGTGTGTATGTGTATGTATGTATATACTTATATATTTGCTTATGGCTATTATCTTCATTTATTAACATTTTTTTATCTATCATTATAATGATAATGTATCACCAACCTACATCAATTTGTTTTTAACATTGTGTCCATCCTACGGTTGTCTGGGAGAATACGCCATTAGCTATAAGACCGCCATTTGTATATAAATATTACAATCAATAATTGTAACCTTTTGGTGTACAATAAAGAATATATCTATCTAGAGTAGAAAAGCCGCCGCATGATTGCATGATGCAAAAAAACAAATATACGGATACGGACAAATTTCTATGGGCGGCGTTGATTGCTTTCCATCAGGTGACACACTTGCTCGTTTGCCCAACTATACCATAAAAAAATACGGGGTCAATCTAAATAAGAGCGTTTGAAAAACCATATAGCTGGATACGTGAAGCCGAAGTTTGGGCTGGGGGGATGCCTATGTCCTGTAGTAGACTGCCGCGGGCTGTTGATTGATTAAAAAATTAGCAAGTGTTTTAGTTAGACTTCTGTTAGAAATATAAATAGAAAACACTTTTTTTACAAAAGCTAAAATTAAAACCTTAATAATATATTATAATTTGTGCTATAAATGAACAAAACAAATAGAAAATAATTTTAATGTATAAGTGTCATATAATGGTTCTTGCTCTATTGTCATATATATATATATATATATATATATATATATATATATATATATATATATATATATATATATATATATATATATATATATATATATATATATATATATTACTCATACTCATATACATATACATATACATATAAATACACATACAATTCGATAAAATTATATACAATTAAATCTTGTACTAAATTCACCGCAACCAAAGAACAAGTTCTTGTTTGCATACTTAAAATAAGATTTTTGTATTTTTTAGCACTTAGCACTAGTGAAGACGCTGTAGATGAATCAACTCCTAGAATATACCTATCACAATTTGCCAAGCGTGCTAATTCCACGCATGTTCGTTACCTTTAAACTGCCTCTTAAAGCCCCTCACCCAGTCGAAAAAGGATTAACTAAAATGCATTTCTTTCAACAGTTCTGGGAAGTGATTTCGGACGAACATGGCATCGATTCCACCGGCGCTTACCAGGGGGACTCTGATCTCCAACTCGAGCGGATCAACGTGTACTACAACGAGGCGACAGGGGGCAAATACGTGCCTCGGGCGGTCCTGGTGGATCTCGAGCCCGGCACTATGGACTCGGTCCGCTCCGGACCTTTCGGACAAATCTTCCGGCCGGACAACTTCGTCTTCGGGCAATCTGGCGCCGGCAATAATTGGGCTAAAGGGCATTACACTGAAGGCGCTGAACTAGTTGACTCTGTTCTAGATGTTGTCAGGAAGGAAGCAGAAGGCTGCGATTGCTTACAAGGCTTTCAGTTGACGCACTCTTTGGGAGGCGGCACTGGCTCGGGAATGGGGACTTTACTCATATCCAAGATTCGCGAGGAATATCCGGATCGAATCATGAACACGTTCTCGGTTGTCCCAAGCCCCAAAGTTTCAGACACCGTCGTAGAACCATATAACGCCACTTTGTCTGTCCACCAGTTGGTGGAGAATACAGATGAAACATATTGCATAGACAACGAGGCCTTGTACGACATATGTTTCCGGACTCTGAAGCTCACTACGCCAACATACGGGGACCTGAACCACTTGGTCTCGGCTACGATGTCGGGCGTGACGACTTGCTTGCGTTTCCCGGGGCAACTTAACGCGGATTTACGCAAGCTGGCGGTGAATATGGTTCCATTCCCCCGGCTCCACTTCTTCATGCCAGGGTTCGCGCCGCTCACGTCTCGCGGCAGCCAGCAATACAGAGCGTTAACTGTACCAGAGCTCACTCAGCAGATGTTTGATGCAAAGAACATGATGGCTGCGTGTGATCCTCGCCACGGCCGCTACCTGACAGTCGCTGCCGTCTTCCGAGGCCGCATGTCCATGAAGGAGGTGGACGAGCAGATGCTCAACATCCAGAACAAGAACAGTAGCTACTTTGTTGAATGGATTCCGAACAACGTCAAAACTGCCGTTTGCGATATTCCGCCCCGAGGTCTGAAGATGTCTGCTACATTTATTGGCAACACTACTGCGATACAGGAGCTGTTTAAGAGAATATCGGAACAGTTCACAGCTATGTTTAGACGAAAGGCGTTCCTGCATTGGTATACGGGCGAGGGTATGGATGAGATGGAGTTTACGGAAGCGGAGAGTAACATGAACGACCTGGTGTCGGAGTATCAGCAGTACCAAGACGCTACGGTGGACGACGAGGGAGAATTCGACGAGGAAGTGGAGGAATAATTGTTTGTACTGTCCAATGTTTAGTGAATTTGTTTTGGTGTTTAGTCTTAGGTGTAACCAGTGTTGTATTATTTGTTTACACTAATATATTTTGTGAAAAATCATAGTTTCATTATTTTTAAATAGAATTTGGACGACCCCAATATATAAATGGTAAAAGTTTTATTTTCTGTACCAAGGGGCGTTTTCTATCCGCGTAGGGATATGTATAGCTTAATTGTATTTATTTTTGTCCTTTTGTTTCTAATGAAACCCACGACATAGTGAATCGTAGATTTGGGACTATGATTGTATAATACGTTTTCTTTAGATTCCTGTCTTTTTTTGTTTTGACATATCCCACTTTTGAATGTAGATAGTCTTAAATTTAAAGAATGAGCTATTTATATAAATCCTATAGATCTTTACCACAAACTTAAACTGTAGCCTATAGCTGTTAACAGTAGATTAAAATAAACTATAAAATATTGATAAAAATTCATACTATTACATTATAAAATTCATACTTAGAACAAAGAGCTATATCGGATATAATCAGAAATACCAACAGCTCTGAGTTTGAGTTGAGCTGGAGCAAAACCACATCACAGTAAGTGTTCTCACACTGCTCCCTGGCTAGATAAAACATTAATTTGAACTATTACGACCTATATATTATTAAGGACCAATGACTGTCAAAAGAAACTCAAATAGGCACCTGAAAAATTTTGTTCAGGTTGTTTCAAAATTTGCAAGCTAAGATTCCAAATTGTTTTAAGGCTGTTATAAGGGCTTTAGGTATGCTAATGTGTTCATTAAAATAAACTTTAATTTTTTAAGAATTAAAACAAGTTAGTTCAATTTTAACTATTTTTATTCCTTCAGAGCTTTCCGCTAGACTCTTTCTTTGCAAAAGCAGTACTATATAAGTACTGCTTTTGCAAACAAAGAGTCAATAAAGCAGTAATATAAGTCTATTGTTACGGCGCAATCAGTCTGGATGAAGATAAGTTCGACTGTAGTAAAAACTAACATCGACTGCAGGAGAAATGTGGCAATAGCCACTTTAATTTTCATGTTTGATGTAGTATGAATAAAGTATGGATGTTGATCTAATCGGTTGATTAGACAATATTAAGTGTATTACTAACACGTACTACACATATTTATTATGCATTCCTAATTTGGACGCCGCGCCATAAATAATTGGATGCTGCGCCGTAAATAAGTAGGATTAATATCCATTCCATCAGAATGGACAGGCTCCATTCTCAGCAGTTCGACATATGTGTACACATGTGTAATGTAAAAAAATATTATTGTTCAGGTTAATAAAATAATTCTCTGCTTATTACAAACATTTACTGACAATTTCTCAAATAAATAAATAAATACATAGTTCTATCTATTAAGCAGCCTCATCATTTCCCGTGTTCTCCTCATCCTCAAATTCTTGATCATCTATGATAGCATCTTGGTATTGTTGATACTCTGATATCAAGTCACACATGTTATTGTCAGCTTCGACGAAATCACTTTCATCCATGCCCTGGCCGGTATACCAATGGATGAATGCCTTCTTTCTGAACATCAAAGCAAACTGCTCAGCGATTCTCTTAAATGGTTCTTGAATGGCTGTAGTATTACCAATAAAGGTGGCTGACATTTTAAGCCCTCGAGGAGGTATGTCACAGACAGCTGTTTTAACATTATTGGGTATCCAGCCAACGAAGAAGTCTTTGTTCTTGTTTTGGATATTTAGCATCTGCTCATCGACTTGCTTCATGGACATGCGGCCTCGGAATACAGCGGCGACGGTGAGATATCGACCGTGGCGTGGATCGCAAGCCGCCATCATGTTCTTGGCATCAAACATTTGTTGTGTGAGCTCAGGTACTGTAAATGCTCGGTACTTCTGGCTGCCAGGAGACGTGAGAGGTGCGAATCCTGGCAGGAAGAAGTGAAGCCGTGGAAACGGGACCATGTTTACCGCTAGCTTACGCAGGTCCGCATTGAGCTGCCCCGGGAAGCGTAAGCATGTCGTCACACCAGACATAGTCGCTGACACCAAATGATTTAGATCCCCATATGTGGGCATTACAAGTTTTAGAGTTCGGAAACAAATGTCGTATAGAGCTTCGTTATCTATACAGAATGAGTGATCAGTGTTTTCTATCAGTTGGTTCAGGGCGAGTGTCGCGTTGTATGGTTCTACAACTGTGTCGGAAACCTTTGGACTTGGCATGATGGAAAATGTCATAACAATTCTATCTGGATACTCCTCTTTCAAGTTGTTAAGTAAGAGAGTCCCTAATCCAGAGCCCGTGCCACCGCCGATAGAGTGGACTAATTGAAAACCTTGAAGACAATCGCAACCTTCCGCCTCCTTCCTGACGACATCAAGAATCGATTCTAGCAATTCGGCGCCTTCAGTATAGAATCCCTTGGCCCAATTATTCCCTGCTCCTGTAGATCCGTAAACAATATTGTCGGGGCGAAAGAGTTGACCGAAGGGCCCTCCTCTAATGGCGTCCATGGTCCCAGGTTCAAGATCAACTAAGACAGCGCGCGGAACATATTTGTGACAAGAACCTTCATTGTAATAAACGTTAATTCGTTCCAATTGGAGATCAGAGTCGCCCTTGTAATTACCTTCAGGATTTATGCCATGCTCATCGGATATCACCTCCCAGAACTGAAAATTATAGTGTAAACATCACCTATATCATTAACAAATTACTATACAAGTTCAATGCTGTGAGTTTGCTCATAGCCGAATGTTCGCCAGACATATGAACTAAACATTTTGCACCATTAACTCTTACACCCGTCGCTGGCTTTCTGTCTGGCATCAAGTTTAAATAGCAACGCCATCAACCGACCGTCAGAGCCTGAATTGTGAAATAGAATATATCACGCGGAGGTGAAACACATAGTTGATTCACTAAATTATGATGATTAATGGACCCAGGCATTACTTTGCAGAAATCCATTACAATGTGAAAGCAAAAAATACAGGAAAAAAAACTCTACGGAATATAACCGTTAAGTTTACTTAACGGTTGTCTTTCATAGAGTCTACTATACCTGATAATGCCTCGTGTTGAGGCGAAAAACGTGTCGTGTGCAATGTGGAAAAGTGGTGGTGTGTGTTTGGTGTTGTTGATAGTGGTTGGGAGGTGGAGTGTTGCTGACGGCCGTTTTTTCGGTAAAATTTAGTTTAAGTTCCCCGTAAGTCCACTTCTTCCAGTAGAAAACCCACATTATTATTTTTCTGTTTTTGTTTGCTTGTCGCGGATCTTAGCTAAGTAAAACTTTTGACTGTCCATATATATTTTATATAATACAATAGCAATTACAGAAGTGGTTTTTGAAGGTTCAAATTGTCCAACACTGTCCACACACTTAATTATGGTCTGACCCCTTATAAATATTTTTTAATTGACGCTCGTGTAGAATTTGGTGCTTTTTTTTTATAGAAATAGGGAAACAATAAACACCGTCAAACAAGACATTCACAACACCAGAGGTATTGCAAAAATGTTGCCAACTTTTAAGAAATATCAAGGCTTGTTTTTGAGGGTATCGACATTGAATCAGTAAGGAAATACCACTGAAGGTTGTACAGAGTGATCGTGTGAAGTAAGTTTCCAGATGAATGCCGCCATATTGTATTGCCACTCTTCCAGAATTTTATCTGTAATTATGTAGTAGTGAAATTCAGCGACAGGAATTCTTTTTTTTGGTATTTAGTCACCCTAGGCATTAGATTTGATATTTACTCACAAGTTCACAATTTTTTGTCATAAAATTGGTATTCCACCAATTTTATGACAAAGAATTGTGAACTTGAAAAAAAAAAAGAACACATTTTCTTATAATCAAAAATTGTATCAAAAATTACCTTAGCTCCAATTTGATTACCACATCTTCCAACTTGGACGTGTACAATTTCCCTCATTGTTATAAAGAATTTTAAAAATAAAAATAAATAAATATAGCTATAATAAAATTCTTAAAATACTTAATATTACTAACAACTATTTACATGAGTAACCTATCCTAAAATATAAACATAATTAAATAAATGTTCAATCAACCATCGTGATTTTTAATGAAATCACGTAGGTTTGAATATTGTAGTAAAAACAACTCAGGCTGCCGAATTAATTTTCCAATAGTCTAGATCACTACAATCTCGATGAATGAAGAGTTTATCTCTACGACAAACACCACTACCTCTCTATAGAAATGGCTGCTTTCAGCGATATTTTCAAACTGATTTACTTACATTAATATAAATTTGAAGATTCTAATAAACATTAGAATCATCAAAAAACAAGTTTATACCTTTGGGGCCATCCATAAATTACGTCACCCAATTTTTTTGGTTTTTTTTCACCTCTCACGTCCTTGTCACAGGTGGTCACACTTGTGAACCCCCCCCCCCCCATAAATAATAGAAAATAATCTTTTATAAAATTAAGATAGTCACATATTTTAGGATATGTGACGTCACAAAGCTTTTAAACCCCTGTCCCTTGTCACACAATGTCAGGACACTTGACGTAATTTATGTATGGCCCCTGTCGTAGTTTATTTTTTTTTTGTATATTACATTAACTGCTTTTATTAGGTGACACGCGAGCTCATTCACCTTTCTCACCTCTAAAAAAAGTTTTAACTGAGCACCTCTAGAAAAAAAATACTCTAAAAATTCATATTTCATTCTATAGAAAGGAGAGTGAGCTCCGAAACAATGGTGCTATTACTCATTCGTGTCAACCATTATAGCCATATTGAATGAAGGCTAGCCTTAAATAGTAAACGGACGGGTGATGGATAGAAACTCAATCTAACAGCCCAGGGATGACTATGCGTTTTTGTATGTGGGAACAGTATGTAGCCTTTTAATGCGACATGTGAATAAAACAACACGAGCTGGGTAATGTATTTTCATCATCTATTAGTTGAATGGTATTTATGAAGTACGAAATAAATTCAAATAATGTGATGAAGGTGATCTCTGGTAGATATGATTCGAAATGAACAAATCCGCCAGAGAACTAAAGTCACCGACATAGCCTTTGGAATTAGCAAAGTAACATGGAAGTGGGCTGGTCACGTTTGTCGGAGATTCGACGATCGTTGGAGCAGACAAGTGCTGGAGTGGAGACCGTGTCTCGGTAAACGTAGTGTGGGACGCCCCCCAGCTGCGACGATCTGCGCAGGGCGGCTGGCAGAAACTGGATGCGTGAAGCCGAACATCGGGCTAGGTGGCGCTGAACAGCCGCAGGCTGTTGATTAATTGATTGATGAAGGTTTACTAAGCATGCGTTCTGACTGTCTTCGTTACACAGCACACCCATCTATCGTCGTGTCTCTGGCGGCCATAAATTGATAAGAACAGCACAAACATTAACCCGACGTACCACCATTACTGTTGTTGCAAGACCTGTGCATAATACCGTAGTAACAACCTTAATTATTCTATATTGCGTTTAAAACCCATTTTTAAAAAGTTTAAGAAATAAAACAACATTTATTCAAAAGTTTATTAGATACATATGACTTACCATAAAAATTCGTTTATAAAAATGCAAAATAAATAATAATTCGTCTACCCAGAAATAAATCAAGTAAGTACGGCAGTATAGAGTTTATCCGAATTCTGAAACCCAAATAAATACTTTGACTATGAGTCCTCTGTTTCGCACAGTTGTGTGGAAGTGAAAGGGATGCACGACCGTTAAAGTGCATTTATACGAGTACACCGCGCCAGTCACGTTGACGCTGCCCGAGGGCCCCTAGTCCTCGGGTACTGTATACGATAAAGCTGTAAAAGCCTAACAGGCTACCAGCATCAACATCTACGATCCAGTCACGTTGACGACAACATTTACTTATAGAGTGAATTCGCCATGAAAACTGGAAACCATCTACGAGTGGACTCCTTCTGGATATAGATGGAAGGTCTATCTATATTTGGAAGATCTTAGCGAAGTGAGGTCAGAGATAGAGCGATGAGGAAGAGAATCGTTGAGGTCGGATGCATAAAGGGTTGTAGCTCCGAATAAAGTAATATATTCCTCATGGATCACCAATAGTTATCGACTTCTTTCTCGGTCTTTCATTGTGGGGTCTTATTCCAAGCATGAATAATTCACTTGATGCTTGGCAATGAATTTCAATAACTATTTTATGGACCATTCGTCTCGTTCAGTCCAAAGTAAACGCTATCTCTCTCTCACTCGACTATAAAACGTAATAAACAAAACAAAAATCACCTCTCGCCGTTCTATCCTCATTTATTTCTGTGGTCATATTACATACATTATGTGTACTTATGGAAGCCTACAGTAAAAGTTGAACATTAAAATTGTTTGAAGCTTTATACAAATAGAACTCGCGACAGCAGAAAACAAAAATGCCGTAGATTATTTAAGTGAAATGTCTTTTCAAATAATAACAATATATCGACTACCTTTATTAATCTCCGCCTCAATACACTTAGTTCTCTCTCCCATATTTTAAGTTTTAATTAATTAATTAAAAAAAAACAAGAACATATAATAATTGAATATTATATTTTCTTTTTGCTTTGATGACAATTAGGTATAATTATTATGCCAGTGTCAAATTAAATATAATAACATCAAATATCTTGAAATGTACAATGTGTCGTCAGCTTGTCACATTGCGTCTTGTTAAATGGTGGCTATTCTACCAAAACCTTCTAGGGACTACTGCATTCATCTTAAAAAGTCACAATACACGAATTTGTTTCATATTACCTCACTTATACGGAGGTGTTGGGAACTCAGCCACTCACCGTACGATGCGCGGTAGCTAAGCTACCACTAGCTGCAGACGCCGGTTTCCTGCGGGAGAGTGTGGTACTTCCCCGGGCGAGCCAGCCAATTCATGCTTTTATTCTATCATCGGTAAAAATCATCGACATATTGAAACAATCGTCTAATTTACCGAGGTTAAGCACGAACAATGTCCTAGGCGCTATATATAAGCTTAGTATTTCTTGTGGCTTAAAGTTAGGGCTCTTTCAAACAAATAACAGAATTTTCTGAGATCGCCTTTAATAGCACGTAATTATAGTTAGTTTTAAAACTACGACTAGCTTTTAATTTTAGCTTACATCTAGCACTTTTTTTTTAATAGATATACCACTTAAATAAAAACGTAAACGAGGGAAAGACAAAGACAGGATATGGACAGTCAAAAAGTTTTACTTAGCTAAGATCCGCGACAAGCAAAACAATAACAGAAAATTAATAATGTGTGTTTTTCCTGAAGGTATACACCTGAAGATGCCTCGTGTTGGGGCGAAACACGTGTCGTTTACAAGATGGAAAAGTGATAGTGTGTGTTTGGTGTTGTGTATAGTGGTTGGTGGGTGGAGAGTTGATGGCCGATTTTCGGTAAGTTTTTGGTTTAAGTTCCAAATAAATCCACTTAACCCAGCAGAAAAACACACATTATTAATCTTCTGTTATTGTTTTGCTTGTCGCGGATCTTAGCTAAGTGAAACTTTTTGACTGTCCACATAGTGATGGATTTCCGCAAAGTAACGCCTGACTCCATTAACAAAGACAGGATAATCTTTTATAATGTTATTAGTAAATTGACACGTATTTCACATCTATATTGCCTTTAAATGAAGACTATATTAAGAAAATTGGGCCGAAAAGACGACTTTTTTCCGAATGTAAATTAGTATTGGTATAATTACAAATTGATAGATCTAATAATTATTTGTATAATGCTTGCATGATATGACAAAGTAATATAACAACTTTATTGCGTAAAATATAATAAAAAAATTAGAATTGAAAAATAATAATTGATTGTAATATAATAATTAATAAGTATTATGTTTGTGGTGTTATACATCATTATATTTATTACAGAAAATAATATAACTATAATATAAAATAAAAGTAAATATAATTGTAATTAAATAAGATTTACAATTAAATTAATTGTAACCATTGCACCACTAGTTTTGACTATTTTTTTTTTCTTCTTTAAGAATTAATTCTAATTTAAAATCGAATTATTCTAAATTAAATAAAATTATAAAAATGTGTGCAAATGCCTCAGCAATCTTGGCGTTACTACACCCTTATTATTAGGGTTGCAACAAATCATTCTATTATTCTGTATTCTGGTTATTCGGCCTACTGTTTACAATTCGGCCGAATGCGTGATACTGATATACTATTTCGGCCATTTATTACATACTCGCAAATTAAAAAAAAAAACATTTTTAAATTACATTATTTTTGAAAATAGATAATTTCAAACGATAGTCTGATATCGTTTGAAAATCAATGATGTTTCGTTTGCAGAAAAAAATAACGTTGTATTGCACAAACAAATTTACCAATGACTTGCTAAAATATGAATATAACGAATGGCACCAACATTTGGTGCAAACAGGGCCGAAAAAGTTGGCCGAATATTCGGCTCTGCGGTCTGAGATCTCACTAAATATTTGGTATTGGCGTTATATGAATATACTAGTCATTACAACTGTACTTATTATTGTATAAATTATTCTATATCCCTAAAGCCTTATTTCTCTTCTATCTTATGGGGTACAAAATCCATAGAAAGTAGAATTCTAAATATCAAAACGTCCTTTAGAAAGCAATTATGTAATACAGAAACCGTTTGGTTTGTTATATTTTTGCTTTTTCTTTTTGCAATTAGTCGTATAGAAATAGTCGTATATAGTAGAAAAATGATTTTTTTTATTTTTTATTAAGACATTCATATGATACTTTAATTCTGATAATTTTTATACAAGTCTGATAAGATAAGAAACGTTTTACATCAATATTAACTAACTTATTGAAAAATCAGCGTAACAAAGGTTAAGTCTGTTATCAGAAAATGACGATATACACAGTCGAATAGTTTGGCCGAATATTCGGTATTCGGCTTTGTGCGAATATTTACGGTTGCAACTTATTACATTAATTATTGCACATCCCTTGATAAAGCATACTTTCCTACAGCCGGAAACATGCAGTAATACATTTCGAAATCACAACAGAAGTAATGGCATCGTTAACTGAACAATATTGTTGTACATACAAAATCATTGTACATCCAAAATCATTGTACATACAAAATCGTTGTACATACAAAATCATTGTACATACAAAATCGTTGTACATACAAAATCGTTGTACATACAAAATCATTGTACATACAAAATCATTGTACATACAAAATCATTGTACATACAAAATCATTGTACATACAAAATCATTGTACATACAAAATCGTTGTACATACAAAATCATTGTACATACAAAATCGTTGTACATACAAAATCGTTGTACATACAAAATCATTGTACATACAAAATCGTTGTACATACAAAATCATTGTACATACAAAATCATTGTACATCCAAAATCATTGTACATACAAAATCGTTGTACATACAAACTCGTTGTACATACAAAATCATTGTACATACAAAATCATTGTACATACAAAATCATTGTACATACAAAATCATTGTACATACAAAATCATTGTACATACAAAATCATTGCAAAATGACATCAATGTAAATGTTGGACAATGCGCATTTTATAAAAAGACCGGGAAAAGGATAATACCCGTTGAAATATTTCACAAATGGCCTGCACATGGTTGTATTTTATATACTACTTTATATTTAAATTCACATTGATATTGTATTAGTTGGACATTTCGTGTTGTTAGCTAAGTAAGTAAGTTTTACAACCGTTCCTTAAATACAACATTATTGCTTAGCTGTCATTATTTGGACGATGTGCTTGAAAGGCCATAATAATAGTTTATTTCAAAATGAATCTATTATGCTAACAATTTGTTTTTTAATAAATAAAAATTTGCGTAAACGAGATTTTTGTTCGACAACCCAGGTATGTAAAAGGCGCGGAATATTTTGTGAGATCTATTCGCGTCCAAAATTGGTACGGATGCGATCACATCCCACATGTTGGTGTTTTTGTGGTAGGCGGGTTGCAATGCGGTGGGTGGACCGATATCAGAGTCAACCAAGTAATGGCATTGCGATGGTTTTATGTATGTTCTGTTGTCACCTTTGTTCTGGTCGTTGAAGTACGGGTGGATTATGCGGGTAGCTGGAAAAAAAATTACAATATACGTTACTTTTTAAATTCGTAAAATAGAATGGCTATAAATTGCTATTTTTATATACGCCATAAAAAAAACAGAGCATACATTTTGTCAAGGCACCATTTGCACAAAACCTCTCATAAAATAGACTCCCATATAACGCGACGGCAAAACTGCGATTAGAACTCATACAACGCGATGAACTATCCCGTATAACGCTTAATATAAATATATTTTCAGAGTTTGTGATTTAAAAAAATCAACACTACACTTACCTGTTATTATAAATAACAGGTAAGTGTACACAGTTCCATGCAGGCATTATAGATGCAGTGGCTTTAATAACATCAGTTGAACCACTTACGTGAATCCCTAACGCTTATAACAAAAAAAACATCATCATGGTTGAAATACAATTTATTTATTTATTTATTTAATACTTTATTGTACACATAAAACACCACATACAAGAATTAAAAGGAAAGAAGATGTACAAAGGCGAGCTTAACTCAAAATTGAGTTAAGCTCGCCTTTGCTCAAAATTAAGTTCAAAAACTTCAAAAAGAAACCACAAAATGGGGATAGGCTGGCAAATGAGCAAGCGTGTGATGGAGAACAATGAACACTGCTAATAGACATATGTAACACCAAAGGCATTAGATCATCTTTAATGCCTTTGGTGAGTATGGTGTATGGTGCCTAGAGTTGCCGGCCTTTGAGGTATAAGTAAGTTTGTGTTGTTGTTCACTGTACTATGGCAAATTACACAAATTTCTATAACAACACAGATGAATCACTCACCATTATGATGTTCACTGTAGGGAGCAGGTAACTGCCCATCAAACTCGCTTGGTATGAATCGTATCCTATAACCTTCAGACAGGTGGAAACTGGATGGGGATCTATACCACTCCTTGCCGAAGCAGACATTCTCTACATCTCCGTTGTTTGCTGGCAAATGGCGTAGAATCGTCATGGGCCCGTGGTAGTGGTTAAACAGTGCTGTTATTCTGGATATTCCTATAAAATACGTATATTTTTTTACATATATTTACATATATTTTTTTAACACCATAGTAGTAGCTCTCCTTTTCATAAAATATTGTTTAAATATCCTGCAGACATTGTCCTATTGTGCCTGAAACTCTGCAGATATCTCTAGGTATATTAAACGTACTTATATCTTCTTGCTTTGATGGCTATTAACTTTGTTTATTAACTATTATTTGTTCTATTAATCCTGACGATGATATATCACCAACATAGCATCAAATTATCTTTTTAACAGCTGTGTCCATCCTACGGTTGCCTGGAAGAAATCAGGCTATTAGCGATATAGACTCGCCATTTGTACATAAATATTACAGATCATTAATTGTATAATTTTGTTTTTGAGTGTACAATAAAGAATATCTCTGTCCATCTAAAAAAATGGGCATTTTGTTAACACCATAGTAGTAGCTCTCCTTTTCATAAAATATTGTTTAAATATCCTGCAGACATTGGCCTATTGTGCCTGAAACTCTGCAGATATCTCTAGGTGTTTTAAACGTACTTTCTCTTCTTCTTTGATGACAATTAGCTATAACTATTATGCCAGTGTCAAGTAAAATAATATGAAGTATCTTGAAATGTAAACTCAGCTTGTCGCAATATGGTTGGATAAAATGGTGACCGTTCTACCAAAACTTGCATGGACTTTTGCAATCAAGTTAAAAACAAGATACACGCATTATTTTAATTTTACTTCTACCCATATATTTATATATAATTAAACTATATTGAATAATATGCCACCAGTAGAATATAACCGATAAGGGTATGCGATTATAAAAATTAAATAAAAACACATGTCACCGATTTCACTCGGCAGGAAAAGTCTCTGTGTACTTAAATTAAAACTAGACAAACTGTCACAGGCAACGCAGGCAGTTACTGATGAAAGATACCTGTGTGTATGATGTGCTTGCCAATCAATTGCCCTGTAGTTGGCTTCTAATAAATTTGTATATCTATATACATATATTAATAATATAGACATAGTCTTTTATATACGTCAATTTACCTCCTAATCCTGCCAACAGCACACACATGACCATGAGTGGGCCAGTGTAAGACAAATAATGTCTCTTCTCTCGCTCCTTTCTCCACCTGGAATTAACAAAACTTTATATAGTTTTGTCTATAAAGAATTTTAATTCCCAATATGCTACGCTACTATGCTACGTTCAAATTTAAATAAATAAAAAAATATTAATTGCCAAAAGTTGAAATAAGTAATGAACAATCCCAAATTACAAATTTTCAGCAAAAGGAGCCATTGCTCAACAATATGCCGCTCATTACTTGCCATTCTTTACTCCTCAAGATGGAGAAGGGAGACAAGGGCCATGTTGTCCCTTTAATGAACAGCAAAAAACTATAATAATTTAACGTAAATCAAAAATTGAAATTAATTTAATATTAAATTACATTATGTTCAAATTACGGTAAATCAATCTAACATTGAATGAAGAAATCTTTGAGCTGTAGCTCTTTCCATTAGGAGTGTTTTATGTTCTCCGCAGCAATCTGTCTTTTTAACCTTTAATTTGATATCGTTCACTACACAGAACAAAAACTTTAAAAAAAACCCAAGTCATTCAAATTTGTAATTTATTTATGTCAAATGTTCACCACAGTGGTCAAGTATTTTATCAAAAAGGGGAAAAACATGATTTTTTTTTATTATCACACAAAAAAGGGTGGAATTTGATTATTTTCAGTGAAAATTGGCTACACACCCAACCCTATTTGAAAACGCATATCTAGACTGGCAGTCTTATAGTGTTAATGATGAAGAATCTATAATGATTTAAAATATTATTTGCAGAGTTAATAATTCCCTTTGGAGTCGAATGTCTACCCTCAGCCACCAGAGCCTTTTTACCATTCCGGTTGTATGTTTGCTCTCAGCCACCACAACAAGGAACCGTGCTAACCTTATAATGAATTAATTCATGTATCAGTTGAAATTTATCTACACAAATATAAATATCTAGAGACGTCACACAGAAACACAGAGATCAGTCACAATCAAAAACAAATTTTACAATAGGATCTAATATTGTTGGATCTAATGTACCTATTCATTGCACAGACATACCTAAAGAGTTCTGTGCCAACAGCAAATGTCATCTTCTGTAAACAGTCAAGGGATATAGCTCCAGTCAGCACCACCATACTGTATACAGGATACAGGAATCTGAAACAATTTTCTAAATGTAAATAAGCTTTTCAGAATACACCGAATTTCTCCTTTTACACAATATGTTCCCAAAAAAATCGTGTAAAAAGAGACTTAGGTTTATCTACAACCCAGTGTTAGGATTTCTGTAAAAAAAAAAATACCACGCACATAAGTATATAGACAAGTATCTCAAAGTCAGATCAAGTATATAGACTATAAAACCATATGACTTTATTAATGAGACTGTGTACACATTGCTTAACCTTTAATCTGTTAGGTATAAAAATGTGAATTTCTAGATATTTGTGTATCCCGTTACGGGACTTTCCTATGTACCATAGATGTGGTAGATTACATGCGAGAGGCAAAACAATTTCATTCTTAAATATTGTTTTATGTGTGCGAAGGAGTGTGAAATATGCCCGAAAACAAAGTGTCATTTTTTTTTTTTTTTTTTATGGGATAGGAGGGCAAACGAGCAAGCGTGTCGCCTGATGGAAAGCAATCAACGCCGCCCACGGGCAACCGCGACACCGCAAGAGTCGCGGAAGCGTTGCCGGCCTTTTAGGTATGTATAGGCTTGTTTTTTGAAGGTTCCAATGTCGTAACGGTTCGGAAAGACCGCCGAGGGTAACTGATTCCACAAACTGGTGGTGCGTGGAAAGAAGTTACGAGCGAAACGCACCGTAGTAGATCGCCACTCATCCAGGTGGTGGGGATGAAATTTTTCTTTACGGCGAGTTGTGCGATTGTGGAATCCGCGGCGGGAATTATTCCAAACAATTCCTCGGAGCACTCCCCATGATAAAGGCGGTAAAAAATGCTGAGAGATGAGACATCTCTCCGCAGCGCTAGAGAATCAAGCCGATCGGTGAGATCTTGGTCATCGACGATACGGATCGCACGACTTTGAATGCGATCAAAAGGAAGAAGTTGATACTGGGGAGCCCTGGCCCAGAGGTGAGAACAGTATTCCATGTGTGGCCTGACTTGTGCCTTGTATAGTTGGAGACAATGGCCAGATGTGAAATATTGTCTCGCTCTACTGAGCACACCCATGTCTATGACAAATTATCTGTGACACATGTGCAAATCGAAAACAAAGTGACAAACAAGATCTATTAATAACAAATTATGATATGTACTTAATATATATAATGACATCAACTTTCACAGAGTGCCAATGACATAATTGATAGAAGATATCTTTACCTCTCTTCCTTATGGGGCTGTATCATGAATACCGCTAACCACAGTGCTAATGGCATCAAGCCAAGCCAATATGGGGCGCAGAACGCAGCTCTAGATGTGGACCGTGAAGCTATTGCCGTGCATGCCAACAGAAGTAGGGGACAAGAAAGTGATAAAACCTGAAAACATAATCAATATTATCCTATTGTTGATATGTCAACATCAGAGATATATCAATTAATGTAGCACATGCAAACAAAGGTGATAGAGGATGAATAAAGGAAGAAAAACACCCCCCTTAAATACTTGGTTCAGTGATATGAGTAGATGACTTCTTTAAACTTTAACATAGGTCTCAACCTAGCCCTGAGAGGCTCGTAGATTATTTATAGCATCCAACAGTCATGATATTTCTTGAAGATGGTAGAGTATGAATAAAGAAAAACACCCCCTCTACTTACTTGGCTTAGTGCTATTAGTAGATGACTATCCTACTGTAATTTAATATCTTCCATCATCGTTCATTCATTCATCAATGGGGTTTGAAGTTTGAGGAGTAACCTTTGTCATATATGGACAGTCAAAAGTTTTACTTACCTAAGATCCGCGACAAGCAAAACAATAACAGAAAATTAATAATGTGTGTTTTTCCGCTGGACAACCGAAAAGTTTTCACCGAATCACTTTTCGGTTGTCTTCCGTAGAGTCTACTATACCTGAAGATGCCTCGTGTTGGGGCGAAACACGTGTCGTTTATAAGATGGAAAAGTGATGGTGTGTGTTTGGTGTTGTGTATAGTGGTTGGTGGGTGGAGAATTGATGGCCGATTTTCGGTAAGTTTTTGGTTTAAGTTCCAAATAAATCCACTAAACCCAGCGGAAAAACACACATTATTAATTTTCTGTTATTGTTTTGCTTGTCGCGGATCTTAGCTAAGTAAAACTTTTGACTGTCCATATAGTGATGGATTTCCGCAAAGTAACGCCTGACTCCATTAATAACCTTTGTCATCAACTTATCTTCGTCATTGTTCTCCCCGGTCTGAATCTTGCAGGCCTCCTGCTTACGAGACCTTCTAGCAAAGATATAAAGGCAATAACTACCATTCCACATAAAAAATGATTTGTGAATGTTTATTATCCAGTGTGCATCTGAATTATCCTCCACTGGTATCTATTTTACCAATTCATATCAATTTTTTTGTTTGCATACACTAAGACACTATTTATTACATTTTACACCTTTGACACAAGAGTGGTTGATGTAGTCGAATGATATAGTACAATATGAGAACAACCTTGCCTTAAAGCCCTTACAGATATTTTAAACTTACCCAAACAATATTGAAGTTCAAGAACCCATTAACAAAATAATAAGTCCAAGGCTCCACTCCATACAAATCAGGTCCGTGTTCTGTTAATATGTTGTATGCAACTATATTCCATGGTGCAATAACCAAACGTCCGTAATGCCATGAATCTACGAGGACTGTAGGTACGAGAATGGCGACCAAAGCAATGGATGACCATTTGCAGAATTCCACTATTTGTTGTTTGAAGATAAGCATATCGATTGCAATGGGCAAACCCAGTAGTGCTGTGAAAGGCCAGCCTGAAATTCATGAAACAATTTTAAATTAATATTTTTTCAAATTCAGATTATTATTACTAAGGAATTGTTTGGAGTAATTCCTGCCACAACCGAAAAACTCGCCGAAAAGAAAAATTTCAACCACACCATCTGGATGAGTGGTGATTCAGTACAGTCTGTTCTTCTGAAACTTCTTTCTACACACCACCACACACTCTTGGAAATCAGCTACCTTTGGCGGTATTCCCAAATCGATACGACATTGGTACCTCAAAAATCAAGCCTACACATACCTTAATGACTGGCAATGTTTCCATGATTCTGATGCTTTCCATTAGGCATACTTGCTCGTTTGCCCTACTATGCCACTACAAAATAATTGGTGAAAGTTCTCTTTTTTAGATAGCAGAGGAGGCACATGAGTCACAAATGTGTTACAGGTCTTTTGTGGACACATGTCTTTCAAATACCCAAATTTTATGCCTCTATTGTTTCACAGTAACACCATTGCTAGTAAAAAATTAGTTTTTGATATACTCACTGAGCAATGCAGTACAAGCAGTTAGCAGTACCGCAAAAGGGTACCGACGACGCCACCAGCATGCTAGAGCAGCTGACACCAAACTAGCACTCCAAGCCGAAGGCAGCATAGCGGAGCTGCAAGCGAACATTGCAGCGCAGGGCAACGTCAAGCAGAGCCACACACGCCCGACATGAACACCGAATTCATGGCATACTGCTCTGAAAATCATATCACATTTTAAAATTGCATAGCATTTTTTTCAATATTGATAACAAATATCAATGTGATGAAAACAAAACAAGCCTACACTTTTCTTAAAGTCCAAGAACACTTTTGCAATGCACTACAGATAGATGTCTATGAGCGGTGTTGATTGCTTTCCATCAGGTGACACACTTCCTCTTTTACTTTCCTATCCCATAAAAAAAATTACTCTTACTTGTACTTTTATTGATATGATGATGAAAAAGATGAGAACTGCTTCTTTTACATTAAGATTAATTTCATAGTGAAACAATAGTAGTAATGTTATTGTTAACAAATGGAGTATGCTAACAATTACATTTCTACTATTATTTAAAACAAATGTTTCATTTATTGTCATATGTCATAGAAGCTGCTATCTACTGGTATTAAAGGCCTAAGGAAGAAATGACCCTATTCTTTATAAAGAAACATACAATAAACTAATTTCTTATGTCAAATTAATAGTTTTTTTTGTATACATACTTATAAAACATCAAATCAGCAGACGCAGCAAGAACTGCAAGCAATGCTCTTAGCATGTAAAAAACTGTCACTGGAGTCATCACAAAAGATAGTATTTTAGCAGGCACAGCAAACAACCACAGTGGCATATAAGACCTTATTGCATATACAGGGCTGTATTCCCATGTTTGCAAACCGCTACCGTAAACTATAAACAAATAATTTGATATTATTTTACAGGGCATTTAGATAGAGTGACAGCAATAAATTAATCCATTAATTCTTCTTATGATTTAATTCATCAGTAAACGTTTTTCCATTTTCAATAACAAACAGTAGGTGAGATACCTTAAATTTCTATTTGAAAAAATATTGACTTACCTAGATAATGTAAAGGTTCCCAGTAATTGTATGTTTCATCACAATCTGCTATATGCCCCCAATATGCCGATGTAAGACGGGCAATTAATAAGATTACTAATGTAGCTGCACCTCCAGGATAGTTAATACTACGTAAATCTGATGGAGCATTTGTCATAAGATATTCTCTGGAATATAGGTGACAATAAAAATTAATCTTAGTCAATAGTGAAAATAAAAATCTTTATATATATTTTATAGTAAGTTAAAATTTAAAATGTAAATACTTTATAACTGTAAAAAATAATAATTATTAATAACTACTCTGACTAATTAGTATATTAGTAGTGTTTGACAACTTATATACAATATTTTGTAAAGGTACTTGATAAAATGTAATTGAAATCTCTATTGCTTTAATCTTCTATTCTTAGAACTGGGATTGTTTTAAATGTTTGTTTTAAATTGCTCTTCTACACTAAATATAGAATCACCATTATGATTATTACTTTCCTGGCTTTATTCCCTTTGAATCGGAAATAAATTTATATCTCAGACTATACATCATTTATTTCATATATTTACTGTTATTATATCTTTAGTTTATGTTAATTAGAATTAATGCATATTATTCTAACAAATTATTCATAATTTATGTATAAGATTATTAATATGTAAATTTATAATGCAATCTTCATCGTATTACCCCTCACTAGATTTCCTAGTTTTCTTTCCCTTATTAAAGCTAGCACTTCTTTTTGCTCCATTTCTATTATGAATACTTCTTTGTCGAGCTGTTAATGGCATTTAAATAATTGAGTGTATTAATTTTTAATATTTTTCTTTGAAAAAATTATGGGAGGGACAGATTTGACAGAATACAGATTTTTGTTATTATTCTTAATGGGACAGTATAAATCACAGAACAAGTAATAGTATTCTACTCTATTTGCTCTATGGTAAAATTAGATGTAAACTGTATGTAGACCTGACTAAACTAAAATAAGTACATAATCACGTTCTTTTACTGATACTATTTAGAATAAACAGAATAAGGGTATTCATCTCCAAGGGTTATTATAATATAGTATCAAGAGCTATTTAAGAGAAAAAATTGTTGTTATTTTTCTAAACGATGCAAAAAATAAAGAGCTTTGTATCGATAATGCGTATTTATTATTGCCGAAATCACACATTGCATCGCACCACAGTATTTAGTATTGGATTACGTGCCTACAAGAATTATGTGTATCGATGCTAAAAATATTCTAAATGATATTCTCTATTAATAAACAATAACTTCTCCATGGAACCATCTTTCTTCAGCAGTATATCTGAACCTATATGACATTGAAAGGTTTAAGAAAAATCGGAACTAATCATAAATATATACTGATCAGCAACAAGGATAACCTACTAAATTACTTGCTCAAGTGATTAACGCTGTGGTCGCCAATATCCTTAAAGACATCTTTTAGGATATGTGGAGGCGATCAAAAACAATTTCTAAGTTTTAGAAGCTATGGGCAAATCTTTCCTCGGGGACGTCTCTGTATTTCTCTAAGGGTGAACTATGGGTTCTTAAATATTAGCCTGTAGCAGTTCACTAAGGTTCACCTACCTGCATGCGCGCCATCTAGCCCATAGGTTCCCAAAGAGGGCAGTACTGCCCCCTAGTAGGCGTTGGAGCTTTTCATGGGGACAGTAGCAGGTCCAAAGGAATTGCTTTGGCGGGGTAGGGGAGTTATGAAATACTTCTATTTTCATTTAAAAATATTTTACCTAGCCGTCTAAATTTTTTACCTTATTAGTATGGTGTAAATAAATTTTTTTCTTGAAAAGAAGGAGGCGGAAGTCCATAACAAGTTGGGAACCTATAATCTAGCCACAATTTTCGGCTACATGGATCCAGAATCTGCCAGCCGCCTCGTCTCACTTCATTGAACCTAGGTTAGTCCATAATACATTTACCAAGATGTGGTCTCCATTCTATTTAAGTGGTTTTCTGAAAAATCTGTCATTGCCGCATCAGTTTGCTAAGTCTAAGATATCTTTTTTTATATTTGTATAAGTCATATCCACCAGAAAAACTACAAGGATAGCCTTTTCCATGGGTTAGGTTAATGGTACAAAAAAAGTGGTTTGATATGTACTAAAGTTTTAGGTTGTAAGTAATAACAATTGTCAAATGCATTTACTGAATAGATTCATAATAAATAGGTTTTAGACAACAATAAAATATTATACCTACATTAATGTAGGTGCTGCACATATCATTACGCAGACCCAACATTCTAAAAATATATACTTAAGTAGCGACACAATTTCTTCACAATAATTATCATGCAACTGCTTAATGATAGATGGTGGAATGGGTTGATATTTGCAACTTGACTTGATAAACTTATTTAGTGTCTTACAAATACTTATACATTTTTAAGTGCACAAAAATTAATATTTTATTTATTTTTTTCTTCTTGTGCGAACCACCGTCCAGCCAGGTTCAGCATCCTCTTCCATTGGTTCAGGTCCATCATTGAAATGTGATGATGAAGCTTCATTTCCATTAGAAACTGCCATCACATTTTCAGGGTCATCATCTTCAGTACTGCTGCCAGTGCTGTCATCATCTGGGTTGCCATGACACTAAACATGATAAATAAATATTGCAACAAGGGTAAAAAAGTATTTATTCTATATTGATAAAATGTCAAAAGAATTGTGTAAAAGTATTTTGATATTTGACTACCAATTAAATGTGGGGGGCTCCTGCCTATGGAGATCCCGATGCGGGGATCAAACCGGTGACTGTTGAGTCACAGGTTTGATCCCCGCATGGGGATAAATATATATGACCTACAGATATTTGTTCCAAGTTTGGTTACCTGGCCAATCTGCATTAGACAATTGTGGTGGATGACACACCTGCTATAAAAAAAATTGATTGAGATATAAATACTTACTTGTGGTGGTACTGAATCAATCATTGGTTCACTCAACCACTTCTGACATTTAGGCATTGCTTCTATTCTGGCCCGAAGTTCATCATGCCGCCCTTCTTTCAGTAAACCAAGAAATAGAACGAGGAGTGAAGCTAACTCTGAAACAAACAAGGTCAAACTAAACACTTAATAAACTAACATTTTATTGATGTAAAATAAACTAGTTAAAAGTTGTTTTTATAAGAATTATAATGTGTTAGTGAATTATAATAAAAATAAAGGATGGTATCACCTTTGGGGGAATCATCATGGCAAACTGTTTCAAATTCTTCATCCATTAGATCCTCCAACAATTCAGTGAGGTCATCCCTGTCCACAACATTTTCTACACAATACCTTGCAATATAAACTGACATGAGCTGTGCGGTCTGTAATTTGTTTTGAAATAAAAAGTTTTGAGACTAATCAATAACTTAATTAAAACCCATAACATGCACTATTTCGCTATTGGATTACATTCTCTCAACGTTAAGGTATTGCATTGTGTATGAAAAATCAATATTCATACATTGTTATTGTTACCGTCTGGCAAGTTACGCGCGTCAAACATTACCTTCTCTCCTCCAGGGGCACCCATTCCATGTTCAACAGCAAGTTGTAATGCCGTCCAATTATTGAGTAATAAGTCAACAATTGGCTTAAAATCATCATACAACATTTTAAAAGTTTATTATTTTCCCACTTGCGCATGTATTAATCCACAACAACATAACCTTAAACCTATACATAACGCACATGATAGCATGACAGTGACAGCATAGCGCACATTCAACCAATAGATTATACACTCTTGGATTTCCGAAATGAGAATTGGAGACACAAAATTTAATCACTTTTTTAATTAATATACGGTTATATAATTTGTTTCAGAACACACATTAAAGTATATTAATATTACACTAACATTATTTTTGTTCATACTACCATATTTTAAAAACAGATCTTCACTTTTGATCTACATTATCAGTTTGCGGCGTTTCCTCTTTATCATCGACGATTTGAAAGTTTTTTTTTTTATACATTTTATCTCATTGACGATTTGAAATTTTTTATTCATTTTATCATCATACGCTACATCTTCTTCATAAATCACTCCATAATTTTTTATCTTCTTCGTCCTTTTCCCGATTGGCTTTTCCTTTACATTTTCTGATTCTTTCTTGGTCTCTTCATAATCATCAGACGAACCAACACTCCTTCTCAGTATAACTTCCCCTTTCTTTTACGTCTACTTTTTCCAGCAATCTACTCAAAATCTGATTTGTATCAATAGGTTTAATTGCTGTCTGGGCATTAGCAGAGAAGTCTTCCATGAGTTTTTTTAACAGCTTTGGGAATCAACCCTTGGATAAAGACACTTGGGACTTTCCGTTTTATCTGGATCTATTTTTTTTTCATTTAAAGAGAATGTTACGCCAGGTCAGCGGTTATATCTCATTCCCAGTGGTCCATTGTTACCCGACAAATCATATAAATTTCGGACCTTCAGCGGTAGCTGACATCATTATTGATATGAATGACTTAGAACAGTTTCCTACCCTTTCTACTTAGTCCCAATATCAGGTTTTGTTATGATTTTTTTCAGCCAGGGTCGGCTGTTTCACCGTTGTTGGTTTTGGTGTCAGTTTTATCATAGTTTATTATAATCTCACATTTTCTAATGAAAGTTTTAATTTTTCAATATATTTTTTTATCGATATTGGCGTGACCACTGCCCTATTATTTTTAATATTTGGACTGTTCCTTTGAGATATTTTGTCATTATGCCTCTTAAAGAAACTTTTAACAAAGTCTGGACCGGGCAAAATATTTTTAAATTTTAAGACTGTCCTACCTTCTTTATTAACTTGTGATTCCTTGTTAACTAGGAATCGCAAGTTCAAGAAGTCCAATAGGTAACCCCGGTCATATATGTGTGATATTTATATATTTTATTACCTTTTCTTCGGTTTTCCCCGACAAGACAGTCTCACCCTCGTGTGTTTTCGTCGTTTAAGTAGCGTGCATTTATATGCATAAAAAATACAAATAAAATAGTAGATTTATTAACGAAAATTATTGGATATTATGCTATATAAATATTTTCTGGTTTTGTTTCTATTCACCCCGCAATTTCTATTGACCCCATTTTACGATACCTATGCAAGGGAACCAACTTTGCGTAAGCAGTAACATTCAAAAAATTGTTACTGACAGTGACATTAAAATTTAGTAAATAACAGTTCCCGGCAACAATTGGTTGTTGTTTTAATATTGCGATTAAATTTTCAAATTTAATTGAAATGTTATTAGTTTTTAAAAGAGTTTAGTGAATTCTTTAGGAGAAAAATGACTGAAGCTATAAACGTCACCTTTATTATACCCAACAACTGTGTCACTGAAAATGATTGTTCTGAAGATATGCTACTTTCGTTCACTGTAAGTTAAATAAATATTTTGTAAACAATAGCTTGTTGTTTTTCTTTTTATTTAGAAAATGGAGACATACGAGCAAGTGCGTCATTCGATAGTAAGTAATCGAGATGTAGATTGGGTTGAGGGAGGAAATTCTTAAAATTCTAAAAAACACTCACTGAATCGAAAGGACAGATGTCGTTCTTTTGCGAGAGTCTTCAGCCTAGTTATTATGCAGATAAACATTTCCAGTACATACCACAAGACTTTATCACAATAAATTTACAAATTTTTTACACTTGTGTTTATATACAATGTTTACTAGAGTTGAATCTTTATTTTTAATATGCCACTTAAAGTATCTTAAATTCTTGTCGGTTTGCTATAAAATTTAGTTGATATCAAAAACATAGTAGTGTGTCTGAAATATTGGCATAAATTACATAATTTTTTTTATGACAGAAAAATAACTCAATTTAAATGTTTTCACACTATATAAATAATAATGCACACTTTCTTACTAGTATGTTAGGCACACATTGCTGTTTCTTATTTATCACAAATCTTAGCAATTTAACTTTCACAGTTTCTAAGATATTGCTGCAAGTTGCCGTAGTTTTTCCTGTGGTTGTTATGCTGATGATTGTGTTACTATGTATTTTAAAACTTGTCTGTGATCTTTAATCTGGTATTAAGATTGGAGATTCTTATAATCCCCAATCTTAGAGCTGGATTAATGATAACACCCCTAATTTTTGAGAGAGGCTAATGTCCATGGGTTGACTGTTATGGTTCTATAAAATGATAAAAGTCCACTGTTGAACATCATCAGATTTATCATATTCATTGTACATAATAAGGCGAATAGATTATGTGACCTTGAATGCTTGTAAGAGATGTATGCAAACCTATTACTAGTAACAGTCACGAAAAATACTTTTTTTGTGTTTAATTTTTACTGTAGTGGATGTCGGTTGCAAAATTGGGATTTTAATATTAACTACTGCTTTCAAACAAGGAATATTCAACTTGTAACCTAAAATAAATGCAAATACTTATATTTTTGCTTATGGTCATTATCTTTATTTATTAATATATTTTTTCTTTCTTTTCTATCAACATAACAGTAGTGTAATCACCAAACTACATCAAAGTATTTTTTTAACATTGTGTCCATCTTATGGTTGTCTGGAAGAAATCACTATTAGCGATAAGATCACCATTTGTATAAAAATATTACAATCAATAATTGTACCTAGTTTTTGGTATACAATAAAGAATGTATTTATCTATCTATCTATCTATAAATATGTTTGAATATTGCTTGCTTGAAACTAGTAGTTAAAGGTGAAAACCTATTCTGCCACTTGCACTGCTACACCCTTTACAAATAATATGTATGCTAGTGGTGTCTTTAAAATATAATCATAATTTTCTTTTGGAATTAAGAAATATTTTTTTTTATTTTCAGACATGTGAACAACACAGTGGTGAGGGATTAAAAGCTCAATGGGTTCACGAGAACAATTGGAAAAAATTTGATGGTCTGACTAAGAGGGATGTATTCGTTCTCTCAGAGTTTGGTGGAGATTTATATAATAAATTGAAGGCTACTAAATGTTTGTAAGTATACAGAAGTGTAAGATTTTGTATCATACATCTTTTAAAATTGTTATGCACATGTAATTTCTTTTAGTGTTTAATTATTTATTAGATGGTAGAACATGTTGGTAATATCAACTCGACAACAATATGTTCCTTTCTTGTGTTTATAATTTTTTATCAGTTAATTATCCATAGTGGATTTTAGAACTTGGTGTTATAATGTTAAGTAAAACAATTAGTAATGGGATAGTTTATTAGAGAAAATAATGGTATAATGGTTCCTCTAGAAATGGAGAAGCCTTATGCTTAGCAATGGGATATATATGGGTTGTATATAAAATACCTAATTACGTAATTTTTTATCAGGTTAGTAGGTCCTCGTTGTTTGTCATGCTGTCTAACGGAAGGGATACCAATACCATCAGGTCCAGAACCCATCTTTACAATCGCTATGAGTGGACTTGTGATTACTATAACTGGATTAAACAAAAATAAGAAAGTATGTATTTAATTTACTAGTTTTGTTGCATTACTTTTAAATAACTTATTTTGTTTTTTAATATAAGAAAGAAATAAACAGTAGCAACCTGATGAAAAATAATTGTCACCGCATATATACACCTGCATTATTATGGGGTCTACAAAGATGTATTCTTAGCCCTTCAGAAAGGTGTAAGGCCAGATATACACGGGCAGCTTCAAGCAACTAGTATTGACTGGTTCAAGCTGCAACTGCATAGGTAGGGTATGAGGGGAAAATAGATTTAAGGGGAAGGGGATGAGGAAGTTATGGGAGAGGAGGGAAAAGAATCAGACTTCTACATTTCTTCATACACACTGAATGTTACTTTATGCTGACATTCTATAATGGTGTAGTATTTAGGTTATCAATTTATGCATAGCTCTACTGTTTCAGTTATCATACTAAACAGATTAAATCTATTCTGGTAGTTTGATACTTTCTCTGTATTACTTGCAAAAATTGACATACCTAAGCTCTAAGACTTTAATGGCTTTGCATGTATATGGTTAGGTCCCGCTAAAGAAATAGGATAGGTCTTTGGGATCCAATAGGTGGAGATTTAAATTTTTTTGTTCAACTAAATTTTTTTTTATATTTTTCTGATATCTTATTCAAAACTACACATAAAATCCCAAATTTTTGGTCTGTGGCAGGACAACGCCTGTCTGGGCCCACTATTTATATATGAAAAGTTTTGATTTTACATAGTGATTAATTTTTTGCAAAAAAATGTGTATGGTTTCAGGTAAATATTGAACAAAAAGTGCACTGGATGGGTGGAATATATACATCTGTTTTAACAGAGAATACCACACATTTGATTGCAGACACAGTTCTTTCAGAGAAATATATTGTAAGTCTATTTATTCTAAAATCCATTCTAAATCCTATTCTATATTCTACATATCCTACTGTATTTATCTTTGGACTGGGGATCAATATTTTATTGATCCCCAGTCCAAAGATACTACAGATTTCTGGAGGAATTGACATTAACTGACCATGCTTGCCGTATGTACATTGGCGGGGTACTTAGACTCGTAACACATATCCTTAGGTCATACATACGTATATTCATCTTGATGCGGGAATACATAGCTATATACAATATATTTTGTATTTCTTCATATCGTAACCTCTGGTGTCATTGGTCTAGAATATCGACTCCCAATTTGTGGTATCTAGAGTCCAATTGGGGGTACGTGAAAATTATATTGGTAATGGGGGAAATACTGAGAAATTGAAATAGTTAACTTATACAAACATTATTATAATGTATTATTTCTACAATATATAGTTGTAAATATACCTGATAATGTACATAAAGGGACTACTACAGTGACCTCTATGGATCACAAGTCTCTAGAGACAGTATATTCAAAGTCATACCTAGGTATATTTCGTACCCCTCATTCTCATAAATGAAAAATTTTATTGAGGGGTAAAGGAAAGAAAAACGGTTGGAAGGTTGGTCTAGAAATTACTAAAATAACCCATGGATATGTTTATGGATTGACCACAGATAAATATTCATTTAAAAATTTGCCTTTTTGTTTGTGCAGAAATCGGTAGAAAAAGGTATACCAATAATGCATGAAAGCTGGGTCGATGCAGTGTGGGATGCATCGATGCGGCTCAATATAAATGGTGCATCTACAGACTTTAAGGATCATCGTCTTCCGGCATTTGCGAAGCTCCATGTTACTTGCACTGGGATAAGTAAGAAAGAGAAAAATATAATCATGAAGCTAATAAATGAAAACGGGGGGACTTTTTCTGGAGCTTTTCAGAGTGAGACAACTGATGTTCTTGTTTTGACCAAGTAAGTATTACACTAAGCGATGATATGCGAATGCGTTTAGCCAAAGATTGGTTTAGGTTGTGAGCTTTGTGAGAAGTTTATCCACTGGACCTAGATGATGATTTTTTTATAGAAGAGGTAACCAAATGAGCAAGTGGGGTCATTCGATGGTAAACAATCACCCTGCAACATCAGGTGACAAGTGCAACCTTTGGTTAAGGATATGAATAGCAGGAAAAAAATAGAAGTAACGAAAGGAGATAGGAGTTCGACTACCAGATCCATACACTTACTATGAAATTCTGTAACACGAAAAAATGTTACCCTGCAATGCCAATATTCTATAAGATAAATGATAACCGAGAATTGTTTTAAGCATTCGGATATATAGATAGTCTTAAATATGTTAGAAGCAAGCTGGAAGATTCTTCGCTTCAACTTCAATTCATTAGCTTATTGGGCAAAGTGACACATTCATTAACGACTGATATATTTATAGTAGCTTTTCTACTGTAATTAGTGAGTATCCCTTCTTTCTGGCATATTACACCTGAAGGGGTAGGCAGCACATCAAATTAATATTTTCTTTACATTTTTCAGCGATTTTTCGCTTGTGCCCGGATATAACTGGAAAATGTGTCATAAATAGTAACAATAATCAAATTTTTTTTATTGTTTTTCAGAGAAGGTATGGGTAGTGAAAAGCATAAAGCTGCAAGGGAATACGGCAAGGAGTGTGTGTTGCCTTCTTGGGTAATGGATTCAGCAGCAAAAGGGGTGGCATTGCCTGTAGCCAATTACAGGGTTACCGGTGCCTCAGTCTCATCACCTCTTTTCGGACACCGGCTGCCCGAAATGAGTAAGTGATTTAAAAATAATTTTTGTCGCTGGAAACTTTAAATTAAAGACACTAAGTTGAAATATAAAAAAACTATTCAGTAATCCACAAAACAGTACAGAAACTGTAACAGTGAATATACATATGTGGTAAAAAAATATTTTTTATAGTTATCTATGAAGTTTCTGAATGTTTTTGTTTGTATATGGACAGTCAAAAGTTTTACTTAGCTAAGATCCGCGACAAGCAAAACAATAACAGAAAATTAATCCCCACCAACCACTATACACAACACCAAACACACATTATCACTTTTCCACCTTGTAAACGACACGTGTTTCGGCCCAACACGAGGCATCTTCAGGTATAGTAGACTCTACGGAAGACAACCGAAAAGTTTCCACTTTTCTTTTTTTGCTTGTCGCGGATCTTAGCTAAGTAAAACTTTTGACTGTCCATATAGTGATGGATTTCCGCAAAGTAACGCCTGACTCCATTAATAATTTTTGTTTGTTTTATTTTTTGTGCGGTCTCCACCTACAACATAACTTTTACTCACAAAATATAGTTTGATTAATGAAATAATGTTAAAAGATGAAAAAACAGACGGATTGATGATATCAGTGTCAGTAAATTTGCAATGTTAAAGCTTCTTTCCTGTCGCCTTTTGATTTCTTTTGTTTATTGTATACATGTATATAAAATGTACATATTCTGGAACCTCATATACCTTTTTCTTGATACCTAGGTCTTAACTTCTCGCGAATAACGAACTTGGGAATATCAAGGAATTTAGTTAATGAGACTGCAGAAGTGGGAGAAATATCGTCGTTTCCCAGTAAAGATAAGGTAATATGAGTTTGATATTTTTTTTTATATTGTTTAATTTAAGGAAAACATATGAATCAAATACCTGATGGTGAGTGATTATAAATCACAAAATTATAAATCCTTCATTTTTTTTAAACAGTCACAAGGAATTTGTTTTTGACTTTAATATTCAAACGAATACACTCTGGGCACTTTGAGAGAAGAAACGGGGCAAGAAACTCTCATCCTTTCTTTTAAAAATAAGGGGTTTTATATGTAATTAGATATTTAATATTTAGTCCCAGGCTTATTCACTATCTTTGTGTTCTCTAGTTAGATAGTAACTTTTACTGAATTCTCATCGCCAATAGGCACTTATAAGACTGTGGTGACTATATGACTAGTCCCTTCTTTTGTGTATTGGCTTTGTTTCAGGGCCACTACACAAAGCCAATACACTAAAAAAAAACTTTAAAACATACCTTAGAATTACTCTTGTTCACAAGTTTTGGCATGAAAGTTATTCCATATTGTTGTGACCCCTTTTCAATGGTGGAAGTCATTGACAGCAATGACTTGTAGCGAAGCTAACTTCGATAAGTGTTGGATCGGAGGACGGATTGGTCAGTTATAAATGAACTGGTGTGAAAGGCTATAATTTATATGGTTTGCATTGAGTTGAAAAATAACTTAGATTCAAAGTCCTTGTTATGTTTGTGAAAGTATTATAAAATTTATTCCATGATAACTATTTTAAAAATATTTTTTTTAGAATAAAGTTTTAGTTGCTGAAAACTCTAAATTAATAAAAAAATAAAAACTAAGTTGAAAGAAAAAAAATACTATTTTAAATAAACAAACATTTATAAGACAAGATATAATACATATCTTATATATTATATATCTTATAATATATATCTTAGATATAATATATATCTTATAATAATACATATCAGGCAAGAAACGAAGAAAAAAAGAAAAATAATTCGTTGTTAAGGATTTCTATCATGGATACTATTGTATCGAAATAAAATGATATTTTTATTTGAACGGAGTCAACATTCCATTATTATATTAACATTAATTTTCATGTGGCCTACGCTTCATCAGTTAGGACAGCTAAAATCTATTGAGGTTGGTGGTGAGATGGGCACTATATTGTGCCAGCCGTACTACTATTTTAAAATTACAAATGTTAAAAGAAATAAAATAATATAATAGGTTTAATTATATTCAAATAATAAGTTTAATAAATTAGTGATACATTTATCAATGTATCACTACAGTACTATATGTTTTGATTTTCTTATATATTTTAATTCCAGACTTCAATCGAAGTTAAGAAGTCAAATGAATTCAACACTGTCGATAAAGACATTTTGACAGAGTTTGAAAATTTGGATGTAAGCAAATTGAGAAAGGTTGGCCCCATATTTGATGGATTTTGTGTAAGTAAAAACCAATGCTGTTGTGTTTATGATTATTGCTATAGAATAGGGGCATCCCCATTTCTTCCTTTTTGTGTTTTACTAGGCAGCTATGTGAGCAAATACCAGGGAATAGGTGATCAACGTCTAACGAAGTAATAAAATCTATTATTATAACAAACCTTGACTAAATTGCCGAGAAAGTGTGCCGAGTTCGTAGCAGATGGAGATCTGTGGTCTCTGCCTACCCGTACGGACAACAGGCGTCACGATATTTATGTGTGTAAACAGACGTTTTCGGTCTATCACGTTTAAATGGTAAGCAGCCAAAGCGAGACAAGATTTGCTTTGGTTGTGTATTAGACAGAGGTGCGATATTCCCGATAGATTTTTACTCTTCATTACAGATATAATATAAGACGAATTTAATATACCTAATTTGTTGAAAATGTCGGCGACGTGGTTCCCCACCCGTCAAGTCTCACCAGGGCGAGAAGCGACCAATGGAGAGCCGTTTTGCTGCGATGAATTTATATATATATATATATATATATATATATATATATATATATATATATATATATATATATATATATATATATATATATATATATATATATATAAATTACAGATTTGGTTGACGGGGCTGGAAGGGGTGTGCCGTGAGCGTGCGGCTGCATGCGTTTCCCGGGGCGGGGGGGTGCGGTATGACACGCCGCACGCGCGCGTCACGCACGCGGTGGCGGGAACGCGCGCCGCGGCACAAGCGGCAACGCGGGCTCTCCCCGCCGTGCCCGTGCTCAGCCCGCTGTGGTTGATCCAAAGCGTACGGGCTGGACGCGCGTTAGAAGATACTTCGGTACGTAAAAATACTATCGGCTGGCTTTATAGAAAGTGCGACACATATATGCACGCACGCTTAACAATTACCTAAATCATAGCTTCCGCATCAGCGCTACAGGGGAATCCATTCCCCTGTTAGCAAAAGCTGAGACACTACCTTGGCTTCGGATATTATATATAGTATAAATAGTTTAGTATAATATAAGTGTAATGTAGTGGTAGAGCCACGCTGCAGACGAATGCTTTGTCAAGAATGGCATAATATTTGTCTGTAGCATGAATAGACCGGCTCGCCCGGGGAAGTACGACACTCCCGCAGAAAACCGGCGTCTTAGTGGTAACTTAGCTACCGCGCTTCGTACGGTGAGCGAGAGTTTGCGGAGGCCCAACACCCTCCCCCTCCCACTCTCTTTCCTATAATGACACTTTCCTTAAAGGGCGGCAACACTTCCGCACTGCTTATGGCGCTGCGGATGTCTATGGGCGGTGTTGATTGCTTTCCATCGGGTGACACGCCTGCTCGTTTGCCTTCCTATCCTTCCTAAAATATATATTTTGTAAAAAAAATGTATGTTCTCATATTCTGGCAAATACAATTTTATTTTATATATATTTTTATAGCAAACATTTATTATTTTTCTTGCTACATTTTATTCCTATCATATTCCAGTACGTTATCGATGCGGCATTAGGAACACCGGCCAAACGAAGCGCCCGTAAAGCGAACGTTGAAGCCGAATCGCCGATGAGCAAGCGCAATTTGCAACTACTACGTCGCACCCCTCTCAAGTTGCCACCCCCCGATCCGGTATCGGTGTTGCAGGAGCCAGAGGACGAGATCGTCAATCATTACCTAAGTCGTAAGTGAATTTTTTTTTTCACAGCCTATATACATATGTATGTCCAACTGCTGAGCACGGGCCTCCCCGTTTCTTTAGGAACAGACGTTAACCCACCACGCTTGTCCAATGCCGATTGGCGGAGTCACCAGACTCGGAATAAATATCTGTAGGTCATACATGTATTTCAAGGCACACATGGACCCGTGTGCACCCACCACACTTGTCCAATGGATTGTCCGCTGATATGTGGGTTTACCAGACTCGGAATAAATATCTGTAGGCCGTACATAGATATATTTAAAGGCACACTGGCCCATGTCAGGATCTTTATTAGGTAGTTCTATTATTCGAGTATGCGTGGATTAATCGGGCTAGAATAAAAAGAACAACACTTTAGTAAATATACACTATACTCGTTGATTTTACAATAACTTTACAGCAATCCATTAAACAATGATTCTGAGTAAAGGATAGTTCAAAAAACCTTTCACGAAAACAGACATTGCACCGAACACGTAATGCGCATCGCGATTCAAACGGTTTTTCACTACCACCACTTTTATCTTACGACACTGTAATGGCGTCTCGTCTTCCATCTGTCGCTTGTCGCGCACTAGCGCCCCGAGTGAGCGTCTGAGTGGGGAACCCCCAACCGATGTTTCTTGCCACTCTAAAATAATCGAAACGCCGTCATATTTATTCCGATTGACTCCGCTGGCGTGGGGCCCGGCCCCTGAGCAAACTGGTCGTCGTTCGTAATACAATAGCTATTAAATAATTAACGGGATGCAAATAGTTCCAACTGCTTTCCCCGTTCCTTTGTGTTCGATGTAACGCTGATGTGAAACACGTGAATCGTGCCCGCCCGTCGACCCAATACGATTTACTAAAATTTATTCAATTAATTAACAAATCAATGTGTGTTTTTAGTGGTAGAGCCACGCTGCAGACGAATACTTTGTCAAGAATGGCATAATATTTGTCTGTAGCGTGAATGGATCGACTTGCCCGGGGTAGTACCACACTGCCGCAGAAAACCGGCGTCTGAGTGGTAGCATAGCCACCGCGCTTCGTACGGTGAGCGAGACTTTCGGAAGCCCAACATCCTCCTCTACCCATCCCCTCCCACTCTCATAACGACACATTCCTTATAGGTCAACAACGCTTCCGCACTGCCTGTGGCGCTGCGATTGTCTGGGCGGCACTGATTGCTTTCCATCAGGTGACACGCCTGCTCGTTTGCCTTCTTAACTCATGAGAAAAACCCTTGGGTAACCGTCGCGACTGAGTGCATTGTAACATTTAACAGTTTAACATTTTGATCGTTTGACTTTAATATGACATTTGTGAGCATTTATCCTTCTAAACAATAATTCGGAACAATAAAGGATTTGCTTAGTGTAATAAACTTTTTCTTCTTTCCCATCACCCTGGGCCCCAACATCCCTTAATTCTTCCTTTCCCTTTATTCATATTTACCCAATGGAAGGCAAGACGCCTGCAGTGTCCTTAAAATTGGAGTCCAGTTGGTGGTGATTATTTATCACCAAGTTATACTCCCAAAACTATTTTTTTATTTACTAATGTAACAAATTAAATGAAATAATGATGTTTCTTTTTTTTTTAGAAAATGTAACAGTGCAGATGAAAGAAAAATCTCCTGAACCCAACATGCCTACTGAGTGTTTAAAGCCAGAGCAAACCACCACCGTGGAAGATGTTGGAGAGGATCCCACTGAAGATATCGAACAAATATTCAGAGGTAGGCATTCGATTCTTTTATAAAATACGTATGTATTATATATATTATCTTTGCCTAGCCCCTTGTCCGGTATTTACGGTATGGGTACGTGATCCCGGCCTCCCGACCTACTACCGTATCATTTCTCGTCTTCCGTTGCGGTAGTATCATATCTCTATCATCTTGTCTAAATCCATCTTCCTCCTTTTCCCTGACTTTTCTTCTCTTCTCTATCCTTTTCCCTTCCTCTCCAATCCACGGTCTGCCGTGCTAAACGTTACTTGGCTAGGGCGAGCTTAGTCGCAAGCGTGCCGACCGTCCCGGAATCGGACTCCCCCGAGTACTATAGTGCCTTACCTCAGCATGTGGGTATCTGCTGGGACTGACCTCCATCTTCCCTTGCGGCTCGTGGGAGTCACTATAACGAATCTTAATATACTTAATTCTTTAAAAAAAATGACGGTGACGTGGTTCGCCACCCGTCACCCCAAGAGGGCGAGAAGCGACGAACGGAGAGAGAGATGTATATATATATATATATATATATATATATATATATATATATATATATATATATATATATATATATATATATATATATATATATATATATATATATTAATGTTTTGAGGTCATAGTGCTATATGTATTCCATATGTACCTCCTCAAAAAGTTGGTTATTTTTGATGATTTTTTTAATTGATAATTGTAGTGTAAACATCCTAATTCACCACCGGCGTGATGAAACATTAGGGAAGTGCGAAACGATTCGAGGCAAAACGTACCTAAAACAATGCTAAAAACAGCTGATTTATACTCTATTTCCAGGTGTTAATATCGAAGTACAGGGTTTGGACGAAGAGGCGGTGTGCGAAGTGGGAGCTGAGGTCGCGGCAGCTGGGGGCGTGTTGGTTGCGGCCGGAGCTGGTGGAGATTACGCTTTGGTGCCACTTGACTTCGATCCGGCTGAGCTGATCACGTCCGATGCTGAGCCCATCACGGTCTTTTGGATTGTGAGTCTACTACTACTACTACTACTACGGCGATACTACGACCCAGTGTGTCTTAGCCTTCGTAACTGGAATCCGCCACTGGTCGCTATGCTGGGCTGCCTCTCGCCAATCGCTTGCTTGAAGATCGCGCTAATTGCAGAGACCACTGCGTCGCTCCATCGGCCGGAAACGTCTTAGATGGCCGGCCTTTTGCGAACAAATACGCTCTCTTCTTTTGAAACGGCCCTATGTCGTATTTATTTATATATTATATATGTACAAGTGGCGTAGTAAAAAGAGGTAGAGCACCTGGCCTTATTAGTCTATACCGGCTGCATCTTTGTCATCAGCCTGCAAAAGTTCACTGCTGGTGAAGAAACTCTAAAATAGGGACACATCGAAACGTCCTTCTGTCAATACCGACATGGGTGGTGAAGGTTTAAAAGGGTATACACAGTTCCGGGGTGGAATTAGAAACAGATGGCATTATTTAGATGATATTCATTCAATTTAGAGCTTAGGTTCCCAGGGTACCGCTCTCTAGTGGGCGTTGGAGCTTTTCCTGGAGGCGGTATTGGGTCCAAATGCAAATGGGGGGAGCCATCTAAAATTTTTATCTTATTAGAGGGGGTAGTAGTCCATAAATGGTTGGGAACCTATGATCTAGAATATTATAACGAAAATTTATAACAGAATTGTAAAAATTATATATGAACAACAGATTAGCTTAACTTAATAACTAAAATTGCATTAATAAGATTTGAAGTGATCTGTCTAATAATCTTTTAGATGCGACAGAACTGATTTGGAAACTGAAACATATTGTTTTACCAATTTGGATATTGAATACAATTATAAACGGATTATGTATAGTGCGAAATTCAAAATGTATCTATAAATTGATATCTGATACCGATATCACACCCCATATATGTCCCACTGTTGAACGAGGGCCTCCCCATTTCTGGGGTAACGGACGTTAACCCGCTACGCTTGTCTAATGCAGATTGGCGGGGTTACCAGACACGGAATATATGTATATCTGTGGGATCGAACTCGGGACCATTGACTTCGTGGTCGGGGTCCCCACCACTTGTCAATTGTCAAAAAAGTCAATTGGTTGTCATTACCCTACTCTATTTGTGTCTTAAACAAGATTTATGTTCCATTGCAGAAGGACTGTCTCTCTCAACAAGAATTGCTACCGATTCAATACTACCATCGTCCGGTGAAATTGCCTCAATGGTGCGGCCATGGTCCCCTTCATGGTGTGGTTGCGAGTCTCAGCACGTACAGTGGCATTGAGAGAGCCTTCCTCGACGAGTTGGCCAAGTTGCTGGGGGCTACGTGAGTGTTCTCGGTATACTTTATTCAGCTGGTTTGTTTGTCTGTTGCAATCAAACGCTAAAGTTGTTCTTACTTACTTAGGTGGTAGAATGATCTAAGGCCTAATTGATCTAAGGCCTAAATGATCTAAGGCCTAATTGATCTAAGGCCTAATTGATCTAAGGCCTAATTGATCTAAGGCCTAAATGATCTAAGGCCTAATTGATCTAAGGCCTAATTGATCTAAGGCCTAATTGATCTAAGGCCTAAATTATCTAAGGCTCTAAAGTCATGGCCAGCAAACAAAGCGACATGTACATGGAAGTAGAAGTCAAGGAAAGGCGTCCTGCGATCTCACTTGCTCGATACCGAATTAAAAAAAAATCCAACGCAAAACATCGCTAATCCGAACACTTGATTTGTCGTATTCACGAAAATACTTCACTGACGTTGGTGTAGTACAGCCGGACGTCTGCTGTGTATTAAAAAATGAAGGAATAAATTGCGTGCATTGCGGCAAATTACCACATCGACACTAGCGCTGAATGTTGATGATGTTTTGAAGCTAATAGCTAACGTGACAACTGTCTCGGAACCTAAGAAGTCATTATCTAATTTTTTTTATTATTTTAAAGCTGCCTGCGACGCCTCTTCTAACAAGTGCTTGTGGCTCCTGTAAAAAAAAAGGTTAACCGCCACTGGAGACCATTATCCCATCTATTCGGGAGTCGACCTTCCTCGTCCTAAAATTCCATTCAGCTATGTACCGGTGACGGTTTTCCGCTACGTCTTTGTCGAGCTGAGCTTTAAGATATTTCTGGAGCGTCGTCAACCCTGTGATAGGTGGTTTTTCACGGGAACATTTACGACGTATGGGATACTGTACTGCGTCGTGTGCTATACTGTACTACGCCATAGAGTCTATTTTGGACATTTTATTCTTTCTCCTTCTACTCCATAGCACACAGCTACGGTTCTGCAAGCGCAACACGGCGAACGCGTTGGCCTCTACGCATCTGATCTGCCCCAGTCCCACTGGCGACAAGTATGCCGGTGCCTTGAAGTGGAATCTCCCCGCTGTAAACGCTTCGTGGCTCTTGGCCTGCGCCGACGCCGGGAAACGAGTCAGTGAGAAGGGATACCTAGTTGGTGATACTAAAGGTATTGTAGGCAAGCTATAGAGCCTTAGTTTTTTATAATAAGTAATCAACGCGTACAGATAGCTCCAGCACCAGTGTAACCGCAGGTGCGTTGCTTACCTTCGAGAGAGACAAATTTATGGGAGGGGTTGCTAGCTCGGTAGGAAATGAAGATATTCGTTCATCCTTCAAATACTGGTTTTAAAAATACCATGTTATTATTTTTAACGTTATCTTGAAAAAGCAAATCGTTGCGATAATGGTATGTGAGAATTTATGGAGAACGCCTATCCCCCGCGGGGGTTGGCAGAGACCACAGAGCTCCATCCGCTACAATCCAGGCACACCCTCCCCGCTTCCTCCACACTCATCCATCCTTTCATCCATTCTTCCTCTCACATTCATCGCAGCGAAACTGTTCTCCATTGGTCGCTTCTCGCCCTCGTGGAAATATATATATATGTGTATATATATATATATATATATATATATATATATATATATATATATATATATATATATATATATATATATATATTATTTATAATTTGCTCTCGCAGTCTCATAATACGACACTAACGGGAAGAAATTATATTTTTTTATCACTGATACTTTTTTTATAATTTACTATTTTGGTATTTACAGCGCCCCCCTCGCCAGAAAAAGAATCAGTGAAAAACCAACCTAGTGCACCTCCGTTAGATTCGCACGGGGATATCACTGACAAAGAGAACGAGAGGCGTCCTCCTATAGCAGATGACGTACCTCGAATAGAATCATTACACAATGTAGAAGAGACTCCGAGAACTAAAGGAATCGGTAAGTGTGCTTAAATGGAATAAGTTTTCTTGTATTTGCAAAGTAGTGTTGTGTATTTGACGTTGTTGGTAGTCGTGAGAATAGTGAAGTGGTGAATGGAGTTTGCTGTCGGTCGTTTCCTTGTTAAGAATTAGGCTAGTAAGCTTTTATTAACACACAATATTACCTTTTCCTGGTTTGTGTTGGGGAGACACAAAGTAAGTTTAGACTGTCCATCTTTATAATGGATTTCCGCGAAGTAACTTCTGACTCTGTTGATATGATCGACCACAGCACAACCAAAATCTTTATCTATAACTAGGAAGTAAGGCAAATCTGGTATAATATATAAAATTTTACTACAGCGTCCACCTCGCTAGTGAAAGGGCAAATCACCGATTCAAGCTCGCCAATAAAGACAAGCACTGGGACAACAGAGAAAGAGAAGGAGATACTCCACCTACAAGGGAATGATTTACTTCGTAGGGGGTCGTTAAGTCGTAAAGAAGGCACGCCGAAAACCAAGGGCAATGGTAAGTGGAACGGGATATTTCTTTTTATAATCAATTTCTTCTCAAACATTTTATATACAGCTATAAAAGTTATATAAGTGTGTCCTGGAAAGAGAAAGTTACCAATGAAGAAGTAATGGATAAGCTTAAGAAGAAATGGCAAATCTGATAGTCATGATAATTAAATATAGATGTATATGGACAGTCAAAAGTTTTACTTAGCTAAGATCCGCGACAAGCGAAACAATAACAGAAAACTAATAATGTGTGTTTTTCTGCTGGCTTCAGGAATCTACGGAAGACAACCGAAAAGTGTTGTCACTTTTTCACTTTTCAGTTGTCTTCCGTAGAGTCTACTATACCTGAAGATGCCTCGTGTTGGGGCGAAACACGTGTCGTTTACAAGGTGGAAAAGTGATAGTGTGTGTTTGGTGTTGTGTATAGTGGTTGGTGGGTGGAGAATTGATGGCCGATTTTCGGTAAGTTTTTGGTTTAAGTTCCAAATAAATCCACTTAACCCAGCGGAAAAACACACATTGTTAATTTTCTGTTATTGTTTTGCTTGTCGCGGATCTTAGCTAAGTAAAACTTTTGACTGTCCATATAGTGATGGATTTCCGCAAAGTAACGCCTGACTCCATTAATAATCCTAAATATAAATGGAAAAATTGAGGGGAGAAGGAAAGGTGGAAAACCAAGAAAATAGTTTACAGGCCAATTAAAAGGAAGGTTAAGTTAAGAGAAATATAGAGAATTGGTTAATTGGACGATGATATCGCGACGATAATACTATTGTAGTGTAATCTAACTTAAGCTATCATATTAGCTTTTTTTCTGGTATCTAATAAAGTAAAGTAATGTCATTTGTTAAGTTTTAAGTCCAGAGCCTTTGCCTTGGTCTATGACAGGGATCCCCAAAGTGGGGTCGAAATCGGTTTCCCAGGGGTCGCGACATAAACGAAAACTGATTTTGGGAGTCAACGAGGTCTAAAAATCGACCCTCATTATTTGACACAAGTTCTTTTTTGAAACTTTACGTGTAACAAGAAACGTAATACGTGAAACAAGAAACGCCAGGCACACCCATCTCATTGATTAAGAAGCAATAAATTTGTTCTTATTATTTAATAAATATTAAGGTATTTCAACATTAAGATATTCAATATTTTAACATTAGCATATTTTTCATAAAACTATTAAGTAAGAATGAAAATTACTTTAATAAATGCTTAAAATAATAAAATAAATTACATGATGACCATGTTTTTATGTGCATTGTCCAGATGGAGACGATATGTCGCCGGCCTCGCGGTACATTGCGATGGCACGTCAAGGTCTTCTCAGTTGTGATACCCAAGAGACTCCGAAACGAGATCTGAAGGAGAAAGCAAATCCAGGTAATAATACTAGTAGCCAGCTGGTGTTAGATCATAGGCAAATACTGAAATAAAAACATCATCTAATAAATTTATTTATATCAAACGCACACACATACGCACGCACGTACGCACGCACGCACGCACGCACTCTCGCACTTATTTATATCACTTACGCATGTATGAACGTACACGAACGCATATTTCGGATATTTCGGCGGTTGAAATTAGAATGATTCGTGTCCCAATTGATTTTCTGCTTTTATACACAAAATCGAGAAGGCGAACGAAAAAAGAATCTAAAAATAGATTTGCTTCAACATAGCAACAATATCTTTTTTACCAAACAAAAACTGCAAAACAATTGTTAAAATACAGCTAATTCTAAACAATTCTCAAAAACTAGCCTACACATACCTTAAACGCTCGCAACGCTTCTGTGATTTCCGTAAAGTCGCGGATGTCAATGGGCAGCTCGTTTGCACTTCTATCCCATTAAAAAAGCTCAATATTCAAATTACATATTTATACGAATATTAGTCTGCGTATACATGTACATAATTACGCGCGTACCTTTTAATATTTATTTCAGCAAGTAGCTGACCCCACAGACGTCCTGTGTTAGCTACGAATAATCAATTTGAACCTTAATTATTATAATTAAAAAAGATATTTAAAAAACATAGTGTTTATATATGTCAAACGCGCCAAGTTCGTCCAAAGTCCATAGCGAACTGTCCAATGCGCAAAATTTTAATAGTCATTATATTTTGTGAACATTTTCAAGTTTCTGTGCAATGTTTTAATTTTTCCCATAAGAACCTTCTACAAAATATATGAAAGTTAAAAAGAAAAGATGAATGAAATCTGTTAAGTCTTTCTCAACCTATGGCGTGACAAAGGAGGTAGGGATTCATTAATTATATATATAATACATCGACAGGTTATTTTACTTTGTATATGTTTAATTGACGATAATTATTTTTAACAATTATCAGATGAAGTGTCAGTTCGCACTCCACAACTGGAAGATGCTCTGTCATCTCCCAATTTGGCCGGTTTGAGTCCAACCACTCGTCGACGCCTGCAGGCGGTGCGTCGGGGTGAAATGCCGTCTGATCCTATACGAACACCCACGGATCCTTGTAAGTAGATTTGGTAAGGACCTATCCATAAAGCCTTCTTTGTGTGAAATCTGTAACAATAATAATTTTTGTCTTCATTGTATAAATGAATTAACAAAGAAAACAAGATGGATTTTCTGCACTCGTTCAGTTGTTTGGATCCAGAGAATACTAGAGGTTGAACCACAACTCACAGACCCAAACTCGAGGGGGCAACTACCTCCTAGTCATGGAGCTTTACTGTGGAAAGCAGAACCTTTTCCTAGTTCGTGGCCTAGACCCCCCTTCTTCCTCACGTCAAGAAGAAGAGCTCTCTAAAACATTAAAAAACTAAGGTGATATACTAGTGCCTGTAACGTAATCGTTGTTTCTTTGTAGTCGAGGAGAAAATTGCGACTCCTGACAGTGCGTTTGGAGCGGCACTTTTACCAGATTCCGGTAGATTCAACGCGGAATCACGCAAGCGGCTGTGGAAGGTCGTCAATGATCTACCTTCGAAACCCCACCAGCCTGTTAAGGAACAGCATACGGTACGTTATCCAGGATAGAAGAACTCCCAATATATTTTGTGAAAAAGAAGTGGCATTGAAGGCCTTGAAGGCTCTTCTCTTCGGAAAAATGCTCTTCAATCTTGGGTCCTTCCTGCAACGATTACAAATTCATCATGAAAGCGGTTTACTAGCGATTAATAGGTGAGACGGAAACCTTTCTTGCCTAAGAAAAGTCTGGAAGATACACAGTAATATAGTTTCTTTTTATTATACTGGGTATTCTTTTTTCTTGATTAAAAAACAATAATAGTTAAAAGAAATAACGTTTGTTCTACAACTGTGTATTTAAAAAAAAATGTATTTTGTTTAAATTAAAAATTCATCCAGTAAAATAAAGGTTTTAATAGGTGAATTAGTAAGTTAAACAAAAATTATATAGTGGATCCTTTTACTTTATATTAATTCATATGACATAAAATAAAAGGATCAATGACCTCTAATAGTAAAGAGATCAATGAACTCCTAAAAGTAAAGGGATCATTGACCTACTTAAAGGCAAAGGGATCAATGACCTATTTAAAACAGCAGTTAGGTGCGGTTCATTGCAAGTGTGACATGACACAGATTATCCACACGATTGTAATTGTGTGAAAATATTTCTAGATTCGTATGAAATTTTTTTTTGTAAAATATAGGTATTAAAAAAACTAACTATGTTACCCAAAATGGATGGATCTTGGTTTTTTGTAGGTACACATATTTTTTTATATACTTTTAAATTTTCAGCCACTCTCGGAGATTCGCAACAGATATTTAGCACAGTTCAACTCTGATGCGTCTTCACAGCCACCGGAACACATTTTCGCTCCAAGAAAAATACTTCTACAGGTATGTTAGTAACGAATTGCAGCTTAAATTTCTTCTATTAAAATCTAGTAAGTAAAGATAAGAATAAGTCCGTTCCTCCAGAAATGGGGAGGCCCGTGCTCAGCAGTGGGACATATATGGGTTTTGAAAAAAAAAAGTAAAGATACGAACTTTCAAAGATGTATTTACTTTGAAACTTTTCTTCTTCGTCTTCAAACAGTACTCTAGGCATTCATACTTTCTACGGTATTTCTGCTCCTATTCATTGGAGCCTTCACCAAACATGGCCACACCTTTCTCATAGGATCTCCTTCACCGGCGTTGCTTGCTTGCGCGTTTGCCTTCCATTACAAATTGTGCCAATAAAATGGTTTTAATATTTGGTTGGCGCATTCACATCGGTTTAAAATAGAATAAGATAAAAAATAAATTACTTTAAGTCGCATTTTTTTTGCAATATCTAAAATTGAAACTTTAATATAAATAAATAAAACAAAAAAAAAATAATTTTAATTTCAACGTGTTTGTATATTTTATATTTATAAAATGATCCCATTCCATTATTTTTAAGTAATTCTACACTTATTTCTTCCATTATCATTCCATTAGGTAGTAAAAATAGTCGGTGTTTGGTGTCAGATTCAGTTTTGCAACCTCGACTACTGCATTCAAACAAGGTTCATTCGACCCATAATCCAATATAAATAAGGTCGAATATTCCGTGTTTTAAAGTAGTGTAGATAAGGTTGAAACCTAATCCTGTCCCCGGAGATCCTATACTAAAAGATATAAGTAATAAAAACTATTCAGAGATCATCAGTTGGCATTAATTACTCATTACTATCTTTTTCATTTATTTATTTCCGTAATATATAACACTTATTTTCTATGGCATCATCATCATCAGCAGCCTGCGGCAGTCCACTGCTGGACATAGGCCTCCCTGATGGAGCGCCAACTAGCCCGATCTTCGGCTACACACATCCAGTTTCTGCCAGCCGCCCTGCGCAGATCGTCGCACCATCTAGCCGGGGGGCGTCCCACACTAGGTTTACCGAGACGCGGTCTCCACTCCAGCACTCGTCTGCTCCAACGATCGTCGGATCTCCGACAGACGTGACCAGCCCATTGCCACTTAAGTTTGCTAATTCGAAAGGCTATGTCGGTGACTTTAGTTCTCTGGCGGATTTGTTCATTCCGAAACATATCTACCAGAGAAACTTCGAGCATAGCTCTCTCCATAGCTCTCTGAGCGACTCTGAGCTTATGAAGCAGACGGACTGTCAGCGTCCACGTCTCGGCGCCGTAGGAGAGTACGGGTAGGACACACTGGTCGAATTTTCTATGGCATACATAAACATAACTAAGTTATAAGGCACACCTAATAACTACAAGTTATATATCACTAAGTCATACATTTTATACTTGAGTTATAAAAAAAAGACTGCATGTATATCTGAAATACTAAGCACTTTACAAATGTATTCCCTACTTTAGAGTAAGGATGTGTATATTGGGGGAGGGGGGGAAACAGCAATTAAGGGGAAGGGAAAGGGGGAAAAAAAATTTAATCCTTCGGATCTGTACACTCTATGAAACATGGTGATGTAATAAAATGCTACCATTTGATGCCGTTATTCTGTGAGGATGTGATCTTTTCCTCTGGTCTGGATCCATTGGCATTTGCATTGCATGGCTCAACTTCTTAAATATTTGTTTACTAGAATTAATTTCCACATTTCCTTAATTTCAGGAACAATCAGACACCCCACCGTCAAAACTAGCGAAGATATCAGCAAATCAGGTAAAATCCATTTCGCAACGAGTTTTATTTCTCATTGCAAAAAGTCATTGGCGTTTCCCGTCTTAGGATAGAATAGGAATAGGATAGGAAGTATAATGGGAGGAATAGAGGGATGTAGAAAAAGAGGAAAGTGTAGTCTTCTACTTTACTTCTTCTTCGGAAAGAATTTGCGCCTCTGACTCTCAACGTTTTTTTTAACTTCCATCCACATCCGCAACGTAAATTTATTTTCTCAGTCATGTTTCATCCATCCTCTCTATGTGCTCAAACCATCTAAGCACACCTATCTCAACTTTTGTCACGAAACCTTTTACTCCACATCACTCTGTTATATCTTCATTCCTTATTCTATCATTTAAAGTTACCCCACTAATTGCTACAGAGTGCGGGTAGTATCAACGTTGAGGAAGACGAGAGCCTGGAGAGAGGTTCGAAGGCTTCAAGCTCTTCCAGTTCGCTGACCGCGACGGTGGACGCGCAGCTCCAGAAACTGAGCGCCGTGCTCCGGAACAGGCTGAGTAGTCAGCGAGCCAAGCGGACGAGGGATTCCACTCCGGCACCAGGTGAAGTCTCATGCATATACTATATGATGTACCTTAGGGAAATGGAGGCTAAAAGTCACAGTGTGGTATCCAAGGGATAGCAAGAGGAAAAGAGGTCGTCGCTCAGTAAAGAGATGGGAGGATGACCAAAAAAGTATGGTCATGCTGGACACGAGTAGCAGAAGGTAGGATACAAGGGAAAGAGTTGGAGGGGGCCTATGCCAAAAGGCACATTGAGGTTACGGATTTTCTCTATTTAAAAATAAAAGGCTTTTATTATTAATATAACATTACATATATTTATAAAGTAGAGTAAAATAAGATAGCGTACCAAATTTGGCGGAAAAGTACCAAAAAAGTTGGTTTGGTAACTTTAACTCGGTACTTACAGTTTTGTGGATTGGGCCATTTTTCCACTAAGCGACTCATATTTTCAACTTCCTAAAACAAAATGATGAATTTATGCGCACAGAACCGGGTCCTGAGTCCGAACCAGGGCCTCTGTCTCAGCCTAACACCGTGGGCTGGGAGGATGGAACGCCAATCCAAAAAGTCGACACGCCCCCCGAGAAGAAGCCACTGAGAGTCAAGAGGTTCATGCTCTCATCTAACGTCGATGTAAGTCCTTACGTATACAATAAGACTTAACGTTCGCCTTCCGTAGAGTGTATTACACCTGATGCTTCGTGTTGAGCCCAAACTCCTTACACGAATACACAAACACATTTGTTCGTGTGATTTGCTATTTAGTAATATGAAATAGTGGGAAAAGATGGTAAAATGTTCTTAGGTCTGCCTAAGAAATACTCGTGATCAATTATTTTCAACCTTAGTTTTGTTGTTCAGTCACCTAAGCAACATGTCGCACGTCTCGGTTCGAACAGACGTGTTTTATATGACAGTTACCAGGCAAGAGCGGGCTTGTAGGCCTTCTAATATACATTTATTACAGTCAATCAATCGGGGACGTCCACACCCCATTATCATCCCTGAGGCTCGATCCCACACCCCGCGCAGAGGTGTGGGATTGAGCCTCGGGGATGTACTCCACTGCTCGTGCAGCAACTCCATGGGGCAACCGCCCCCCGGTCCTAGGTGCCGCTGTTCCTAGCGGCTTTTTGGCGTCCTTTAACCACGCGTGGTTGTCGAGATGTGGCTGAACTTATTTCTAGTAGTTGCGTCCGTCGTTGGCTCTCTTCCCTCACGGGAGCCCGGCAGCGACAGGAGGATTTCGGTTGGGAGCGGACGTCCCTCAGGTGGGCGCGCATAAAGAGGAGGAACATTATTTAGGTGTGGGTGTGGTCCATTGTCGGCCACACCCACACCTAAATTTTGCTTATTAGAGTCGTCAACCCGTGCAAGAGCAGCGCCATCAAACAGAAAGGGCTCCAAACTTTCGAGTCACACCGACACTGAGCCCGACTGCCAATTAGGATATTGTGGGACGTATCAGTGCGGACAACATACCGCAGATGGCGCTGTTAAGAACTTAACATAAATGAATACCGCGCTCAGTTCAATTCGATATTTCGTTAACAAGCTTAACTTAAGATGAGTTGTTTGACGTAAAAAGCTCCAGAGGTACAACAGTAAATAAAACAATCGTTGTTTTTTTTTAACCTAAACATTATCTGTGTATTACTTTTTTTATGCGAGAAAAAGAACAGCCTGTATATAATATTTTTTTCCCAGAACCGCGAAGAGATAATGTCTATGATCAATCACCTCGGCGGAGAGGCATACGAGAGTAATGAGTTGGACCCAGAGGCGACGCACCTGCTCTGCGCGGCGCCGGGCCGGAGTGAGAAGATGCTGGGCTCCGTAGCGGCTGGCCGTTGGGTTCTGCACCCCGCCTACATCGCTCGCAGCCGGGCCCTCGGACACTTCCTACCGGTATTTATATATACACCTATCCCCCGATTTACACTGAAGATAGGTGCCCGACAAACCTTGTGAAATGAATTCAAATCAAGATTTTTTTATAGAAATATGCGAATATGAAACCGTATATTTAATTAAAGTTAATTTAAAATATAATTAATTTATAAACCATGTAATTAGGTGGACAGGTGGTACGTGGTCATAAACATTGCCGAAGCGTTGCCGGCCTTTAAGAAAAGAGCAGGCTTGTTTTTTAAAGGTTCCAATGTTGTATTGGTTCGGATACACTGCTGGAGGTAGCTGGTTCCACAGGGTAGTGGTGCACAGAAAGAAGTTTGCTAGTGGTGCGTGGACTAATGATTCATCGCACTACCACTCTGTAGAACCAGGTACCTTCAGCGGAATGGCCGCGCCGATATGATATTGGAACCAAATGAAAACAAACTTACGCACATCTCAAAGGCCGGCACCGCATATGAGCCCGCGACATATACGCGTGCGACATATACGCGTGCGACATATACGCGTGCGACATATACGCGTGCGACATATACGCGTGCGACATATACGCGTGCGACATATACGCGTGCGACATATACGGGCTGTGTAAAAATGATTATATATTTTCAGGAGGAGGAATTCGAATGGGGCAACCCCAAAGCCGTATGCTTACCGCCCCTATCCGGTGCGGAGGGGACTTTGGCTAGAGCCGCCCACCGTTGGAGATCAAACAGGGACAAAGGCGGGCGGGGACCATTCGCTGGTATGGTGGCTTTGCTACACATGCCTACAGCGAGGCGCAGGTTGCTTGCTAGGCTGGTGGAAGCTGGGGATGGAGTTGCTCCTGACGATGAGTGAATACCACATATAATTTTTATGGAATAGGAAGGCAAACGAGCAGACGTTTAGTTTACAATCTCTCTATATATGTATATTTATATAACTCGTTCAAATTTTCAATCGTCAGTATAATACTTTTTTATTCATCCACCTAAGTTCAGATACATTTTTTTTAAACTTGTGCTGGGTGACACTTGTTGTTAATGCAGCGTTTTTGAACATTAATTCATGAATTAAGTTTAATTAATTAATTTTAGTTTTATATCGGGAGAAAAAAAGTCACTTATCCGCTCACGTGCATTTTGGCAACCGCGGTTGCCAATCATTCATGTCCGATTTTTTTTCGATTTCTCTGATTTCTGACAATTTTTAATAATTAAAAATAACCGATGAAAACTACTTTAGATAAAAAGAAGTATTAAATAACATATAAAATTAGGAATTGACTTTTTTTAAAATTTTTGTTGAAATTATATTTCAGACCTCCGTACAGCAACGAAGACATAACAGTATGCTTTGCGGACGTCAAGCGGTATCCGCTGTCAGAGCGGGACGCATCCTGGCTTTTGTCCAAAAGAATTCCGGTCTGCCCGCCCATCTTACTCAGCTCCTACCTCACGGACGACCCACAACCAAAACCAGAAGACAACTGTCTACCCAACTTTAGACTTAAGTAGATAATATATAATAGACAAGAGTGTAAATAGCTTTAATCATATTTTAATAAACATCTAAAGGTGGCTGTTGTATTTTTTTTTATTTAAATAACTTTTTTTTACAAATAGTGAAGACTTAAATAGTAAATGAACCTGTATTTCAGGATTAAGCACTAATTCCTGACATACAGATTCATTTACTTTATTTTCTTTCGAAATAAATATATATTATGTAAATGCACACGAAGTCTATTTTCTAAATAATCTATTAAAAAAAAATATTCAGTATATAATGTCAACAAAAAAGATGTCATCGGCATATTTATATTTTTTTAAAATTATTAATGGAGTCAGGCGTTACTTTGCGGAAATCCATCACTATATGGACAGTCAAAAGTTTTACTTAGCTAAGATCCGCGACAAGCAAAACAATAACAGAAAATTAATAATGTGTGTTTTTCCGTTGGGTTAAGTGGATTTATTTGGAACTTAAACCAAAAACTTACCGAAAATCGGCCATCAATTCTCCACCCACCAACCACTATACATAACACCAAACACACATTATCACTTTTCCACCTTGTAAACGACACGTGTTTCGCCCCAACACGAGGCATCTTCAGGTATAGTAGATTCTACGGAAGACAACCGAAAAGTTTTCGGTTGTCTTTCCGATTTTCGGTAAGTTTTTGGTTTAAGTTCCAAATAAATCCACTTAACCCAACGGAAAAACACACATTATTAATTTTCTGTTATTGTTTTGCTTGTCGCGGATCTTAGCTAAGTAAAACTTTGACTGTCCATATTTTTTAAAAAAAAATAAAATATATATAATATAAAATATATATATATATATATATATATGTATATATATATGCATATGTGTATATCTATATATCCGCACGTGTATAGGTATATGTGTATTGCTTAACACAGATTATATTCGTAAATGAAACAGTAGACAAACAAAAAGCAAGACAAATAAAAGGATTTAAGATGACTCATGTCGTATAAGTCTATGCGACATTTACATGTGGTATTTGCATGCTAGCCGTTTGCCGCAATGTGAGTCTCCTAAGCGATTAAAATGACTTAAATCTCGTGACCGTATGGAAAAAAGTTTTTACAGGAAACTGTCTGCTAAAAAAGTAAGCAAACTATATACGGGGCCTATAAAAATGTTTATGAGGAACATTTATTATAAAAGAGGTTAACGATCATGCGATTCACCTGATGGTAATAATTACCCCATTTCAAAGACATATAGCATACAAGGACATTGCAATTGCGTTGCTTCAATAATGGAAGAAACAGAGGAAAGTCGGGAAAGGAGTGCCTCCGAATCCATGCGTTCAGCGTAAGAAACGCGGTAATAGAAAATCATTGACAAATGCTACCACTAATACTACTACTAAATACCACCACTGCTATACTTGATAATGCTGATATACCGTATTGTTACTTTCCCGGTTGAGGCAGTCCATTCATGCATGGCTTTTTACGTTTTATTTATTTATTTATTCGGCACAAAAACAAATTACAGTTTATTAATGGAGTCAGGCGTTACTTTGCGGAAATCCATCACTATATGGACAGTCAAAAGTTTTACTTAGCTAAGATCCGCGACAAGCAAAACAATAACAGAAAATTAATAATGTGTGTTTTTCGGTTGGGTTTAGTGGATTTATTTGGAACTTAAACCAACAACTTACCGAAAATCGGCCATCAACTATCCACCCACCAACCACTATACACAACGCCAAACACAAACTATCACTTTTCCATCTTGTACACGACACGTGTTTCGCCCCAACACGAGGCATCTTCAGGTATAGTAGACTCTACGGAAGACAACCGAAAAGTGACCCGCCATTACAACGGGCGTCTTATATAAACAACCTCCACCCACAATGTAAGAAAACAACATGTGGGCGATACAGGTGTGTCAAAACTTACGTCACCACTTATTATTTGGTAAATATGACAATTCATTTTATTGTATTAAACGAATTTCAAACTTTTTAAGAGAATATATTCAAAAGAGGGAAATTTACAATAACTTAAAATAAATACAAATTACAGTTTTGAAACAGTAACATATAATATAAACTTAATAACACCCGGACTATAACTTAAGATTTACGCACAGCTTGGTTACATTATAACAATAGGGTCATATTTTACATTTTATAAACTTACCTACGTTTAGTTACATTCCTGGTGTGGTCTGTGCCTTATAATGAAATATCGTTGGCTTAATTGACCTTAGTTCGTAATTCGACTCAACGAACTTGTAAACCATCTTAATAATAACAAGGCCGTTCCACATATTACTCGTATAATGAAGTAATTACAATGTCTATTATGTTTTACTGCTTTTTGTATCATTTCCAATAGAACATATGTAATATGTCGGACTTTTCCCGCCAAAAATAAAAATGACGTTGACATGTTATTTTATGATCGGTTATATTGGTGACTTAATATATTTTGATTAAGGCACGGAGGTGAAGTGATATGAAATAAATGCATGAATGTATCGTGTCTTTTTAATTTGACTGCAAAAGTCTATGCTAGTTTTGATAGAAAGACCATCATTTTATGCTGTTCAAGCTGAATTTACATTTCAAGATACGTAATATTATTTTACTTGACACTGGCATAATAGTTATTGTTAATTGCCATCAAAGAAGAAAGAAGTACCGTGTCATGCGAAAAGTAATGGCCACAAAATATTGTTTATGTACTGTTCTGGTTTTGGAACGTTTATCTGAATGACAATAACAAGAGTGTCAATTACCCTTGTATTATATTATACCAGATTACGTTATCTTTTATATTACAAAAACAATCTCATGAATTATTTTTGTCTCAGTAATTACAATCTATAAAAATTCTGTAAATAGATAGTAATTTATGTTCTGTTGCTGACTGCTTTTCCTGCTGTTATTTATTTTTGTAAGATCCTTTTTCGATTTCGACATTTCTTTTTTATTTGCCATATTTTAATATTGATTTTTTAAGTAAAAGTATATGTTAAGTATGTATAAAAAAATAATTTATTTATTTTTATGGGATACGAGGGAAAACGAGCAAGCGTGTCGTCCGATGTAAAGCAATCAACGCCGCCCATAGGCAGACGCAACACCTTAGGTATACGGAACCAGCCTTCAAGGTGTGGCTTGTTTTAACTATTTTTCGATAGCGGTCCAATTCGTAGTCTTAACCTCATCAAGGAGCCTTGGATTGCTACTAACCGTTCCCAGCAGTTGTGATGAGTTATCCCTAGTTTGAGTGGGGTTCTAAGACTGAGAAGCAACCATCATCGTCGAAGTTTCGTCGGCGTCGGTGTATTCCCAATGCAACTTCCAGGTCTCTTTGAGTTGTTCCGCTCGGGTCAATTTGAAGTAATATAATTATACAGACTCTTATGCATTCAACGTTTTTATTAAACAAGGGGACTGGGAACTAGGAAATCTAGTTTGTGTTGGGACTTAGTGTATTTGTAGTACTCCTTCAAGGTATTCACCTTTTCAAGTATTTGAAGTAATACTTGAATAGCCATGCAATTCGGAGATAAAGCCTTTGAAATTATGAGCTCAGCTAATATGTACATTAGAAAAAATTTTACTATGCCGCGTGAGCGCTTTGGGTTCAAGTCTCGCACTCGTTAATTATTATTTACTTTTCTCGTTTATTTATTATTCTTTTTATTTACAATTCAATTAATTTATCCCGCTAAATTTCTAAATAAATGTTAAAAGGTATTTAAAATATAATTATTATTTTATTTTTAAAAATATGTAATTATTAATAGTTATGATAATTAAAAGTAGTAATTAAAATTTCTTATGTCATTAAAATATAATTAAATATTAATTATTCCATGTAAAAACGTATTACAATTTTATCTTGAATTTTACTGAACCGGTTTTGACTAATTATGCACAGTATTCATGTGATTATAGCTGTTTTTCTATTGAATACAAAGATTGATCCCATAGAATAAAGGACAAATAGGATAATAGATTTTGTTTATTTATAATTTATTACTTGTGGACCGACTCGGTTCCTAAACTTCTGAAAGAACATTGTCCTTGCAATACGAAATTATTGTGTTAGATTGCCAGAAAAAATGTATGTAAAATAAAATCGAAACATAATACGTTAAACTTTTTGCTTATTATAATTATATAAAGTATTAGTAATAATGTGTTTAGTAATAATGTATTTTAAAAAATAAAATAATCACTATAGCTAAAATACCATTTAATATTTATTAAGAAATCGTCCTGATTCTCACGAGGGCGAGAAGTGACCAATGAAGAGCCGTTTCGCTGCGATGAATGGTAGCGGATGGAGCTCTGGTCTCTGTCAACCCCTGCGGGGGATAGGAGTGAGAATATATATATATATAAAAAAATAAATAAATCGGGATAAATTATTTTAATTGTTAATAAATGAAAAAAAGAAAAAACAATTAGGGAACGTGAGACTCGAACCTAGAGAACTCACGCGGCACGCAGGTACGTAGCCGGCTAAGCTATTTCATTTATATCATATCAATTTTTTTTGAAATATGAGTTTAAAATTTCGAAGGCTTTTTTCTCCGCTGGCTTTTCATTCTGAAGCAATATTTGATAGAAGGAGTACTACAATTACACTGAGTCCTATCCCCAACCAAATTTTCCAGGTCGTGCCCTCCCCATGTAAATGTATTAATAAAACCTTATAATAAATAACAGTAGGTAAAAATACTTATTATTACCTACTAAAAATAACTAAAAATAATAGGATGAAAATACTTATTCTTACCTACTGTTATGTATACCTATATCTTGTCTTTTTTACTAAGTGTATTTAAATGTATGGGTACACGTCATCACCAATTAAATGAGCTGAAATTTGAGGTTTTTAATTGACAGTAGAATTTTATTTTTCATCTCCTGACAGACCCTCGCTATCAAGTTGACATTATCATTATGTTATTTTGTCACGGGAACTCAATGCGTGTGCAAAGTTTTATAAGGATCAATTCATTAGAAGAAATTGAAAAAGTCGCCACACAATTTTAAGCTAACAAAGAAACATAGGGGGTCAAGCTGAATAAAACCTTAAAAATACCTTTAAGAGGCTAAACTAGAAGAACACTTTTTAAAATAGGTTATATAAGTGAAACAAAACAAAAACAGTATAACATTTTAAAATATATTGTTGTAAAAATATAACAAATGATTGTTATCTACATTTTATGTTAAATATCAGGTTAAAACTACTTAAATATAGGTAAACAGTTAAAAATAATTTCACAATGTAAAATTTCAATTTATAAATCAAAAATATATTTTCTTAAAGTATTATAATTTATTTAATTAGTTAGGATTGAATAACATTTGTTCAAATAAAATTATTGCATTTTTAAAAATATCAGGACTTTGGAGGGAAATTAGTTGACATAGGATATCGATGTATTACTTTTTATTTTCATATTGATATGTATTTATTTTTTTAATAAATATAATTTCTCTATAAATAAAATAATATAAGTTGACGGTAACAACATATTATACTATCATTCTTAAGCACAAGACAAATTAACCAAAAATATTTTGACTAAATAGATTCGCAGTAGTAATTATTATATGGGAAATGCACCGCCATCTTAGATTTCAGACATTTATCATTTGTGTCATACAAAAGTGCGCACAGACTAAAAAAATGTGGTAAGGTATTTAAATAGAAGGTTGAGTTTTGTTGCACGTTGCCAGTTTTTAAAGTCAAACAAACTTTTTCACCATCACTTTTACAATCCTATGGTCGTCTTTCGGGAACTTCAACCCCGTTTCAGCTAGTTCACTAATGGAAGCTTCTGCGATTGTGCTGAACCCAACTTTGGCAGCTGACTTTTGTGAGGATATACCGGAAAATACGGTCGTCGTGCCTTTGATACCCAAAGATAAACACAAAGGCTGTCTGTAAAGAATGTGGAACAGTTTATAGGTATATTGCGAACATTCCTCCAATTATATAATATTTACTTATTATATACTATACGAATATATGCACTATACGAATATTTCCCTAGCATAAATATGTTATAAAGGGAAAATTTTCAGTATTTTGAGTAGAATTAACAAAAAACCGATTTTTTTTCATTACCTAGCATTGAGCAGTTTGCTTCCAAGTCCAGATCCTCTGTACTCCCTTTTCACGACTAGTCCAAGACCACCGAGTAGCACATCCAAGCCGAGGTAATCGAACGAGTTGCATTTGTTATCCATATAAACTAGCGCATTGTAAACGTTCTGCCATTCTTCGCCTACTATCTGCGGGGGAGATAAATTAGAAATAAACTTATTTAGTATCTATTATAACTTACCATAGACATTATTTATTTTAATTAATACAGTAAACTCCCGTTTATCTGAAATCCATTTTATGCGAACAAAATTTTCCGATTTTTTTTCTTCGTTTACAACTTTAAGAAGATAAACGTAAAAAACCAACGTCTAATAGGTGTAACATAGTCTAACGTATGCACCTACCCCACCCCCATCCGCCGATTACTATGGCAACCCATTATTTATTTGTTCGTGATACCTCTTCATATGTGTACCTATTTTTTAAATCTTTCTTTCACAGCCCATATATGTCCCACTGCTGAGCACGGGCCTCTCCATTTCTGGAGGAACGAACGTTAACCCACCACGCTTGTCCAATGCGGATTGGCGGTGTTACCAAACTTGGAATAAATATTTGGAATCCATACATATATTTATTCCGACGCGGGGATCGAACCCGACCGTTGACTCCGCGGGTGGAGAGCTCCGTCACTGCAACAACTGGTCGCAAAGCTGTAAGAATCAGACAATTGGACGCAGTATTTTTTTCCTGATCCTGTTTTTTTTTGAGTCAGGTGGTAAGTTTTTATTTATTTACTACAATTTCGTTTTTTTGCGTCGATGTATGATGATGATGTGTACACAATACTTTACCTCGACAGTGCTTTTATCGTCGTCTTTGTTAATAACAACACACACGTTCAACGCTACAAGCGTTTTGGTGCCGTTGACTTCAGTATAGCATCCAAGGCTCATCCTCTGGGTTAGGACGTGCCGCCAGAAATCGCTCATTCCTTCAATGCTTTTTGGACTTTTAGTCAGCTCTGTGGAAAGAAGTGGAACATTCAAATCCGCAACAGTTGAAAACGTGATTTTATAGAGTGCCTGACTTACGCTGAGCAAGAACCATTTTGTGGCATATTTTAGGTTATAAGTTTTTTGTTCTTTCATTTTTTAGCATTAAATTTTTGTAAAAAAAGTGTGTCACAAATAAACGTTTTTTTATTTATATTTCAAATAAAATGGGACCATAGAGTTTTCTCACTCTAAGGGAACAGCCATAAGTACGGTAGTGATACATTAATAAATGTATCACTAATGCAATAAAACTTTTTATATTATTTCTTTTTAAATTCGTTATTTAAAGTTTGAAACAAAAAAAAATAAATTGTTTTCTATTAAAAAAATATATTAATATTATATATTTAATAGTTCGATTGACGTCTTTTATATAGACATGTGACCAGAGTCTTCTTTTTTCAGAGTCACCGACATTGCTCTTCAAGTTAGCAGACTGAAGTGGCAATGGGCTGGACAAGTTTGTCGGAGAACCGACAATCGTTGGTGTAGACGAGTGCTGGAGTGGAGACCGCGACTCGGCAAACGTGGTGTGGGACGCCCTCCTGCTAGATGGAGCGACGATCTGCGCAAGGCGGCTGGCAGAGACTGGATGCGTGTAGCCGAAGATCGGGCTAGGTGGCGCGCCTTGGGTGAGGCCTATGTCCAGCAGTGGACTGCCGCGGGCTGATATTGATATTGATATAGACATGTAACCCGTCCGGCACATATATAAAATATAAATTGAAAAGTGTTAAAAAAATATAATAAACAATAAATATGAATATGATATAAATTTACAATGAAACAAGAAGAATAAATTGATATCGATTTGAAGATAAAAACCCCCTAAAGATCCCGGGTGTCGCCGTAAGCACAGAACGGCAGGTACGCCACAGTACTACACATTATTATTAACAACTAGCAACGAGAAGCTTTGTCAAAAAAAATGCATTTGTCAATGATTTTTTGATATCCTAATTCTTAGGATCTCGATCGATCGATCGATCTACTTGGGTTAGTTGTGACATTAACAATAAATGGATCAATGGTCGCGACTTCAATTACCACGTTGCGATAAATAAATGTATGGTTACGACCATGTGATTTCCAACATTTTTTGCATAGGGCCACAAACCTGTCGGGGGGTCGCGGGCCGCAATAATAAATTAGTTAATGACTAGTAATTTTCCCGCCAACTTACATCAGTGACGTTGCGTTTTTATTTAATTTCCATAATCGTATATTATTATCAGTTGTATTGTTTGTGTGTGTAATAATACGCCATTATGCAATACAGTTCCATTAAGGAGTATAAGTGAAGTGATATGAAATAAATGCGTGTATCCTTTTAAGTTATGGACTGAAAAAGTCCATAGAAGGTTTTGATAAAATAGCCACAATTTTATCAGGACGTAACGTGATAAGTTGACTTGTAACGTTTCAAGTGATTGGTCAATATTATTGTGTTTTACTCGACACTGTTTTAATAGTTATAACTAATTGCCATCAAAGAAAAGAACTTGGATTAGAATAACTAATTAGATTTTGAAATAGTTGTATCATGTAAATAAATTTAAAACAAATAAACTACCAGCAAACAAAGCGACACATATATGGAAGTATAGAAGCCAAGGAAAGGGGATTCTTGCGGTCTTACTCGCTCGATACGGAACTAAAAACGTGCAATACAAAACATCGCTACTACAAACACTTGTTTTGTCTTATTGACGCAATTACTTTGAGTATAGCTGGTCTACGGATATTTGATTAGCGTGATGTGTAAATGTCGTTCCTTCAGTAATAATAATAAGGCCCTGAGACCAGTTACTCTCTCTCTCTCTCTCTCTCTCTCTGCAGTCGGTCCCTCATGTATGAGGATAATGATCATTAGTAGTATGTCTGCACTTTGAGTAGATAATCTATCTCCAGCGGTATCTGTCCATTGCCTGTTTATTATGGTATGCCTGTAATATTATGGTAGCAGCTGATTCCTTGACCTGTTCTGTCCTTCGGGTTGGTGATTGGCCCCGTGGCCGTTTCTCTTCAGTATTACTAAGCAACATAAGTTTCTCTCACATCGCCCTTACTGACTATGTGACCGAAGTATGCAAGGATGAGGTTGGCAACATATGGTGGACAGTCGCTTTATTACTCTCAGCTGCGCAAAGATGGAAACGTTAGTGCATCCAGTAAAGAGATATATTTGCATACATATGTATCATCACGCCTGTCTTCCGTAAAGGTAGGCAGAGACCACAGATCTTCTTCCCCTACGATCGTGGCACACCTTTCTTGCTTCCTCCACAGGCATCCATCTTTTCATCCATCCTTCCTCTCAAATTCATCGTAGCAAAACGGCTCTCCATTAGTCACTTCTCGTCGCGTACCCGTGTACCAATACCATAACTACAGGCCAGGCGGCTATACAAAGATACTCCCTGACCAGATATATATGCGCTGTTTAAAAATGGCACATAAATCTAGTACATATCAGTTAGCTTTTGATAAGTGGGTTCCTTTATATTTCAACATAACAACATCTCGTTATGTTTGATTAGGAGCAATTGGTGTGGTTATACATATATCTAAACTATCCTTTGCATCTGCCACAATTTGTCAATTGAAGCTCCCCTGGTTGATTTTCGTCTATGATCATATGGATAAGATAAGATTTCGCCTAACGTGATATACAAGACGCATTATATGGATTAATATTAAACAAATTTCAAATATAATTTTTAAATATATATCTCACTACACTAGTTATGTCTCTCGAACTTTTTTTTATTGAATAGAGCGGAAAATAAGCAAGTCTTATTACATACAGATACGATACTATATTTAGATAGAACTGCGGAGGGATATATCATATCTCAGCATTTTATCAATTTAAGATTATTAATTACGTTTTGCCAACCATCTGTTAACCTGTGGGCACTCTCTGTCCGACAATCATTCGCCAAATATTTTACACTTGTGTAAAAAGGGTTTGAGACTAGGTGTATTGGAGCTACTAGAGATCTTAAAGAACAAGAAAAGTTCGTCCCAGATACTAAACGATCAAATAAATATTGTAAATTCCCCTCTTTTGAATATATTCTTTTAAAAAAGTTTGAAATTCGTTTAATACGTATTCTAACTCTAATTATTAATAATTAAAGTATAATTCGTTAAAAATGAATTGTCATATTTACCAAATAATAAGTGGTGACGTAAATTTTCGACACACCTGTATCATGTTGTTTTCTTACATTGTGGGTGGGGGTTGTTTATATAAGGCGCCCGTTGTAATGGCGGGTCACTTTTCGGTTGTCTTCCGTAGAGTCTACTATACCTGAAGATGCCTCGTGTTGGGGCGAAACACGTGTCGAGTACAAGATGGAAAAGTGATAGTGTGTGTTTGGCGTTGTGTATAGTGGTTGGTGGGTGGAGAATTAATGGCCGATTTTCGGTAAGTTTTTGGTTTAAGTTCCAAATAAATCCACTAAACCCAACGGAAAAACACACATTATTAATTTTCTGTTATTGTTTTGCTTGTCGCGGATCTTAGCTAAGTAAAACTTTTGACTGTCCATATATTTTATCAATTTTACCATGGGGAGTTCTCCAAGGATTTGTTCGGGAAAATTTTGGATGTGTAGTTCAGTACAGTGCGTTTTTCTAGAAACTTCTTTCTACGTACCACTATCCTGTAGAACCAGCTACCTCCAGCTGTGTTTCCGAACCGATACGACATTGGAACCTTTAAAAAACAAGCCTACATTACCTTAAAGGCCGGCAACGCTTTTGCAATGCCTATAGGCGACATTGATTGCTTTCCATCAGGTGGCATGCCTGCTTGTTTGCTTTCCTACATATATATCCTCTCGCCAGTTTCCTGCAGGGACGGGTAGTGACCGCAGATCTTAATATGCAACGCTCTCGGCATACTTTCCTTGCTTCCTCCACATTCATAACTCTCCTCCGCCGGTTAAGGGTACTCTTGACCTGGCCTTTCCTAAAATCTTCGGCTATTTGGTCAAGGTATGTTTTCCTTGGATTTGCTTTGTCTGCCTATCCCATAACAAAAATATAGCTTGCTGATGAATGCATTTTACTGTCCATTTGTTTTGTTATCAATATCAGCCCGCGGCAGTCCACTGCTGGACATAGGCCTCTCCAGCACTCGTCTACTCCAACGATTGTCGGTTCTCCGATAAACGTGTCCAGCCCATTGCCACTTCAGTCTGCTAACTTGAAGAGCAATGTCGGTGACTCTGGTTCTCCGGCGAATTTCTTCATTTCGAATTCTGTCCACCAGAGAAACCCCGAGCATAGCTCTCTCCATAGCCGTCTGAGCGACTTTGAGCTTGGCGAGGAGACGAACTGTCAGTGTCCATGTCTCGGCACCGTAAGAGAGTACGGGCAGGACGCACTGGTTGAAGACTTTTGTCTTCAGACTTTGTGGTATGGGCGACGAGAAGACTTGACGGAGTTTCCTGAACGCTGCCCATCTAATCGCACTATTTGGCCTAGGTAGACATATTCCTGGACAACTTCGAGAACTTCACCATCGATCGTGGTCGGTTCTGGCTCAATATGTTGGTTTACCAATTATTTATAATTTGTTTTGTTAATGTCAACCCAATAGCCTCAGTTGTATAGCCGGCCTTTAAAGTAACCTTGTCAGTGATTACTGATGACTATAACATTTGATCTAAGTGCCTTTTTACTCATAATACGGAATGAACAAAAAATAAACATTAGATGTAAATATTTTTAGTCTAGCTACACAAACTCTGTCATTATTATAATCACCGTTTAAAGGTCAGGGAATTATTTTATATTTAACTACAGTTCCACCATCGTACTACGCGCTACAAAAATACACGTAACTGACATGGAGTGTATGTGTTCGCTGAAGGCCGGCAACGCATCTGTGACGCCTCCGGTGTTGAGGATGTCTATGGGTCAATATCAATATCAATATCAGCCCGCGGCAGTCCACTGCTGGACATAGGCCTCACCCAAGGCGCGCCACCTAGCCCTATGTCCACCAGAGAAACCCCAAACATAGCTCTCTCCATAGCCCTCTGACTGACTTTGAGCTTGAGGAGACGGACTGTCAGTGTCCACGTCTTGGCACCGTAAGAGAGTACGGGCAGGACGCACTGGTTGAAGACTTTTGTCTTCAGACTTTGTGGTATGGGCGACGAGAAGACTTGACGGAATTTCCTGAATGCTGCCCAGCCCAACTGTATCCTTCTCTTGGCTTCTTTCTCGAAGTTGTCTATCTAAATAATACGATGTCTATGGGCGGTGATGATCATCTCGCACTATGTGACTGGCATACTCGTTTTCCGGATCTGCTATTATGCTTTTTTTTTTCACGAGCAGCCTGGGCTGATTGCATGCAAAAACAGCGCCCTGCGCGTTTAGTACAATAAAGCATTCAGGATGCTGATGGGGCTGCTTCGTTGGTAAAGGGCGTCGGGCTGAGGCGCATGTAGATTGCTTTTATATAAATCATGCGCAAACGGTACACGTCTCTAGTGCTCAGGGTTTGGGCTAGTTCCAACGGCATTTTGAGGATTTGTTTTGAGGGTTTGAGGTTTGATTATCAGTACCTGAACCATCGTCAAATGGTGCAACGTTGATAAATCAAGCATGTAGAATATAATAGAAACTAATTATTCTTGACACATTTTTTTACTTAATGCTAAAATTGAAACCCAAATAATATTATAATATTATATATTATAATATTATATATTATAATATTATATATTATAATATTATTAGTGTTCCGCATGACGAGAATCTCATTAAAGCGGAAAAAGATAAACAAATAAAATACATAGACCTCGCGCATGAGATTTCCGCTATGTGGCACGTTGATTCAACTGTCATTGTACCCATAGTGGTCTCTGTGAATGGACTTATCGGTAAAAATTTGGACGCCCATCTGTCCAAGTTAGGTTTAGGTAAGTGGGTTAAATTCAAAATTCAAAAAGCAGCCATATTGTGCACGGCTAGGATCGTGAGAAGGTTCCTTTCCTTGGAAGCATAATCCTTCGTGTGCTTGGTTTATCCCGCCACGAAGGATTAATAACCCTAATGATAATATTATTTTTATAGATTTTTTTTTATATTAATAATATTGTTATTAAGAAGAATTATGAAAATAAAAGAGATTATAATATTATATTGTACAAATAAACAAAAAGAAAATAATTAAAATCTAAAAATTGTCTTAGTTAAGGTAGGATTAAAATTATTAACATAATTTTAGTGATTAATGAAGTCAGGCGTTACTTTGCGGAAATCTGTTACTACGTGGACAGTTAAAACTTTTATTTAGCTAAGATCAAACAACAAAAGAAAATTAATAATGTGTGTTTTTCTGCTGGAAGTGGAAGTGGATTTACAGGGAACTTAAACTAATTCTTACCGAAAAACGGCCGTCAACAACTTTCCACCCACCAACCACATTACACAACACCAAACACACACTATCACTTTTCCCTTAAGCGTCACTTAACAGTTGTCTTCCGTAGAGTCTACTATACCTAAAGATGCCGCGTGTTGAGGCGAAACACATGTCGTTTGCAAATTGGAAAATTGGAAAAGTTCCATTAAGGCGTATAAGTGAAGTGATATGAAATAAATGCGTGTATCGTGCGTGACTTTTTAAGTTAACTGAAAAAGTCCATAGAAGGTTTTAGTAAAATGGCCACCGTTTTATTTAGATTATTATTATACATTTATATTAGAGTATAAGTATATATTAGATTTATACATTTTATGTTAACATATTTAACTTGACACTGGCATAATAGTTATAACTGGTTGCCAGTAAAGAAAAAGTATGTTATTTGTAAATTCCTCGGAAAATTATAATTATAAGAAGTTCCCACTAAATTACCTATTGACTATCATTATTTTTATTGACCTCGTCACCCGAACATTTTTCAATCGATTAAAAGTTTGAGATACTCTGATCTACACGATAATAATGTGACTGTTATCATTATAGAACGTGTTCATTATACCAAAGTCCATCAATCCTTATCTAACATGAGTAGGCACAGATATCAAAAAAAAAAATATATATATATAGACGAATAAAAATTTTTGTACAGCGTTGAAACTGACTGTTTTTTGAGTGATCAGATACAATTTTTTCAGTAATCTCAAAACAATTTTATGGCTCTGTCAACAAACGTTCATATGGATGTATGTGATTATGGCTTTTTTTCACAGCTCATATATGTTCCCACTGCTGAGCACGGGCCTCTCCATTTCTGGAGGAACGGACGTTAACCCACCCAATTCCAATGCGGAATGGCGGGGCAACGAGTCTCGGAATTAATATCTGTAGCTTACGACGCCATAAAATAACTTATACTCAAACGTCATTAATAAATAAATTAATAATTATTTAAATAATATTAAAAAAATAATTTAAATACTCACCAATGGCAGAGCACAAAACTTCGTCAGTACACAAGTTTTCAACCAAGATTTTCAAGGCTTTCTCGTCATCTTCGGGAGGTAGGTCTTGTATCACCCATCTGACACCGTCTTTTTCCCAGCGATCCCACTCGTGGGGATACGATGAGTTCAGCTCCCTCTTGAACACCATTGTTTTGATTTTTAAACCAGGTCTGGCAGAGAAAGGTCACGAAAATGAAGAAAATTCGAATAAAAGTCTAGTCCGATAACATTTATATATATATATATATATATATATATATATATATATATATATATATATATATATATATATATCTCATTAATAAATCGCTAATTGAAACTTTAATTAGGTATGAAATGTTTATGTTATAATTGTACGATAAATATTGAAGAATATATAGATCCTGTGTTTAGTTCAGTTATAAAATATTAAAAATATTGAAGGTAAGACAAATAATAACATATTTTATATTAAATATTTAAATTACATTTTTCAAAAATATATAAAGTATAATATTTAAATTTTATAAAAAATATACATAATAAATTTAAATATATTTATTATTAATTAATGCGCAAATGAATTTAATTATAGAAACTCTTTTTTGTATAAATTATTAATAAGCTGCTTAGTCCGTCCTCAACTTAACAGTCGTATAACAGGTGATTTTTAGAAACAATTTACGCTTAAATTACTTACGCGAGTTATCTAGTGCATGAACACACCTCACGCTAGTTCCTGCAGAAATGCTAACACATATATACGATTGCCCGCAAATAGGCTTTTGGTAGAGTGAGTCGTCAATCCGTTCATTCGTGCCGAGCTAAAAATAGCTTCGCTTAGATCTCGATTGAAAGGATAGAGAAGTGTGCAATTATTGCTTAATAAATTTGTTATTGTTTTGACAAAATATTGAATATTCAGTTTATTTTTTTGCAAAACAGATTTCAGATTACAATTGTAACTATATATATTTTAATATATATAATATTATATAATATATATTATATATTTTACTGTACAAAATAAAATATATACTATAATGTATATTTTATTTTGTACTTTTTTAATTGTTAAAGTTCCGATGAGCGCGATAGCGCCGCACAGTTTTTGAACGATCATCGAAATTTGAAACTTCAACCTCGTGCAAAATTGCGGAAACCAGTCACCATCCCAGAAATGAGAGGATTTATTGCAGTTATACTGGATATGGGCCAACTATTTGTGACAAGGGTAAATGACATTTCTAAGTATTACATTTCCCCATATATATGGGTAAAAAACAATGGCACTAAAAGGGTTCATAGAATTATGCTCAAATATTGTATTTCTTATTACATTCAAGGCTAGCTAGCTCCTTCAAATATGTATACGCGTCTATTCTTGTACATTCTTTTAATTGGTATGTAAACTTTCTTCTTGTTCGTTCTTTTTTCCTTCTCTCTTCAATTTTTACCTCTTTTATATTCAAATAAAGTTCTAATGACGAACCAAATACCTACTGATACTTCCCTTTATACACATTATATTTATACACTGTAAGATTTTTCGTTTTCTTTGATCCTTTCCAATACTTCGTCATTGGTAACTTTTTCATTTTAAACTCTCCGTTCGATGCCAAAAGCACATCTCTATGCTTTCCAACTTTCTTGTCATTTTGTATGAGGGTTTAATCTTTATAAGCCTACAGGGTTATGTTCCATATATAGATATTTATCTTCTTACAAATAAAGAAATAAATTAAATAACTATATAAAGTGTGAAATGTTTAATACTTTGGGGTATAATGGAGAAAATCACATTTGCCAAACTTTATTATAGCGAAGAAATAATTTATTGAATTAAAATCATTAATAGCTGGTATTTAACTCATTAAATTTATTACAATATTTTTTAAAGTGTCTGTCAATCGATCGTCGAAATTCCCGCTGTTATTTTTATTCACCGCCTTGTGGATGTATTCCGGTATACACAGATTATTACGAAAAAACATAAATTAATATTTACATGCGCCACAATATAAAAGTTGTTTTATGAGTATGTTAGGTTATAAGTGCATATAACCTAAGCCATTAGTATATTACCGTTTGATAACTGTTGTTTTGGCAAGTCAGTAGGTTAAACAATCTCTTTTATATTCATAATACGCGACAGGCTCTAGTAACGTATAAATTACATGGAAAGGAATTCTCTTAGATAAAGATTTTTTTTCATTATTCAATCATTTATGTGGTCAGTTTAAATAATTGTTATTCCAGAAAATATATTAATCAAAACTGGTAATGAGACTTCTCCCGCTAAGTTACATCCGTGACGTGGAGTTTTCGTTTCACTTTAAGAATCTCACGGATTTAAAAATGAAATAAAATTGGTGTGTTAATGTGAACCATACTTGCCTTATAAAAACTATTAGCTTGGTTGGAATGATTAATATCAAAACATTGTTAATCTTCTTTTTTGTGCCTCCTTCTTTCTAACGCCCCGCAAGGCACAATGTATCGTGGTTAATATCGTATCGATCACTCTCATTTACCGGAAACAATATACAGTGAAAGCGTTTAAATGTATGAAATTAACAGTGCTACGATATCGTGTTGGTATCGTTATCGGATAGTGTAAAAAAGTCCATCTTTAGTTTTTACATAGTGTTCCGATTTTACGAACACTTAGTGCATAGGCTCCGTTAGTGCGTGTAGACTAGTTGAGTCTTCGAAAAAATCGAAATCAGAACGGCAACGAGAATTTTTTTAAAAGACTGATATTTGCTTTAATAATACTGCAAAAATAAATACTACATTTAGAATGTTAATATTAGGGACATTTGACGGCTACGTTTATTGTAATGATTCTTCACTACATGTATTATATGATTTCTGTTCTATTCTCATAGTTTTATTAGTGAAATATGGTCAGCGTTTCCTAAATATAGATAAAACGAAACACTAATTATTGTCAACTACTGGACATAGACAACATTAATGACGTCATCTAACCTATTCGGAGATTTCACATTACATAAGTCTTATTGTTAATAAAATGTATTGTAAGTTTATGCAAAGTATGGATAGATTTAACTCAATGTTGCTACTTAAAATCCGTGACCATGAATTTGTGTAGTTTCAATAGATTTACTCTATATATATAGATTTTCCAGTTAATAGGCAATCAGTTTGAAGGTCTACCTTAATAGGTATTTGTTAGTTGACGTTTTAATCACCAGTATATCATTACACTAGAAGTCTTTTTCATTATTTTGCAATTCAATTTGTTGTAATATCCGTAGTAATATTCGTAATGCAATAAACGTACACAAGTATAGCTAGGGATCTAAAAAATAGTATTTAAACAAATATTATATATTTATATTACTACTTGGATTTGAAATCAGATCTTTTGGTTCCGAAATAAGGTATTAATATAAGCGGCGTTGATTGCTTTCCTATCTCATTAAAAAAAACTGTAAAGAATGAGCAAACGTTTTTCGAATTTAATCAAGTGAGAAAGAAACAGACGCTGTTCGTCTCATAAACTAGGAAAAGCAGAATTTAGTTGTGTGTGCTTTAAGTAAGATGATTCTTGGTAATGACTAATTAATGGAGTCAGGTGTTACTTTGCGGAGATCCTTTACTATGTGGACAGTCAGAACTTTTACTTAGCTAAGATCCGCGACAAGCAAACAAAAACAGTAAAAATTGTAATGTGTGTTTTCTATTGGAAGAAGTGGAATTACAGGGAACTTAAACTAAATCTTACCGAAAAAACGGCCGTCAGGAACTCTCCAATTCCCAACCACCGTTAATTTAACGGTTGTCTTCCGTAGAGTCTACCTGATGATGCCTAAACACGTGTCGTGTGCAATGTGGCAAAGTGGTGGTGTGTGTTTTGTGTTGTTGATAGTGGTTGGGAAGTGGAGAGTTCTTGACGGTCGTTTTTTTGGTAAGATTTAGTTTAAGTTCGCCGTAAATCCACTTCTAGCAGAAGAAAACACACGTAATAATTTTTCTATTTTTATTTGCTTGTCGCGGATCTTAGCTAAGTAACAGTTCTGACTGTCCACTTTGAGTAAGAATTTGACTAAGGTATATTTATAAGCACATTTTAGCTTGCATTTATTTATTCGAGATGCAAGGGTGAAATAAGAAACTTAGATTTCATTAAACTGTCTATATTTATTTATCAAGTTCCTTCAACGTGGTCGCTCAACAGAATGTCCGTGTTGTTAGCTACTTTAGCGTAAAACACTTTTATTTCACTATCGACCGGTTTATTTACTTCTTGTTCCGCCAATTTGTTTCGCAGCTCTATGCACGTCTTGGACTTTTCGATGTGCGTCTTGAGTTGATTTCTTCCGGGGAAGCGCTGTTTGCAATGTTGACACTCGAACGGTTTTTCGTCTGAAAACAACATACGTTAAAATAAACTGTTGTATCCTACAATATTATATAGCAACACTGAATCCTAATATAGCAACAATGAAATGTGTTTGTTCCTACTTTTTGAGTTTTAGATTTTATAACATTGATTATACACATACAGTGATCCCGCGTATTACACATTTTCCTATAACGCGGAACCAATGAAACGCGTTATACGAGGGTTTACTGTATACTATATATCGAGAGTGTGATCTAATAATAGAAATGAAAATATACCCGTGTGACACTTCATATGTCTGGGGAGGGTGTCCCAACCAATCTACCGCGTTATAGGAGGTTTTAATGTATACTATATATCGAGAGTGGGACTTAATAGTAGAAATGAAAATATACCTGCGTGACACTTCATATGTCTGTTGAGGGTGTCCCAACCAATCTACCGCGTTATAGGAGGTTTTAATATATACTATATATCGAGAGTGGGACTTAATAGCAGAAATGAAAATATACCTGTGTGACACTTCATATGTCTGTTGAGGGTGTCCCAACCAATCTACCGCGTTATAGGAGGTTTTAATATATACTATATATCGAGAGTGGGACTTAATAGCAGAAATGAAAATATACCTGTGTGACAATTCATATGTCTGTTGAGGGTGTCCCAACCAATCTACCACGTTATAGGAGGGTTTACTGTATACCTGTATATATCGAGAGTGTGACCTAATGGTAGAAATGAAAATATACCTGTGTAACACTTCATATGTCTGTTAAGGGGGGTCCCACCCAATCTACCGCGTTATAGGAGGTTGTACTGTTTACTATATATCGAGAGTGGAACCTAATAGTAGAAATGAAAATATACCTGTGTGACACTTCATATGTCTGTTGAGGGTATCCCGTCTGCCGAAACTACGCGTGCAGTAATCGCACGAGAACGGTTTCTCCCCAGTGTGATGTCTGGAAATATACAGATGTTCTGTGGTAGAATTAGGTGTTCAAAATTAAATAATAAAACAACTGCAAACGATATAAATAAAATTCAATATCTTTTACGAAGAAGAAGAAAAGCTCATGATGCTTGTAGCCGAAGATCGGACTACATGGCTTGCTTTGGGGGAAGGTTTTCGCGAAACTTCATTTCACTCCCCACCACTCTATGGAACTAGCTGCTATCAGCGGTGTTTCCAAACCGATATGACATCGGAAACTTGAAAAAATAAGCCTACTCTCATCTCAGAGGCCGGAAATGCATTTGAAATGCTCAGGGTGTTGCAGATGTCTATGGGCAACGTTGATTGTTATCTATCAGGCGACACGCTTGCTAGTTTGCCTCCCTATCCCATAAAAAACAGTAATCACTAAGCAAACTTTCATCAGATGCGAATGAAACAGGCGCTGTTCATCTCGTAAACTAGGAAAAGTAGAATTTAGTTGTGAGGGCTCCATTAAGTGTCTTCTTATCAAAAAAAAAAAACAAAAAAACAACCGTATGCGGGTAGCTGAAAATTGTCATCCCCACCATTTGTATGAGTGGCGATCTAGTACGGTGCGTTTTTCAAGAAACCTCTTTCTACACGCCACTATCCTGTGAAACGAGCTACTTCAAGCGGTGTCTCCGAACCGATACGACTTTAGGACCTTCGAAAAACTAACCTACTCTCATATTACAGGCCGGCAACGCATTTGTAATGGTCAGGGTGATGTCTATGGGCGGCGTTGATTGCTTCCAATCGGGTGACACGTCTGCTCGTTTGCCTTCCTATTTATATAAATATAAAAAACGCATTAGCAGTGCTCTTAGTATTACAGATGTACATGGGCGACGGCACTTGTTACCATCAGTTGATTCGCATGCTCGTTTGCCTATCTTCAATAAAAAAAAAACATTTTAAGGCCTACGCGGGATATCCACGTGTTGCAGACAGTTTGAGTCTTCTGATGTCGAAGTAAAAAAAAAAACAACCGTATGCGTGTAGCCGACGATCGGATTACGTGGCGTGCTTTGGGAGTAAGCTACGGGTCAATGACGGCTTTGCTCCACCGTGGTTTCGCGTATTTTTTGATATGGATGGATGATATACCGCATATGCGCCGTGAGTTCAGCTTTCCTGTAGAACCCTCTGCCGCACAGGTCGCAGCTGACTGTGTAGGTCTTGGAGTGCCGCCGCTGATGCGTCAGAAAATTACCGATCGTCGTACTCGTCGCCCCGCATATCGTGCAAACTAGCTTCTGCAAATCAAATGTATGTGTCGTAAAAGTCCAAACGCGGCCCGCACTCCGTTCATCAAAACGCACTTGAAATGAAAAGATGTGAAAATAGCACTTCATTAACCCTTAACCGCCTGAAACCGTATACTCCCGTTTGTGTGTATTTTTTTACAAGTATATAATTACCAAATTTATATTTTTAATTTAGCACAATATTCTTGTAGAGACGCCGATTACCGTAATTTTCCGGTAAATGCATTTCCTGCTGCTATAACGACGAAGACCGTACGATTCCGCAAACTTCGAAAACTGCCCGTCTCAATAGGAAAATAGCACGTCGCGAAAGGGTTAATGATGATGATGTGGATGGAAGGATCGGTAGGGGAAGACTAAGGAAAAGATACCTTAACCAAATTGCTGAACTACTTAAGAAAGGCCAGGTCAAAAGTACTCTTATCCGGCGAGCTTGCATGAGGAGTGATGAGTATACAGTGTGCAGATGGAGATCTGTGGTCTCTGTAAGCTCTGACACGAAGAAAATTGATCGGTGCTGTCGAATTAAGAATTGAAAAGAATGGAGAAGAGACGAAGAAGATTAATCGGTGTGATCGAGATTACAAACTGGTAATATCACTTAGACTCCGTTCAATTAAAATGTCTATTCGTGAAGGTGTGCTTCTTTTTTAACTATTAACTGCGTAAAAGCCTGATTTAAAGCAAAAATAATGCTTGTCGTTGGGCAAAGGCACAATCAACGCCATCTCTTGGCCCGTGTATAAGTTATCGATTAAGTAATACAAATCGTAGATAATAGATGGCGCTGTTACACATAGTAACAGGCCACATACCATTTAAAATTTTTTTTCTTATGGTTAATAGAGTCGGGTGTTACTTTGCGAAAAACCATTATTATGTGGACAGTCAGAATTTTTATTTAGTTTTTTACTTTACAGAGAACTTAATCTAAATCTTACCGAAAAACGGCCGCCAGCAACTCTACAGTTCCAAACCATTGTCATTAATAACACTCTACGGATGACTACCATTAAGTTACGTGTCGAGACGAAACAGGTGTCGTGTACATTGTGGAAGAGTGGTGGTGTGTATTTGATGTCTTTTTTTACAATAAAGGAAATCGTTTATTTTATGAAAATAGATTCACAACGAGGTTTATAATTTTTCGAAATAATGTGGCACTCTGAGAGGGAAGATATAGCGCAAGAAACACTCGCGTCCTTCTTTTTTCGCTCTTTTGTAAATAACGTACTTAGTGCGTAACTAGATATTATGTTTGATCGCAGGCCGATTGATCATTTTAATAATTTGCAGTTTAATAATAAGCTTTTCCACATAACCCTTACTGCCTTTACTGGAATTTAAAAGGCAATTTTAATTTTCACCACTTATCCCGATAAATACACGGGAATCGATCGAAAGACGACTTCCAAAACGGTAGCTTTGTCATCGAACAGTACAGTACAGTAAGCCCTCTTATAAAACGATTTCAAGTGCCCCATATAACGCGTATTCCTTCGTATAACGTGGGGTTTTACCAAATCATATATTTATGTGTGAAACTTATAATGATTAGACATTTCATAATCAATTTTGTTATGTTTGCACATTTTATTCTTATAAAATTAAACTATTTTAAGCGCGTTTATGTTACGCGCAACCAATTTACCGCGTTATAGGAGGTTTTACTGTAATCAGATCGTTACCAATCAATAGTTTCCAATTTATTTACCTTTCTAACATCCTCTAGCGGTCGCGGCGTACGATTCCCCGTGTGTGTTGTCATATGCATTTTCAGTCTGGCTTCAGAGCTGCATTTCAAAGTGCAACGCTTGCAATTATATTCCATCTTCGGTTGCTGAAATCAACTTTCGGTAATTAATTTATTTAAGATAGATAGATATATTGTTTATTGTTCACCAAAAACAAAATTATACAATTAATGATTGTAATATTTGTATACAAATGGCGGTTTTATCGCAAATAGCGATTTCTTCCAGACAACCGTAGGATGGACACAGTGTGAAAAAGACAATTTGATGTATGTTGGTGATACATGATCTTATCGAAATTCTTTTTTTTTTATATTCACGCCTATCCCCCGCAGTGGTTGGCAGCGAAACGGCTCTCCATTGGTCGCATTTCGCCTTCATGAGAATTAGGACGTGACGGGTGGCGAACCACGTCACCGTCATTTTCAACAAATTAGGTCAAAATATTAAATTCCTCTTAGTGAATCCCATGCGCCGCAAGGGATGCCCCAGCAGAGCCCTGCATGCTGGGGTAAGGCACCATAGTACCCAGGGGAGTCTAATCGCGGGACGATCGGCACGCTTGCGACTAAGCTCGCCCTTAGCCACGCATCCATAGGTACGGCAGACCGTGAATTGGCAGAGAGGAAGGGAAAGGATAGAGAAGAAAGGTAAGGGCAGGAAAGGAAATGCGGATTGGGGGGGTTACCAGACTCGGAATAAATATTTTATAAATCCATACATATATTTATTCCGATGCAGGAATCGAATCCGCGACCATTGACTCCGCGGGCTTAGGGCCCTGCCACTGAGCCAATCGGTCGTCGAAATTCTACTTTTGTAAAAGCCAGCAATGTGTCTGTAGCACTTTAGTTTAACAGATGTTTATTGTTGGAGGTCAGGAGGCCATCCATAAATTATGTCACCCATTAAATGTAGGGAGAGTGATGGGTTTTAATCCTTGTAGCACCAGCAGTGTAAATTTAACGTGCTAAAGTTTTAAAATTTAAATTCCACGTATTTCTAAATTTCCAAAATAATGAGATTCATGTGACGTAATTTATGGATGGCCCCTTTGGATACCTGCTTCTTTTCTGTATAATAATGTAGGAAAGTACTTACGTTATGGCTTTCAATATGCAAAAGAAATTGTGCCAGATTGTAATATGATTTGCCACAGTGATCGCATATTCGTGTCTTGCGAACGTATGGATTCATGAAAGGAATTTTCAACTTGTGCGATTTCGTTGCATGCACTTTTAATGCAACCAAATTCTTGAACTGTTTCTTACACATTTTACAGTAAAAGTTGCTTATATTGAACATATTCTCTATTGGTGAAAGTGGTTGTTCAGTTTTAACTTTCTCTTCGTCACTAGTTTTTGTTTCATCACTATGCAACTTTGTTTCATTGCCCTCTTCTTCAGTGTCGAATTCTTTTTCAGTTTTCTTCAAAAACTCATCTAAAAACTCAATATCACCTTGTTCTGGTTCAAAATTCTCAATGTATTGTTTAACATTTTTACTTTCATCGTCTAATTTGTCACCAAATAAAATATTTGTTATTGTGGGAGTTGATGGTGCAGTTATATTTTGGAAAACTGAAAATAACGTTAACAATACATTTAACTGTATATTCTAATGTAGTTCAAATAAAATTTGAAGGCAGTGTTTTATTCTTACGAGGTGGAGTTGAAAGTAAATCATCCAAACAAAACGTGTCTGCTTCATTTCGCAAGGCATTTTCCAAGTTTTTATCGATCGGACATTTCCTTTCAGGCTTCTTTGTTTCATTATTATTTTCAGTTTCTACCAAAATTTTTTTCACAACCGTTTGTACATTATCTTCTGATTTCTGTTCGGTAGGCTTTTTCGGAGTATCACTTTGTACATATCTTGTAGTTGAGAATGGGCTAAAACTAATTACAAAAACAATGTTAAGAACGCCATTAAGTATATAGATATATAAATATAGATACATCAATTAGGACTGGCTAAAGAATTACCATTCTATGAGGAAACTGGTTATTATTTATTTTACGGATATATTTTATGAAATAGAAAAGCAAATGAGCAAGTGTGTCAGTTGATGGAAAGCAATCCTTGCTGGCCGCATTGAAAAAATTTATAGGATGGTTTTTGAAGAATTACAAGTTGGTGTTCATTTGGTAACACTGAAGGTATTTGGTTTCACAGTGTTAGTACATTGAAAGAAATTAGTATCATCATGTAGGTCTAATAATATAGATTTACATGAGATGTTTATTAGTTATTTGGGAATCTCTTGGTTTTTACTGGAAATATTAGGTTATTATTTGGAAATATTGATACAACAAAGTGAAAACCCTGTAAATGACACAGACGTCAAAACTTTAAGAAAAAATACTGCTTTGAATGATCTGAGTTTCACAGCTCTATGACCAATAGAAAATTTTGTACACCTTTGGAACTGATAGTCAGCCACAGTTTTTGAGTCACGTACAATTTTTTCCAGAATATTAAGTATTTGTAATCTGAAGATAAGTATTCATTTTGCGGTTTACTATTTTTTACGTCGTTATGATATTTACATTTAAATGCAGACAAATGGAAATAGATCCAAAATGACAAAGGAACAACAAAACTATTCACATTCACTATAAATATTGATTACCTTAAATCAAGCTTAAAATCTGTGTCGATAGAGACATCATCTTGAAGCCAATGAGAATCTAAAGAGTCGTCTAAAATGTCAGCCTCTTCCTCTATTACCTGACGTATGATTCGCGCTTCTGAGTCAGGTATCTCTTCAGATTGCAATATATCAGTCATGAAATTCTGTATGCTTGTACAATTGGATTCTGAAATATATAGCCAATATATAAAATAATTATGTGCATGGAATAATTATGTGGATTCCCTCTAAATAGTTTTCTTAGCAAATAGACACTTTTTGTTAATTTTATATTTTATTCAATCCACATATTATCATTAGCCTACGACCATCCATATTTGGCCATATGCCTACTCTAAGGTATGGTAGTTAGCTATGTATTAATTATTGCTCATTTATGTGGAGTTTTTTACCAGTAATTATCTGCTCCCATGGTTTTTATTTGATAAAAATAAGGTGCATAACATAGAATAGGGCTACCCTATATTATCCTCTCATGGGTGTCACATGAGACAACTATATGTGCATATACCCTTTGATGGGCAACAGCATCTACTTGAGTGATGTCAGATGTGGTGGTGTCTAAAACTAGACAAAAAGATACACGTTTTTTGAATCTACCTTAGTAATACAATCTCTAATCTTAAATAGGTCAGAAGAGAGCAAAACCAAGATAATGGCAACATCTCCTCAACTTGAGGGAGGCGAATCCAGTCCAGCAGTGGTTTGTTACAACATGTTGACCAATGATATAAAAATGTGAATTTTTTTTTTTAATTTATACATAAATAAAAAAAGAATATTACCATTATCATCATCTTTGGCCTTGTAGTTTGCTGGTGTACTATTGCCTGTCATTGGTAACCTGGAAATGTTAGGCACAAAGTTGATACATGAATGAAGTTTATGCTAAAAGATATATATTTTCTTTATTTTATATGTCAAAATTCAATATTCTTTATTTCAATATAGGAAATTACATTTCATTTATCAAATGTCAGTCTGTTATCAATAAAGCTTTATGACCATTTCATAATAATGTTCCTCTGTATGGAGAAGAAACGGCGAAAGAAACTGCAGGTATCCTCAATTTTTTTTTATAATATGTCAATGTTTATAGATCAAACTTATAGTTTTGCAGATAACCATGAGAACATTCGGTTATGTATGTTATGGGATAGTAAGGCAAATGAGCAAGCATGTCACCTGATGGTAAGTAAATAATGCTGTCCATGCTACAACAATATAGGAATGACAAAGGGGTTGCCAATCTCTGAGATATTTATAGGCTTGTTATGGTGGTTTCAATGTCATATCGGTCCAGGAATATTGCTGAAGGTAGCTTGTTCCACAGAGTAATGGAGTGTGGAAAGTTTTTATTTAAGAACATCTTGCTTGGGGTTTTAAGGTGGTACAATACACACTAAGAATATAGCAACTTTAATAATTTTTATATCATGTTTCATTTTAAAACTAACTAAAACGGCATTTAATATTTAAACTATTTAAGGTTTTACTTATAATAAGTAATTATACTTATATGTTCACATGTACAGAATACAGCAATGCTACTAATATTAGTAGAATTTTTACACCCATACTATTTAGAATAATAATGCTGCTTATTAAAAATGATTCATGTCTTAATTGTGATGGTAGGTTCATGATGGTTGTATATAATAAATATCATTAATTGCCCTATGGCAGTCCACTTCTGAATATAGCCTGCCTCTAAGATGCATCACCTAGCCTAATCTGTATTACATGAGGCCTATATTTGGGCTAAATTATTTGTAAGTAATACATCATTTAGGGTATTGCTGATTAAAACTAACTAACCCAACCTCTGTTTTAGTCCATATTATGATTTGTACAAAATTTTCATATAGATATTATCACCTGAAGGTCAAAAGGTCATCATTACTCTTAAGAAATGTCTCAAAGTCTATGGTGTCACCAGCCTCTTTCAAAGCCAAGTAGTTTTTTAGCTTTTTATCAGAATTTCTGCAAAATTTCTTAAACTTGCAGGCCGCTTTCATATTCAGATAGCAGTCTTTACACAGTTGGAACGCTAAAACATCATTGTGTTTAACCTGAAAGGAAAAAAAATAACAGTGAACTTTACATCATCCGTATCACATGAGATGTTTACATATCTTTTTTTTCGGCCCATTTATGTGGATTTTTATGAAAGTCATTAGAAACTAAACCTTGATAAAATATTATATTCATCAACCTGTTTCAAATTTTAGAAATAATAATTATGGATATTGGACGACTTTTAACTTTACCTGCGTGCAAGGCTGTCTTGTATGGCAATCTGTTTCCACTGTGATGATTAAAGGCTTATTTCCAGTAGCAGACTGATAGGTTGTAATGAGAACAATGTTTGGTACATGAAAGGACCTTATTTTATATGAGATATTTTCTAAGAAAAACTTGTGAACATGAAAAACATTTAAAATAACTGTAAACTTCGGTGATATATAATATAATCTTTAAGATATCACTAAATATACCTGTATTCCAGTGGAATAAACAAACAACCTCCTGTTCTTCTCTGTATACTGTATAAGCTCGACTAATTCACTATATTTGGTTAAACAACCTCTGCAAAATCGCTCCATATTATCCTGTATATTCATGGTAAATAATTTAAATATTTGGTTCCTGCTTTAAAACGCTTAGTAGTAGCAGTGTGTATTGGTTATGTTCACAGAGAAATATAAATGTGATCTATTTTGTTTACTATTAGATTTTGTTTTGTCTTTCCGGGTGTCGTATTTATTAAACTCTGTGAAATAATAGGTAAGTCTGTCTTCTTTCTTGGCGGCAATTAGGTGTAACTGTTATACCAGTGTCAAATATGTTAACAAGTGTCAATGTCGATCGACTGTCACTGAGATAATTAGTAGCCAAGTTCTAAGTGTCATGTAATTCAAAATCGCAAATTCAAAATTATTTTAAGAAATATGGCCTAAATATACGATCATAAGATAAAATATAAATAAATTCTAAATGCTATGTAATGTATATATTTTTTGTCTGCAGCATTAATGGAATACTTAGTCCAGAAAAGTACCTCACCTAATTCAGATGAAAATTTGTATTTTCATTACATGGGAAATCTAGCTATGGGAGCTAATCAGCGGAAAATATAATACAGAGTAATGGCTGACCTTACGTCTCTACTTTTTGTTATAAATTGTAATAGGGGTTACCTATCTGTATAGGGTTGGCAAAAAAGTAATTTCGTATGAGATAAAACTCAAATTTTCTACACAAAAATTGAAATTTTAAATTTTTTATAGAAAAATAAACTCAAATTTTCTATACAAATATCTTCCAGTCGTTTTTGGCAATAAACATCTGAGTCGATCGTTTGGTTGTTTGGAAGCAGCTCAAAATACATAACATTAATACCCTTATTAATACCACCAGATTGACAGCATGATCTTTTTTTGATGCAACTTAGCTTTGATATAGTTTGTGCTGGTTTGTCATGCTTGAACCATGATGCTTTTCGATTAACTTTATTGTAGACGATCCATTTTTCATTACCAGTGATAATTCGTTTCAAAAAAGGGTCGATTGCATTACGTTTGAAATGTGTATCACAAACATTGATTTGTTGTGTTAAGTGAATTTCTTTCAAGTCGTGCGGAACTCAAATATCGGTCTTCTTAACAAGTCCAAGACGTCTTATATGATTTTCAATTGTTGTGTGTGATATATTAAATAGTTTTAAACCAATCTCTCGCACAGTTATGTGAGGATTCAATTCAATTATCGCTTTAATTTTGTCATTATCAACGTCAGGAGGTCCACCAGAATGTTGGTCATTTTTTATTGAGATACCTTCAGAACGAAATTTTTTAAACCAATTGTGACAAGTACGTTCTGTTAAACAATCAACGTCATGAACTTCATATATCTCTTTGTAAGCCTCAGCCGTTTTCTTGCCTTTATGAAAATATAAAAAGAAAATGTGTGAAAAATGTTTATTTTTGCACTCCTTGTTAAAACTGACTGTAAACTGACAGTTATAAACAAAATTAAAACCTAAAGGTATCGACTACCAAATCTTAAAAGAAAAAATTCTAACATTGACAAAATAATAACAAAACAAATATAACGCTAACTATTGGTGCAAACCGAAATTAATTTCTTTCCAACCCAATAGTTCATAGTCTTAATAATAACATTAGTTTCATTAAATGGCAAAGAGAACAAGATACATTTGCAATAAATAAATCAATTATATCTATATCGTATGTTAATTATATATATTTATCGTATGTTATACCGAACAGATAATAGGCATACATTTTTAAGGTAATGCTTTGCTTATAAGTGCGTCTTAAGTCGTTAACTTTGATCATTTGTTTGTCAGGTCGGTTCAGGCACGTATTAATTTTATCTTCGCAAAATGTTATTAATAATTTTAATAATAATGTGTGTTACTCTATTTGTTTTATTTTACAATGTTAAGTCAAGTATGAAAAATTATTGGAAAAAACAAAATATTGTGCAAGTAGATGGTGTCCTCTTGAAGTTTATGTCCAGAAATAAATCACTTCCCGAAATTTACAAGCAAATTTATGAGGACCACCCGTTGGAAAGCAGCGTTGGAACCTTTCTTGGTACGAGACCAGTTTTAGTACTTAAAGATTTGGATATCATTCAAGAGGTTCTTGCTACTAAATTTCAGGATTTCTCTAGTCGCGGATTGATCTTTAACTCTAATGATTTATTAGCTGATAATATATTATTTATCGACGAGTACCAGCGTTGGAAGATACTGAGACACAAACTTTCACCTGTGTTTACTTCGAAGAAACTTAAGAACATGTTTTATATCATGGAAAGATGTGCTCGTGATTTTGTTGAGTTCGTTTTGGAATGTCAGCAAGCGAAAGATAGACCTTTTGACGCATTAAGAACTTACACCACCGCCTCGATAACGGCCTCAATTTTTGGTATAGATACTCAAACGAAAAACACAATGGATTCCCCATTTACCGACATGGCCAAGAAAGCAATGAATTCCACATTGACGTTTAATTCGAAATTTGCAATTTCAAATTTTTCCCCTAAACTTTACAACTGGCTTAAAATTAAAATATTTGGTGAACACGAGAAATTTTTTATCGGAGTCATAAGGAATGTTTTAGAAACTCGCAGAAATAACGATCGAGATAGACACGACTTTATACATACTTGTAAAGAACTACAAAAAGAAGGTATTATGCATGATGCTGTTACAGGCTATAAGTTGGAACCTACTGATGAAGTGATGGCGGCACAAGCATTTTTCTTTTTTGTCGCTGGGACCGATACGTCAGCTCATACCATGCTATTTTCTCTTTTAGAACTTGCCAACAATCAGCACATTTTGCAAAAAGTTCACAAGGAAATTGATTGTGTTTTTGAAAGTTGCAATGATAAAATAACTTATGACGAACTCGAAAAGATGCAATACCTCGACATGGTTACCAGTGAAGCCGCCCGTATGTATCCAACGATAGGAACACTCCAGAGAAAATGTACGAAGGAGACGACTCTATCGAATGGCCAAATAAAAATGGAAAAGGACACAATAGTAATTGTGCCCGTATACGCTATACACAGGGACGAGAAGTATTTTCCTGATCCTGATGTATTTGATCCAGAAAGGTTTTCTCCTGAGAACATATCTAGAATCCCCAAATTTGCTTACCTGCCATTTGGTGAAGGGAATCGTGTTTGTATTGGTAAGAAGTTGATGTATTTTTTTTTTGGAAAATGTAGGCGAATTAGTAATCTGGCCACCTAGGTAATTTCCGCTCTTGGACATCTGCAAAAATATGAAGACTGCTGATGCGTTGCATACTTTAAGGTAATATGTGAATAATAGGAGTGGAAGACGGAAGTAAAGGAATGGGAAAGAATCTCCAGGTCTTAAAGTTTACCGAACAAATGGCAGTAATAAATTGCAGAAAATCGATATTATAATAGCAAATATTATAATATCGATTTTCTAAAAGAGTTTAATACTTCTCCGGACGAATTAGTCCGTTTATCTTATATTTATTATTGTTACAGGTGCGAGGTTTGCAAAATTACAAGTGAAAGTTGGACTAGCATGGCTTCTACGTCGTTTCACTCTGAAGGAGAAAAGTTACAATGCAAATTTTGAACCAAGTTTCTTCGCTCTCCGAGACCCTGATGCGCGTTTCGATATTATACCACGGAATATCTGTTGAACGATTTATCGTTTAGCCTTGACCCTAAAAACAACTACAATCGCGCAATATAAAATATAAGATTTATAAATAAAAAGTAGGGTTGCTAATCATAATTATTATTTTGGTTAGCAGCCCTACTTTTTATTCAAAAAATAATTTAGTATGCAAAATTAATATATTCAATTATTTTTTCAGAAAGTCACCTAAAGTAAAAAAAAAACATATACATAAAAAAAAAAATAGGTACCTTGAAAATTTCGTTTGAGTGACAGTACATTTTAAATTCTTTTCACATAAAGTATACTAGTATAATTTGGATTCACGATACCGAAAAGTATCAAATAATGTCTGGCCTTGAAAGGTTATATTAAAAAATAGCAAACTTTTAGATTTGTGAAAGAGATTTCTTTTTGGGGAATTTAATCGAACTTCAAATTAAATTGACAAGCTCTGTGCAAAGCGCACATACTTATCAGCCATTAATAAATTACATAATTAATTTCTTTGTTAACCTGAATATAGTATCTCTAAAACAATTTGTTGGTGTATAAATTTAAGTCGCCTACATCTATATAATTTAATTATGAAATCTAATTCGTGAAAAAAAAAACTTATTTTAAAGTACATTGCACGTATGGAATAATGTCAGATTTGGCATTGTCAAAGTTTATATGGGGGTGCGGAAAAACAAAAACTAAACAAAATTATCAGTTACTGTTCAATATCGACCACTGCATAGCTATTAGTACGATGTATGTCATTATAATATCTAATTAGTTCGAAAAGCTAATTTTCAAGGTCATCGAGATGTCTAATGCAGTTTTATTTAATTGGTTTTCAATTACTTGTGTTGATATTTTTAGATGATTTATACACACACAATTAAGTATTTATTTATGTTTTTGTCGTATGGTAAGAAACGCGTAATTTGACATACTTAATTTCATAGTCTTTTTTGTATTTAAAATGTTCCATAATTCTATGTTAATTGACACCATTATCTTTATAAATAAACATGAAATGTTTCTTTGTATATTTGTCGTTTACGTTTATTATATAAAGCATTAATTCGATTCCGATGACATTTTGGTAAGTTGTTCAGTGTACGCCTAACATTCCTGGCAAATAAGAATTATTTTTTTCGAAACTTATTCGAGTAGCATTGCAACGCATGCCGGATACAGACAAATATAATATAAAGAAACGACTTCCGAAGTTACATTAGAAACGTTGAGTTTTTATTTCTTTTTTATAATTTTATAATATTAGCTATATTATTTGATTCTCGTCGAAGTGAAGTGAAATGAAATAAATGCGTGTATCGTGTTTTTTTAACTTGACTAAAAGTCCATGCAAATTTTAGTAGAATTGTTGCCTTTTATTTTATAAAGACGTATCGTAAAAAGCTGCTTTTACATTTCAAGATAGTTGATATTATTTTACTTGACACTGGAATTATAGTAATAGCTAATTTCTATCAAAGAAGAAATTAATGTAAAGAAAAAAAAGAATGTTGTTCACTTACTATGTGTAGATTAGATGATAAAGTATAATATTAATTTTTCTTCTCTATTATTATAACGATAATATGTCACCATCCTAGATCAAATTATATTTTTAACATTGTGTTCATCTTACGGTTGTCTCGAAGGAATCGCTATTAGCGATAAATCGCCATTTGTATATGAACATTACAATCAATAATTGTATAACTTTGTTTTTGGTGTACAAAAAAGAATATATCTATCTATTAATTTTCAATTTAATTTTTTACCAATAAACGGCATAACTGTGGATTGATCTAGCATCTGTGATGTTCTCGAATAATTACAATTATGGGGGTATTCAAGAGACGAGCGTACGTGTCCACGAAAGAACTGGTAATGCATTTGTGACGCTTCTGGCGTTGCGGATATCTAAGGTCGGCGGTGATAATTTCACCATCAGGTGATCTGCATGTTGGTTTGCTTGCCATGCTATAAAGAAGAGAAATCTACTCCCAACTTAATCGGTATGTTCAAAGAGGAAGCCAAGCTCCTGGTCACTGAGCGCAAGATCCTCAGAAAAATACTGGGACCAGCGAGGAGGAGAGACGGATCTTGGAGAGTCCGGAAAAATCAGGAGATTGAAGACCTAGTGGCCGAATCCAACATCATAGGCGAGATTAAAACACAAAGACTTCGCTGGCTGGGCCACGTGACACGCATGTGCATGTGGGCCAAGGGCCGTCGCACGGTCTATCGTAGTATATCGCTGTAGGGATGTTGTGGAGGGAAGCTTGAAGTAGCTCCAAGTCGAGGAGTTCAAGTCGAGGACTGGCAGAAGGTGACGTAAGATTGGTCCAAGTGGCGACTCTTATTAGGAGGAGGCTCATTTGGGTCCTTACGCCCTCCAAAGTAAGTAAAGGTAATTCAAAGGGGTTTTTCATCATCAGCAGCCTGCGGCAGTCCACTGCTGGACATAGGCCTCCCCCATGGAGCGCCACCTAGCCCGATCTTCGGTTACACGCATCCAGTTTCTGCCAGCCGCCCTGCGCAGATCGTCGCACTATCTAGCCGGGGGGCATCCCACACTACGTTTACCGAGACGCGGTCTCCACTCCAGCACTCTTCTGCTCCAACAATCGTTGGATCTCCGACAGACGTGACCAGCTCATTGCCACTTAAGTTTGCTAATTTGAAAGGCTATGTCGGTGACTTTAGTTCTCTGGCGGATTTGTTCATTCCGAAACATATCTACCAGAGAAACTCCGAGCATAGCTCTCTCCATAGCTCTCTGAGCGACTCTGAGCTTATGAAGCAGACGGACTGTCAGCGTCCACGTTTCGGCGCCGTAGGAGAGTACGGATAGGAGACACTGGTCGAAGACTTTCGTCTTCAGGCTCTGAGGTATGGGCGACGAGAAGACCGGACGGAGTTTCCTAAATGCTGCCCAGCCTAACTGAATCCTTCTATCGGCTTCTTTCTCGAAGTTGTCTCCACCCAATTGCAAGACTTGCCCGAGGTAGATATACTCCTGGACAACTTCGAGAGTTTTATCACTGACGACGGTCGGTTGTGGATCCAGATGATCATTGACCATGACTTTAGTTTTATCAAAGTTCATGGTCAAACCGACTCGTCGAGAGGATTCATTTAGGCTGTTAAGCATCCCTTGCAGTTCCTCTAGCGATTCTGCCAAGATCACGATATCATCGGCAAAACGCAGGTGTGAGATGTACTTACCGTTTACGTTTATGCCTCGTCCTTTCCAGTCTAGCGTCTTGAAAACGTCTTCCAGTGCATTAGTGAACAGTTTCGGGGATATGACATCCCCCTGTCTCACACCGCGATGCAACTGGATTTGTTTTGTTTGACTGCCCTGTACTCGAACGGACATCGTGGCGGCATTGTAAAGACATCTCAATACCTCGATGTATCGATGATCTACCTGGCACCGCTGCAAGGCTTCCATGACAGCCCAGGTCTCAATGGAGTCAAAGGCCTTCTCATAATCCACAAATGCTAAGCACAGGGGCTGATTATACTCGTTTGTTTTCTGTATAATTTGCCGCACTGTGTGAATGTGGTCTATGGTGCCGAATCCTCCTCGAAACCCAGCCTGCTCTGGGGGTTGAAACTCGTCAAGTCTTCGTGCGAGTCGATTGGTGATGACCCTCGAAAACAACTTATAGACATGGCTCAGGAGCGAGATGGGCCTATAGTTGCTAAGTAGCGTCCTATCCCCTTTTTTGTGGAATAAGACGACTATGCTCCTGTTCCATGCCCGAGGAGTTCTCCCATTCTGCACGACAGAATTGAATATTCTGCAGAGCTCTTTAAGCACGGGTCGACCTCCTGCTTTTAAGAGCTCCACAGTAATCCCGTCTTCGCCCGGGGCTTTTCCATTTTTAAGTTGTCCGAGGGCCAACTCCATCTCCTCGAGGGCAATATCTGGCAGCTCGTCGGTGTAGTGGCGGGAAAGCGTGGCTCTGGGATCATTGTAAACGGGTTCAGGTTGTGGTGCATGAGAAGCGTATAGTTTGCCGTAGAAGTCTTCGATCTCACCGAGAACCTCAGACTTCGACGTGAGTATTCTGCCATCCTGGGTTTTTAATTTTGTGAGGTGGCTTCTCCCAAGCTTTTGTGCAAATACTTTAGGGCCCTTGTGTCGCTCTATTGCTTCTTTAATGGCTTCAGCATTAGAGCGACGCATGTCCCGCCGCACGCATTTCCTGATAAGCTTGGTGAGTGCCACCTGTTCCCCATGTGTGGTCACTTCACGCCGCATGTCCATTAACTGTAGTGTCTCGTCTGAGAGCTTGGACTTTCGGCCCATACGCTTCCTTCCACAAAACCTGTTCCCTTCGTCCCTCAAGGTCTTCACCACACTGTTGAGGTCCTCGTCAATGTCCAAAGTGGGTTCCAGTATGTCAAATCGATTTTTAAGTTCCAATTGGAAGCGTTGAGACCCCGCTACAGTTTCGAGCAGAGTCGGTCGGAGCGTGGACTTCACCAGACGACATCTTTCAATCTTGAAGTCGATATTCAGAGTGCCTCTCACGATTCGGTGATCACTGCCGGTATTGAACCTATTGATCACTGAGACATCTCTGAATACGTGTCTTTTGTCCGACATGATGAAGTCAATCTCATTTTTTGTCACAGTATCGGGGCTTCGCCACGTCCACTTCCTTTGGGGCTTCTTTTGGAAAAAGGAATTCATCAGATAGAGCCCCTCTTTCTCCAGGAAGTTGACCAGCATTTGCCCCCTGTAGTTCCTCTGTCCAAAACCATGTGGTCCCATAATCGATTCGATTCCTGTTTGCAGCCCTACTTTGGCATTGAAGTCCCCCATGACAACATTGAAGTGGGCCTTTGTGGTATTATGTAAGGCCTTGGCTATGTCTTCATACATAGCCTCTACTTCCACATCCGGGTGTGCTGACGTGGGCGCGTATGCCTGTACTACCTTTAGACTATATCTATTCGATAGCCGGAGTACAAGGTACGCAACCCTCGCCGACACACTGGATATTTCTTCAATGTTGTCAGTGAGGACTTTGTTGACGAGGAATCCCACGCCACCTTGGGAAAGACTATGTCCCTCTCGGTAGTAGAGCAGATGGCCAGATTGCAGGACCAGCGTGTCCTCCCCCTGTCTACGGACTTCGCTTAGTCCAACAATGTGCCATCTTATCTTTTCCAGCTCTACCACGAGTTCGTGTACGTGCTCGTCGTGCCGCAGACTTCGTCCATTGTACGTCGCCAGGTCCAGTTTGTGTCGGTAGCCTAACCTCTCCCGGGGATTCTTCGCACCCCCCACCCCATCGTAACCATGACCGCTACCTTGGCCAGGAATAATGGGGCAACCGGGAACTGGGGGCCGTGGTTTTTTGGTGTGCTCCATGGGGTGTTTGCCCGTAGTCGCCACACTGGGCAGGTGGGTTGGCGACCGCGGAGCCAGACGCGTCGCACCGGTAACGCCGCTGCCCGTTACCGGCCTGAGTTACTTTGGCCTGGCATTTTGTGCGATGGTTATACCGCCATCGATCGGTCGTCATTGCCTCGTTGGTTTGTGGCAGGATGCACCGCGTGCAGGTGAGGTTGACAGTTGGAGCAGAAGGTTCAAGTATGCTCCCTTGCATCCCTTTTTGAAAAGGGGTTTTTCAATATTTTGAAATTAAAAAGTTTTATACGAACGAGTCGAATAATAAATTTCTTTAATTTAATTTCAAAGGTAATAAAGTTTCGTAACGAATATTCGTCAAGGATTTTTAATACGTCCCTTCGGAACTCTTCTGTTATTTGATTCTCATAATCAAATTTGAGACGGTGAAATTTTTAATAACAGTTCAGTCTCCCGTGAAACTTTCACAATTAAGGCGGTGTATACTTTGTTGTAATCTTTCACCAGATTTATTAAAACTCCTTCCAGATGTCTTGTTTACAATGTTAGGTGAGTTTTTTGTCTTGTTACACTTTATAATTTAAATTCAACCAAGTGCTATGCGCTGGTAGTTTTTGAGTTACTTCAGTTTTCACGTAGGTTCTTAAACATTTTCTCATGCAAAAGTAACTTTAGTCATTCTTCACACAATTGACTATGCTTTAAAGTTTATTTTATTTATTGACAAAATAAATACATTTACATATCTTACTGCCAATAAAAGTTTTATACAAATGTATTATATTTATACAAATATTAATTAAATTTTCTGTATATATACAATTATTTGGCCTTTTGGACGATATGGGATAGGAAGGCACACGAGCAGGCGTGTTATCTGATGGAAAGCAATCAACCTCGCCCACAGATATCCGCAGCGCCATAGACAGTGCGAAAGCGTTGTCGACCTTTAAGGAAAGTGTCATAATGGGACTGGGAGGGGGAGGCAAGAGGGGGAAGAGTGTTCGGCCTCCGGAACTTAGCCGCTCACCGTACGAAGCGCAGTAGCTAAGCATTCGGACGGTGGTTTTCTGCGGGAGTGTGGTACTTCCCCAGGCGAGCGGGCCCACTCATGCTACAGACAAATATTATGACATTTTTTACAAAGTATTCGTATGCAGCGTGGCTCTTCCACTAGTAACACTTCACTATACTAGGATTTCATTAACTAACTCAAAGGGTTTAGTTCTCTTGAGTCTTCTTAATAAGTCCGTGTTGTCGAGGAGCTGGATAGCCTTGACGTTCACATGATGATCGAGTCTTCGTTCTTGAACTAGTGTAATTCTTAATAATATTAAAGACTAGGTCCATCTTAAGATTACGATGAAGGTCAGAGTTTCCATATACAATATCCCCGAGTATAAGTTATGTATGTTGTGTGATATGTAAATCTAAGTGTGTATGCGCGTGTATATATATATATATATATATATATATATATATATATATATATATATATATATATATATATATATATATATATATATATATGTCTGCTACAGTGATTACGGCTTGGGGCCACCCTATACATATGCGCCCTCGCCAGCTTCCTTGACAAGGCCACCGGTGCAAGGAAATATGCAGAACGTACAGGCATATTGTTGCTGCCTCCGAGGAGTTGTGACGCCTGTTTTCTATTGAATATATCCGCAGACCACGCATCCGGTCATTTCATTATTTCTCCAGTACTAAAATTTCAAAATAAATTTTTGTGTTTTGTATCTAATATCAACGCCATTTTATCAAAATGTGTTATGAATAGCTGAATTTACATTTCAAGATACTTGATATTATTATATTTTTCTTGACACTGGCATAATAGTTATAGCTAATTGCCATTAAAGAAGAAAAATAAATAATTAAAATTATGTTTTATTTTTTGTTATACAAATTATTGTAATCGAGACGTTTCTTTTTAGCAAATATTTAATCTAAATGTCTTTATTATTGTATGCATACAGACGATAAGGAAAATAATATAAGATATAATACATTTTATATAATATTACTTCTGGTGTCAGGCGGTCAACGCTTATTTTGGTCAGATAATTTTTATTCTTGGTTCAATATTGTGATTTTTTAAATTTCATTGTTATTTCAGTTCTTTGACCTCTTTGCAGTCCCTGTATATTCCATGCTGGGCACGGAGTGGAGGAATGGATAATTACTCACTACGTTTTCCAAAGTGGGTTTGTTCTTCTTTTTGGGTTCACTTCTAGACTGGATATAAGTATCATTAGGCCATATATTTATTCTGATCCGGGAATTGGGCCCGCCACAATTTTTTATATTTAAAATGTACATTTTTATTTAATCAAACTTTCTAGGACTCGGCGGCCGAAAGCTTCTCGCTTACGTATGTATGTTTGAATCGTGATGGCGAAGGATTATCCAAAGTAGCTCTGTCAGTTTTAATTATAGCAAAATTGTAATATTTGGTCGGTGGAGAATAGATGGCCGATTTTCGGTAAGTTTTTGGTTTAAGTTCCAAATAAATCCACTTCATCCAGCAGAAAAACACACATTATTAATTTTCTGTTATTGTTTTGCTTGTCGCGGATCTTGGCTAAGTAAAACTTTTGACTGTCCACATAGTGATGGATTTCGAAGTAACGCCTGACTACATTAATAATATCAATATCATCGAAAACGTAGTAAACTGCAAAATAAAAACTAACCATCAGAGTCTTATTAATGGAGTCAGGCGTTACTTTGCGGAAATCCATCACTATATGGACAGTCAAAAGTTTTACTTAGCTAAGATCCGCGACAAGCAAAACAATAACAGAAAATTAATAACGTGTGTTTTTCCGTTGGGTTGAGTGGATTTATTTGGAACTTAAACCAAAAACTTACCGAAAATCGGCCATCAACTCTCCACCCACCAACCACTATACACAACACCAAACACACATTATCACTTTTCCATCTTGTAAACGACACGTGTTTCGCCCCAAAACGAGGCATCTTCAGGTATAGTAGACTCTACGGAAGACAACCGAAAAGTCATCAGAGTCAAAAAAGCTTTTCTATTGGTCGTAGGGCTGTGCGACTCAGACCATTCGACGCAGCATTTTTTTTTTTGATCCGAATGTGCAAAATTTTTTTTTGGTATCTGTGTGATTTACAGCGTTTTCGCTTTTTTGCATTGCAATTTTTTTCCATACCGTGACTGTGACAGGTAATAAAACCGTGCTTTTTATGAGACATCCGCAACACCATAGGTATTTTAGAAACCTTGCCGGCTTTTAAGATATGTATATATATTATATGGCTTGTTTTTTAAAGTACCAATACCTCGCTTCGTTCAACATGTGTGTAATTACACTGAGAATAATAATAAGTTAGAATAGAGAAGCAGCGAAGACGAACTCACGACTTACAGCCCGAACTATAGTCGGTGAGGATCGAGCTTATGATATGACGTCGTGAGTTCGTATCCCTCCATTGGACTATTGATGTGAACCATATATTATACTTGGACAAGCAATAAGCTTAGTTGGAGTCGTTAATAAGTATTCGAGTAACTTGAAAAAGTTCATCAAAACCATCTTTATGAAAAAATAAAAAAGACGCGTCATAGAACGCTTGGTAGATGTAAAAAATTGACGACGGCTCATATGCTATGCATATACGGTATGCTCACGACGCTGATAAGTGACGCTGTGTAGAGTGGAGTGGACGGGAGCGTAGCCTGAATCGAGACGACGTCTCGGTCTACGATTTCACGCCCATGCCCCGCGGTAAGGTGTTTCACATTATAAACATTGAGACTATACATTGAGACGGTAAGTAATAATACGGATATACATACATACATACATATCGTCACGCCCGTCTCCCGTAAGGGTAGGCAGAGACCACAGATCTCCATCTGCTACGATCTCGGCATACTTCCCTTGCTTCCTCCACACTCATTATTCTCCTCATGCAAGCCCGCCGGTTGAGGGTACTCTTGACCTGGCCTCTCTTAAAAAGTTCAGCAATCTGGTCAAGGTACGTTTTTCGTGGTCTTCCTCTTGCGGCCCTTCCATCCACATTCGCAAGGTAAATTTCTTTTGCCAGTCGTCTTTCATCCATCCTCTCTATATGTCCAAACCATCTAAGCATCCCTTTTTCTACTTTTGTCACAACACCTTCTTTTACTCCACATCGCTCTCTTATATCTTCATTTCTTATTCTATCATTCAGGGTTACACCACACATACTTCTTAATGCTCTCATTTCCACCGCATTTAGTCTGCTTTCATGCTTCTTCTGCCAAACCCAACTTTCACTACGGATATATTTGAGATTTAAAGTGTGTTTTATCCAAATTGTTTACGATTGTTTATACAAATTGACTGTTTCTTCTTCGTTTCGTGTAAATGTACCTTATGACAGTATGTCCGCTTATAACCCTTTTAATTCCATTGCTTTTTACTCGTATATACTTAGAAATGCCAAAGAAAACTTTTGTTTTTGATGTCATTTACCCTTGTCACAAATAGTTGGTCTCTTTGTGATGCCCATTTTCAGTATGACGGCAATAAATCCTCTCATTTCTGGGACGGTGACTGGCTTCTACAATTTGGCGCGAGATTGAGGTTTCAAATTTGGCGTGACAGTTAGTTTTAATAATCATTTTTGAAGTGAAAACTTCTATAGCCGCGTTACACGACTCTGGGTAGGGAAAGAATCTATGTATTCGCGTCATCAACATGCCAATGCTAAAGTTATATTAGTAGCTATAAGTATAGACATACTTTGAACACAGTTAATAACGAAATACTTTGTATTTTATTCACCTAAACAATATCTATTTATATACCTCAAGTAAGAATGGTTTTACAAAAGTTTTATAAACGGCTTAAATAAATAATATAAATTATATAATAATAAATAATAAACTTTGAAATAAAATCAGTTTTTTGTTGCTTCTGTAAAATTTATTCATATATAGCAGGGATTTCCAAAGTGATCGATATCGACCCCTTGGGGTCGAAACTCACCACCGGCTGAAAAGATTTTGAATTGATAAGAATTTTAATCAAGAGGAAAAAACTAGAGATAGGATTTTGATAGTAATAACTTTAAAGTTATGGGGGTTTGAGGTATCAGTTCATTTTTGGGGCCTCTTGCTTAAAATAGTTTGGGAATCCCTGATCATTGTAATGTAGAGTAACCAATCGTGGTAATTAGGCCAATGATTTGTAACTTCTGTCTTAAAGTAAATAAAAAAATCAGCGTAGGTATTTCTGTAAAAGATTTTTCTCAACTAAAGGCAGATACATACATGGATGTAAGAGGGCCATTAGATTAAAGGATGCAGTGCTAGCTATCGAGTGGAGCATTCAATGCACGTCAGAACTTGAAATCCACGAGTTTGCATTTAATTTGAGTGAGCTGTTGAGTGCAATAGAAAAATATATTCATGTGTAAGATTATTTAGTTTTTATGTTAAAAATCGTTACAAATAATATTATTTTTATGAAATAGGTATGAAAGTGTAACAATATCAAAAATAAAATGATAGTACATACATGATAAAGTAAAATGTATGAAATTTTAGCTTATTTTAAAATTCGCAATATTATTATATAAGAGAACGTAGTGGATTACAATAAAGTGTCGTGACAAAAGTTGTGAAAAGGACGTTTAGATGGTTTGGATACATAGAGAGGATGGATGAAAGATGATTGATAAAAGAAATTTATGTTGCGGGTGAGGTTGGAAGGGTTGAAAGGGAGAGACCAGGGAGAACATATCTTGATCAAATCGCAGAAGTAATCAATAAAGGCCAGGTCAAAAGTACCCTTAACCGACGAGCTTGTATGAAGAGAGTAATGAGTATATGTGAGGAGAGTGATGGAGTAAAAAATATGTGCTTGAATCGTAGCAGTTGGAGGTCTGTTGTCTCTCTCTATGCCGAAGAGTGGTTATTATATGTATGTATGTATCTATGGATTAATATATAATATATAAATACATACAGACTAAAGACGACCAATTGGCCCAGTGGCGGGGCTACCGTTTACGTCAGTAAGTAAAGGGGTCACAGATTCGATTCTATCATGGCGATATATGTGTATAGGCCTTTCAGATATTTATTCCGGATTTATCTTAATATCTGAAGGCCATACATTTTATCCCGAGTCTAGTTACCTCAGCAATCCGCATTGGACAAGCGTGGTGGGTTTACATCCGTTGCTGTAATGATTATGAAAAAAAAATACAAACCAAAACCAAGATTACAAATTTAACAGCAATCCGTCAAAATCTAGGCCGTAATGAGGATAACATAAAGTTTTCTTTCAAACTTTTACATTTTCTTCGAAAACTTACTTACTGGAGGCGGGGGTGTCAATCTAAAACTTTTAAGAGGTGAAAGAGTGAACGATAAATTAAGGAGAAGTCAAGTTATCGTTCAATCACTTTTCTTTTTAATTTAGATTTTGCTGATGTTGTGTTGGATCCTGAATATACTGCATCACCATTTCTTCTCGTGGGTATTGTACATGGCGACGATAGAAAGAAATGCTAGAAGATGGTTAGAAGCGTTTTCTTGAGTAATAAAAAACAATCTACAGTTCTCCATCCACCCGCCAAAGCAAGATAATTACAGCAACCTTTTTCTAACTGTTCTGCAATTTATTCAGTTTGTTAATTCGTTTTTTTGATAAAGATTTGATTCGTTCGTTCATTCTATCATTTATTTGTTCGTATGTTCATTCATGCATTCATTGAGTAGTTGACTATTTTTATACAATACATATATATCCCATAGCTGCTACTCAGTTTGTTAATTCGCTTTTTTTATTGTTGTGCATGTGTGTGTCATTGATAAAGGATTGTTTCATTCGTTCATTCGTTCATTTGTTCGTATCATTGAGCAGTTAAGTATTTTTTTACAATACATATATATCCCATAGCTGGGTACGGGCCTTCCAATTTCTGGAGGAACGGACATTAACCCATCACGCTCGTCCAAGTTGGATTGGCGCAAGGGGAACCGAACCGGCGATTCGAATTCATTTCTGTGTTAATTATACCAGAGGATGAATTGATAAAAACATAATACCAAAGTAATTTACAATTCGAGCATATTCCTTCATTTCTTTATATATATATATATATATATATATATATATATATATATATATATATATATATATATATATATATATATATATATATATATATATATATATATATATATATATATATATTTCTGGGCACTGGTTTCCCCATTTCTGGGGGAACAGACAATAACACGTTATTATCACATATAATATATAGTCAAAACCATTAGTTGACTTTTGATATAGATTTTTGAAAATGGATACTATTTTTCTTCACTGTCCGACCTGCTAGTTGGTTTTCCTTTTCCATAAAACTTGTGAATTAGATTTGAATCCAGAACCACTTACTCTGAAATAGATTATTCTAGCCAAAGGGATAATAGGTTGTATTTTTTATTTATAAAATCTGCAGATGACGTATTATATTTTAATTTAATACATCACCATCGTATAGCAAAAAGCGACAAAAAACAATTCAAATAACGGTAAACGTAACGAGCATTCGCCTGAATCGATTCGCATCGATACGTGAAATTGAATATTCAGTGTAAATGGACAGCGAACGCAGATTTTCGATTAGAGTGTATTCCTATCGGCACTGATCTTGAGCGCCCGACGAAACAAAAGCAATCAACGTACCGTAACTCATGGATTGTGGAAACGTGGATCAATTTACCACCTGCGTTATTCCCATGTGGTAATGACATGGGAGTATTCAAGAAAAGAACGTATGTGTTCGTTAAAGGCCGGCAACACATCTGCGATGCCTCCGGTGGTGCGGATGTTTATGAGCGGCGGTGATCGCTTACCAACAGGTGACATGCACGCTCGTTTGCCTGCTCTGCTTAAAAAAAAAACATAAATCTTTATTTCACAAAAAAATTCACTCGTAGAGAAAATACATATTCAATTTAATAATTAATTATTTATTTAATATAATAATATTTAATTTATTATTCGTAATCCATATTTTATTTATAATCGGGACCGTAAAAGATGGAGATGTGTGATCTATGCCTACCCTTACGGGAAACAGATGTGATCTTATACATATATTTTAATTGTTGAGGGCACAATACTTAAGTCTAAGTAGTATATACAAAAAATATATATTTAATATCTATGAAGGTAGTTCTTAGAAGAGTACCTACAACTACCCTCTATTTAATACTCGTTGTCGAAAGACGCATGTAAACTTTTCGGTTGTCTTCCGTAGAGTCTACTATACCTGAAGATGCCTGGTGTTGGGGCGAAACACGTGTCGTGTACAAGATGGAAAAGTGATAGTGTGTGTTTGGCGTTGTGTATAGTGGTTGGTGGGTGGAGAGTTGATGGCCGATTTTCGGTAAGTTTTTGGTTTAAGTTCCAAATAAATCCACCAAACCCAACGGAAAAACACACATTGTTAATTTTTTGTTATTGTTTTGCTTGTCGCGGATTTTAGCTAAGTAAAACTTTTGACTGTCCATATTTGACTGTCCATATACGCATGTAAACAACAAACAAAGTGAACGAATCACGATTAATGGCGTCTTCAACGCCTCTATCGGTTTTCGTTATAATAATAATATTATCTTTATTTTCAAAATGTTTACATATGTTACAGGACACTAGATCCCACTAGATCCTAGGATTCCCTGTATTGTTGGAAACTAGCCTCTTACCTTTGTGAATAATACATAAAATTATGTGTGATGAAGTAGCCCAATTACGTCTACATAGTGCCAGATCTCTCCTTTGCGTTTTACTGCATCCACTAAATTAAATGGAGCCAAAACTATCCTATCAGCTTCACATAGTGAGACGCGAGGAAGATATCCCTCAAGTCTCACTGTATCCACTAAATGGACCAAAAAATGCGCTTTTAAACAGATTAAGGTCCGCGCTCAAGATCCGTGCCGATAAAAATACTTCTAGATAATCTCACTGAATTCAATAGCGTTAAATGGGCAACAGATGTTTTTTTTTATTTTCTAGCGGATATGGAATAGATATCTTTGTTTTAATTGGAATTACGGATCCAGTAGGTTGTATTTTTTTATGCTGCAGGTACGGTAACGAGTAAGCGGATCAAATGATGAAGATCTCAGGGCCCCCAGACGTAACTTATTGTCTCAATTGTCATTGTATATTTTCATATTAATAATGAATTTAAATAACTATAAGGCTATGTTACTTCATAATGAAACATGTTATAACTTGTTATAACATGTTGTTAAACTAGCGCTTGAGTGGTAGCTTACCTACCGCGCTTCGTACGGTGAGCGGCCGCGTTTCCGGAGGCCCAACACCCACTCCCCTTTCCCCTCCCCCTCCCTTCCTCCCATTCCCACTCCCATAACGACGCTTTCCTTAAAGGTCGGCAACGCTTCCGCACTGCCTATGGCGCTGCGGAAGTCTATGGGCGGCGTTGATTGCTTTCCATCAGGTGACACGCCTGCTCGTTTGCCTTCCTATCCCATAACATAATAAAAACGAACAGTCTGATTTCAGCAGTATAGATAACGTATTCCTTTTATTCTTCTTATATAAGGCTTGCTTATAAATTATAGGTTTATATTTATGCTTAGCGAGCACAAGTATATATATATATATATATATATATATATATATATATATCCGTGAGAGGCGGGTGGTGGCAGAAAATCAGTTTCTCTGCTCAATGAGTGGAGGTTTTGACTGAGGCATCGCCTATTTGCATTTGTATGTAATTTTGTAATAATTTAATAACCAAAATCGCACGAGGCAATAAAATGAATCTATCTATATATGATTTAAAGAATATTATTACTATAATGTTATGTTTACCTTATTTGATATGGAAAACTAATAAGATTTCTTCTCGTGTATAAACAAAATCTAAATATTTCTACGAAAATTTAATAAAGTAAAACGTAGCCTGTATGTGGTCTACTATGTTTGCGGAAGGAAGCAAGCGATGTCGTTACTTGTGGAGTAAACATCTCAGGGAGGAACGGAAGCAAAAGAGCAAATGTATTGCAACGTATAAAGGATACTGTATAAATACTCTAATGGAATTCAATAAATTAAATATCACTGTTATATATACTGTGTATATAAAAGTGATATTTCAGCTTACTTTTCCTACGAAATCGTAAAACCTTCTCAATATTTCAATTAATCAATAGCCCGCGGCAGTCCACTGCTGGCCATAGGCCTGCCCCAAGAAGCGCCACCTAGCCCGATCTTCGCCTTCACGCATCCAGTTTCTGCCAGCTGCCCAGCGTAGATATAGAAAGGGGGCGTCCCATACTACGTTTATCAAGACACGTTCTCCACTCCAGCACTCGTCTACTTCAACAGTTGTCGAATCTCTGACAAACGTGACCATAATACTGCCTTTTCAGTTTGCTATTACGGAAGACTAAATAGGTGACTCTGGTTCTTTGCTGGATTTCTTTATTTCAAATTTCGATCGTGGTAGAGCTACGCTGCAGGCGAATATTTTGTCAAGAATGGCATAATATTTGTCTGTATCATGAATGGACCGGCTCGCCCGGAGAAGTACTACATTCCCGCAGAATACCGGCATCTGAGTGAAAGCTTCTTCTGGAAGAAGAAGTTCTGAAAGAAACTCCGAGCATAGCTCTCTAAGCGACTTTGAGCTTGTGAAGCAGACGGACAACAGGTAGGATAGACTGGTCGAAGATAGTATTACTACATATAATTACTGCGCGGGGATCGAATCCGCGACCATTGACTCCGTGGACCCCGTCCACGGAGTCAATGGTCGCGGATTCGATCCCCCGCGGCCCCGTGGCCGCGCCACTGAGCCAATTGGTCGGCGCACCATTGGAGCACCCGGCGCTGGTTTTCAGCAAGAACCAACGTCGTCAGATCGCGGACCACATACTGACACACTGGTACATACACATACACATAAATACACATACAGTACAATAGAATTAAAAAGAACAACTGAGTCATGTACTAAATACACCGCATCCAAATGAACAAGTTCCTGACTGCATACTTAAAATTAGATTTTTATATTTTTTTTTAAATATATTTATTGTATTCAAGTCACGAAGAGGTGGTGGCAAGTTGTTCCAACATTTGGTTGCGGCGTATTTAAAGCTACCACGAAAAATTTCATTTTATACTCTTATAGTATATATAGTATATAGTATTATTATCAATTGTTTAAGTATGTTAGCATATTATACATTATAGTTCAAGTAAGGTGTATAAGTGAAGTGATATGAAATAAATGCGTGTATCGTGACTTTTTAAGTTGACTGAAAAAGTCTATAGAAGGTTTTGGTAAAATAGCCACAATTTTATCAAGACGTAAAGTGATAAGTTGACTAGTTAGAATAGATTTAATGTTATAGTATTTTACTTAACATTGGCATAATGGTTATAAGTAATTGCCATCAAAGAAAAAAAAAGAAACATGTGTGTGTATGCAACTGTAAATAAAGTATTTATATCTGTAGCTGTAAATAAAGTGAAACAAAGTATGTATATTTATAAATATAAGGTAACGGATATATGGTGTTTTGAACAAATTCATTAAAATACTGGTGGTAGTTTATAGGTTATATTGACGTCAAAAAGAATTAATTCTGAATCTATGTATGATGGATAGTGACGTTCTGAAAGTGACGTGAAGTTTCTGGAAAAACGCACCGTGCTAGATCGCCATTCATCTATTGGGTGGTGGGGATGAAACTTTTTTTGTGGCGAGTGCGATTGTGAATCTATGTATGATGGATAGTGACGTTCTGAAAGTGACGTGAAGTTTCTGGAAAAACGCACCGTGCTAGATCGCCATTCATCTATTATAGATGGTGGGGATGAAACTTTTTTTGTGGCGAGTGCGATTGTGAATCTATGTATGATGGATAGTGACGTTCTGAAAGTGACGAGAAGTTTCTGGAAAAACGCACCGTGCTAGATCGCCATTCATTTATTATAGATGGTGGGGATGAAACTTTTTTTGTGGCGAGTGCGATTGTGAATCTATGTATGATGGATAGTGACGTTCTGAAAGTGACGTGAAGTTTCTGGAAAAACGCACCGTGCTAGATCGCCATTTATCTATTATAGATGGTGGGGATGAAACTTTTTTTGTGGCGAGTGCGATTGTGAATCTATGTATGATGGATAGTGACGTTCTGAAAGTGAAGAGAAGTTTCTGGAAAAACGCATCGTGCTAAATCACCTTACATCTATTATAGATAGTGGGGATGAAGCTTTTCTTTGTGGCGAGTGCGGTAGTGAAATTTAGCGGCTGGAATTATTCCGAACAATTCCTGGGAGCGATTTAAATATATAAATAGATATAGAAATAAAACTCCTAATTAATGTTATTATGTTTTCCATTTTAGCGTAATCAAATTTCTCCGTAGAGATGTAACAGAGAAATTAAAAATGCATTAACTTTATTTGTTTTAACTTCGTTAGCATCTTTTTGTTCTGTTTTCCGACTTTGTGATGCTGAGGCAACTAATTGTTTTATGTTTTGTATAATTGATTGTTTCATATATAAATGTCAAGTTTATATATTTGTTTATTATGATTTTATTCTACTAGCCGATTACCGTTATGGCGACCGCTTCTGGAAACTTCCAGTAGTACCAACTGCACAGGAAATACATATATGCAATATAACGCCATAGATACATTATAAAAAACGTTTTGATATGTAGAATTACACATAATTTGAAGATAAATAAAAAAAGAATGTAAACCAGAACTAAGATTAGTAAATACGTAAGCAGATTTGTCGTTTGTTTAGTTCAATCCGCCTTGGACAAGCGTGAACAATTTTTATAATACTTTGTCAAGAAGGGCAAAATATTTGTCTGTAGCATAAATGGGCCGACTCGCCCGGGGAAGTACCACACTCCCGCAGATAACCGGCGTCTGAGTGGTAGCTTATCTACCGCGCTTCGTACGGTGAGCGGCCGAGTTACGGAAGTCCAAGATGCCCCCCTCCCTCTACCCCTCCCCCTCCTACTCTAACTCCCACATGACACTTTCCTTAAAGGTCGGCAACACTTCCGCACTGCCTATGGCGCTGTGGAAGTCTATTGGCGGCGTTGATTGCTTCTCCTATCTCATAAAAAAAGCGGCTGATGTAGAAGCGTTCACTCCTCTACGTTGTCGGCTAGTGTCCCCTGCGTGTGAGTATTGGTGGCGTGGTTGGCGACTGAATGACGCCATTTTGTTGTTCGGATCGTGTAGAACGTTACATGGGCGTCGTCTTTTCGAGACTACGTTTAAATTGGCCGAAACACGCATTAAGGACTGAAAGAATACAAAAAAAAAACGTATTATCAAAGTAATCGCGAGTACACTTGAACTCTTTTTATGTTATATGTTACGTGGAATCGACAAAACCGGTTGGTTACCTTCGATACTCGATAAATTCTACGTATCCAACCTCGGACGAATAAATTTCACGTGTGACGGAGATAAAAGAAATATGTGCCGAGATCTGAAGAGGGTAACTATTCTATTTTTTTGTCGTTTTCACGACAACATAGGCTTAGGGAATTGGACCGTAGCTTTTTGATTTATGCAAGAGTGAGCCAGGACGTAACATATGATGAAATTAGATTGAGTTATGCAAACCAGATCAAACTCTCAATGTAAATTTATGTTATGTTTGCTTGTTGAGTACGTTATTAAGGTATGTATAATCTGTACTTACTTACTGTAAAGTTACACGTTTCATTTCAACGCGACTGTACTTAATTCCGTTTCGATACTCGCAATTTTATTTATATTACTGCTGGCATAATACTATTTAACAATTAATAAATATAATTAAGGATGTCAAATTGGCTCATTGGCGGGGCTGATGTCTGTGGAGTCAATCGTCACGGATACAAATATTTATTCCAAGTCTGGATATCGCGTCAGTGAACATTGAACAATCGTGATGGTTTATTGACCGTTCCTCCAGTAATGTATGCCCAGTGTCCAGCAGTGGGATATATATTGGCTGTGAAAAGAAAAATTCTTCAAATTTACGAGGCGTTTTGAATTTCTATGTCACGAGATAACTATGAAAGATGATTAATGGAGCCCGGCGGAAATCCATTACTTTGTGGACAGTTAGAACTTTTACTTAGCTAAGATCCGCGACAAGCAAACAAACAGAAAATTAATAATGTGTGTTTTTTCTACTGGATGAAGTGGCGAGGCATCATCAGGTCTAGTAGACTCATATATACCAGTCTACTATACCTGATGATGCCTCGTGTTGAGGCGAAACGCTGTCGTTTGCAAGGTGGACGGTGGTGGAGAGTTGCTAACGGTCGTTTTTCGGTAAGATTTAGTTTAAGTTCCCCTCCATAAAATTTAATAATTTGTTAAAAAATGACGGCGACGTGGTTCGCCACCCGTCACGTCTTGATTGCCACAAGGACGAGAAGCGACTAACGGACAGCCGTTTTGCTACGACGAATGTGAGAGGAAGGAAGGATGAGAAAATGCATGAGTGTGGAAGAACCAAGGAAGGTGTGCTGGGATCGTAGCGGATGGAGATCTGTGGTCTCTGCTTACCCTTACGGGAAACAGGCGTGATGATATAATATGTATGTATATACTAATAAATAAATAAAAAACCTTTTACCTTTTCCATCGTCTCAATTTCTATTTTCAATGAATAAATCTCACAAAAAACTAACGTAATATGTGTCGGGATCTGAAGAGGGTAACAGTTCTATTTGTCAGTCGTTTTAGTGACAATATAGGCCTGAGAATTGGACCGTTATATCTTTCATGTATGCAAGAACGAATTAAGGTTCGATATTACTCGATAGTAATATCTTCACAAATCTTTTGATGTGAATACGTCTTTAAATTCGCTTCCATGTGGTGTTTATAATCGATGCGAAGAATCGATGAAATGTGAAAAGCGAAAACCTAGTAAACCACAAAATGCAAAACTTACCACCAGAGCTCAAAAAAATTTTTAAAAATTCTGAAAAAATTGTATCTGATCTCTCAAAAATTTCCTATTGGGCATTGAGACACGCTGCAGACGTATACTTTGTGAAGAATGACAAAATATGACAAATATTATGTAGCATGAATGGGCTGGCTCGCCCGGGGAAGTACCACACTCTAGCAGAAAACCGGCGTCTGAGTGGTAGCTTAGCTACCGCGCTTCGTACGGTGAGCGGCTGTGTTCCGAAGGTCCAACCCCCTACCCCTCTTCTCTTCCTTCCACTGCCATAATGACACTTACCTTAAAGATCGGCAACGCTTTCGAAGTGCCTATGGTGCTGCAGATGTCTATGGGCGGCGTTGATTGCTTTCCATCAGGTGACACGCCTTCTGCTTTGCCTTTGTAATTTCCATAAAAAAAGAGCTGTGAGTCGCAGACCATTCGATGCATTATTTGTTTTTTGATCCGAGTATACAATAATTTTTTTGACATCTGTCTCATTTACACCGTTTTTGTTTTTCTCGATCGATATGTTAAGTACGGTCCATTTTTTATTGTGTACACGTGTCTTTGTGTTTTTGAAATTATTTTATTTTGTTCTATTAAGTAGTATTTACTTAATATCATATGATATACATATAAATATAAAAAATGGTGGTATTTAAACAATTGTCGTGCTTATTGACAGTTGCTTTAATAACGGTTGAAACTTGAGCGAATAAAAAAACCCGGAGCAGGCGAAACAGAAATAGGAGCCAGTCGTTTTTGCCTGCAGAATTCATATCGTATTTCGACGTCCCATTCCCAAACGCAATTTGAATAGGCTCGAAACTGAAAAAGAATGTCATGCCTTCAGTTGGCAGATGGCCAGCGTAACCAAATATATTCGTGTATAGCATGGCTACATAGACAAAGAGAGAATAATGTATATTAAATATTTTCAAATGGTCAAATGTCGTAAAGAATAAATGTAAAGAAACCGTTTTAGGGTCATCACATCTCACGTATTATAAATCTTAAATTATTGGCCACAATATTACAATTAATATTTAAATATTATATAGTAAATATTTAATGAAAATAATTATTATAGCTCATTACACACCAATCACTCATACGACTGTAATAATATTGTTTTATTACGATATTTATATATATATATATAAAAATCAATTGCCGTTCGTTGGTCTCGCTAAAACTCGAGAAGGGCTGGACCGATTGGGCTAATTTTGGTTTTGAATTATTTTTGGAAGTCCAAGGAAGGTTTAAAAGGTGAGTAAATATGATGAATATATTAGGAATATAGTAAAAGCAACAATAACAATAAAACCTAATTATATGAATTAGGTTTTTTTTATTGATTACAAACACCACATTTTTTAGTAATGTTGAAAAATTCTGTAATTATCGTTCAGCTTTTTTATTTATTGATTCCGAGGCGGTACGAAGTTTGCCGGGTCAGCTAGTCTATCTATATAAAAATAGAGATCTAGTTTGTTAGTCACGCTAAAACTCAAAAACGGCTCGATTGATTTGAATATTTTTTAATTTTATATATATGTATATCTATCTACAATGAAGAACTTGTATGTTGTGAATGTATGTATGGCTTACAGATATTTATTCTGGACTGAATAAGCGTGGTGGGTTATTGTCGGTTTGTCCAAAAATGGGGAGGCTCGTTGCCCAGCAGTGGGACATTGACTTCCCAGATATTGGTAGACTCCGAACATACATATATGGCCTATAAAAGAATCGTGGTAGAGCCCCGCTGCAGACGAATACTTTGTCAAGAATGGCATATTATTTGTCTGTAGCGTGAAAGGCTCGGCTCGCCCGAGGAAGTACCACACTCCCGTAGAAAACAGGCGTCTGAGTGGTAGCTCAGCTACTGTGCTTCGTCCGATGAGCGGTTGAGTTTGGGAGGCCCCTCCCCACTCTCCCTCTCCTTCCTCCTCGCCCTCACACAATGACACTTTCCTTAGAGGCTGATAACGCTTCTGAACTGCCTATGCCCCTGCGGATATCTATGGCCGGCGTTGGTTGCTTTCCATCAGGTGACACGCCTGTTCGTTTGCCTTCCTATCCCATAAAAAAAACATATTTAATATTTATTGAAGCAAAAATTGTTTTACTTGTTTAAGGGAAAATACTCGTTAACTTCCAAAACAGCAGTATTGCGTAGGTATTTACATTTCGTATTAACTCCCAATTATGAGAGGTTATGTCACTATTAATTAATGTCAGCTTCATCGATTTGTTTCAGTACACTTCTTTAACAGACCGAGTCCATAAATCACTTATTACGTAGAGATATCTAAACACATTTCCATTCGTATGCAAATCTGTGTGTACTTCATTGAATATCGTACACAAAGCGAACGGAGTTCCTAATATTGGGTTACCGTTCCATTTTCCCAATAAACTGTTTATAAACTTACTGTCTGTCTTCACGTATTGAAAATTGATTTACGTAATATAATAAAAATCCAGATGGCCCGATACGTCGACAAAAATGGAGATGGATAGGGCATACTCTCCGAAGCCACGCTAGGCATATCCCCAAATAAGCCCTCGAATGGAATCCGCAGGAGAAAAGAAAATGTGGGCGCCCAAAACAAACTTGGCGGCGTACTGTAACAGCCGAAGTGCAGAAGATGGGCCTATCCTGGAGCGAAGTGAAGCGTATGCCCACTGACAGGTCGAGATGGAGAAACGTCATGTCTGCTCTATGCCCCAACAGGGGGACTTAGGACTCAGAGAGAGAGAGAGAGAATATAATAAAAATAAGTTTTTTTAGGTTAAACTGTCTCATTATCTTTCGAAAGAGAAATCGTGCGAAAGGTCCTCGGGCCAAAACGGAGATCGGATGGAAGCTGGAGAGTCCTTCATAATGCCGAAATAGAGGAGCTTGTGACCGTTGCCAACGTAATCGGAGAGATAAAGACGCATGGACTTCGGTCATCTGGAGAGGACAGAAGAGGATCGTGCGGCCAAAACGGCATACATGATAATACCGTAAGGTTGACGTCCGGTCAGTCACATTAGGTATCGATGGAGTGACGCAGTGGTTGCTGACCTGAGCGCCCTTCGGGCAAGCGATTGGCGAGAGGCAGCCCAGCATCGTGACTAGTGGATAGTTCTTAGTCATAGTGCCAAGGTACTAGTAGAAGTAGTTTTATTATCACCAAACAAAAACTGGAAAATATTTGGAATACAAATGTGAACGTTTTTTATTATAGTCGGGCAAGTAATTGTTCACAAGCTCACAGTCGCTCAGAGAGCTATGGAGAGAGATATGCTAGGAGTTTCTCTAGTAGATATGATTCGGATTGAACAAATCCGCCATAGAAATAAAGTCATCAACATAGCCTTTCAAATTAGCAAACTAAAGTGACAATGGGCTGGTCACGCTTGTCGGAGATCCGACGATGGTTGGAGCAAACGAGTGCTGGAGTGGGGACCGCGTCTCGTCTAAACGTAGTGTTGGACGCCTCCCGGCTAGATGGTGTGACAATGTGTGCAGGGCGGCTGGCAGAAACTGGATGCGTGAAGCCGAAGATCGGGCTAGGCGTCTTTTTATTGGGGAGGCCTACTCCCATACTTTTTTTGCCGAGGGGCGGTCTCCACTCCAGCACTCATCTACTCCAACGATTATCGGTTCTGTGACAGACGTGTCCACCCCATTGACACTTCAGTCTGCCTACTTGAAGAGCTATGTCGTTGAATTTTACTTACATTTTACAGATAAGTCATTATGAAACATGTTCATTACTCCCAACCAACGTATCTCGTATCCCGCACAAAATACACATTGCATGTCTCCATATATACCTTGGAACGCGGCCAACTGCAAATATATGAAATAATAGTTTCAGGCTTACGCAAATAGCTGTATGGAAGAAGAATATTAAACTTGAAACGCTCTTACCTCCGTTAAAGTTTTACCGTTCAAACTACGCTGATAAAGTTACTTACCGTTGTTTGTAAGGATAGAGCTTTATTTGAAACTTTACCACAAACCATATTAATAATTAGAAAAATTCATAATTATAATACAGCTATGAAAATCCCAAGGATTTTCATACCTGTATTTTATGATAGATGGTCGCCTTGTTTAAATCCTTTGTGAATTATTATTTCAAATCCTTATCTATCTAGTTTCATGCAGTTTTTACATACATACATACATACAATACATATTGTCACGCCTGTTTCCCGCAGGGGTAGGCAGAGACCACAGATCTCCAACAGGTACGATCCCGGTACACCTTCTTTACTTCCTCCACACTCCTCCATCCTTCCTTTAGCAATTTTTACAATTTCTATATATATATTTTTCAATACACATATTGATATAGATGTCAGAAATATCTATTTATTCCAGTGGTCGCTATTACTTAAATCGATTTTTACCTTCTAAATTAATTGTTGTAAATGCGTGTGTTATATCTTAAAGGATATACAATAGCAAATTAAGTGCCTCAAGAGTACGAAAGAAGTTTAAGTTATATTATAACAAGTTGAAGACCGACTAACAAGTGTGTTTTATTGATATTTTAAAAACAATAATTGAGGTAGACGCCTTGTAGAAAAATAATTCTATTATGATGCACGACATTATCTTGCTCTTTTATTTTGAAAGGCGCTGCATGCATCGGCAGATGTTTTTAGACACACTTATTTAGGAGAATTATATATCTGTCTTAAATAAGGGCGTCCTGCTGGTTCTCTTTTATGGTGCCGAAATGAGGACAGTGATAGTCTAACTGCTTCGCAAGCTCGAAGTCGCTTAGAAAGCTATAATTAGGACGACGGTCAGAATTTTTCTGGTGGATATGATGCGAAATGAAAAAATCTGCCATTCGAAATGGTCCCGTTTGTCAGAATACCAATAACTGTTAAGTTGACAAGTGCTGGAATGGAGTTCGCGTTTCGGCAAATGTAGTGTGTGACGTTGCTCTGCTAGATGGAGGCATGATTTGTTTAGGGCGACCGGCAGAAACTGGATGCGTTTAGCCAAAGTTCGAGTCATGTGCGCCTTTAAGGAGGTTTGTGTCCAGTAGTGGCTGATGATGAAATAGGGATAGAATAAAAATACCATTATGGATTTTTTATTTTTTTCTATGTCCAGCTCCTCACACCGATTGCCTTTACGTCATCCAAACAGAGGAATTGGAGTGAAAAAGCCAAATTAAGGTCCGAATGGAAAGATTTAGTGAAACAGGCTAAGGTTAAGCTAAATATTTATATTATGTGCTTTAATTTTTACGTATTGCTATTTCGAATTTTACGTAGTTATTTAAGTGGGTATAGAAATAACTAAATTGGAACGGTAATTTCGTAATAGAAGTTATCCATTTGCGAGCAAAACTTTGTGTGGTGATTACCAAAATTTATCGTCGTGATTTGAAAAGGACTCCAATACAATTAGGTAACAATTTCTGATATTACGCAAAAGTTTTCCCCAATCTCATTTATCCGTGATATAACTTTCTAGTTCCATTTATAATATTTTTTAACGATTTCTGACTTGTATTATGTTATAATTTCCCATTAATTTTAGTAGTTTGAAAGTAAAACAGAAGAAATACGTGGAAAAATTTGTGCTATTTTTGGAACAAATTTTTTTGGTGTTACTTACGTCCTACGGTATGAATGACCTGGCTCATTCAGGTTAATAGTACTATTTATTTATTTTATGGAGGAGATAGGAAATGGGTTCCCTGATGGTAAGCAACCGTTGTCATCCACGAACATCACCTGGAAGAAGAGCAATACGTGTAGAGCCACGCTGCAGACGAATACTTTGTCAAGAATGGCGTATTTGACTGTAGCATGGATGGGCCGGCTCGCCACACTCTCGCAAAAACGGTTTTGGCGTCTGAGTGGTAGCTAAGATACTGCGCTTCGTCCGGTGAGTGGTTGAGTTCCGGAGGTCCAACTCCTCCTCCACCCTCCCCTCTCCCATAATGACACTCCTAGTCGGGTATATGATTATACGGCCATTGCTCGGTCGCTAGAGCTTCGTCTGTATTCTAACAGGGAGCGCCCGGTACCCGTTTGGGTACCATCGCCGAAGTGCAAGCAGGTGAGGTTGACTTGGGCCGGTTAAGATGTTATTACCGTTCTCCCCTTACTTAAAGTAAGTCTTCTTCTTCTTATGGTCCTTTGTCCCGGAGGTGGGGCACAGGGCGTCCACAGTGCTTCTCCATTGGGATTGGTCTTGAGCGACTCACTTCACTTCAGGCCACGTCAACCCGATCGACTTAAAGTAAGTACCTAGAGAATTAAAAGAAAAGCCTTGGATAGAAGACAATGGAAATTGATTCATCGACAACTTCTAAGCGCCTAAATGATGGGTCGACATTAAAACTCAATACTCTTTGCTACTGCTAACGATGCAATATCATATCAAGCAAATAAAAAACTAAGCAAAAAAGCAATAATATCAAGTGGTCTCTCAGTCCGTGTCACGTACTTCAAAGCACCAATTTTGCTAGAAGCGTGCTTTGTATCTTCACAGAGGACTTACTTATTGTCACACGAGAGCGTCTTGAGTGCAGCATTGTATATATGTAGGTCTTAAAGTGAAAAGCTTATGAAAAATTGTAGCCTTTATAGTTCTATTTCAACTGATATATCTGGGGCTTTTGCTAAGAAAGCCTAAGATAAAACTATAGATATACTTAAGAAAAGAATATATTTTTGTAATATATATAAATTGTACTTAGATTTTAAATAGATTTTAAACGTACGAAAATATATGGTTTCCGGTAGCAGAATAAGGTTATAGGTCGAATAATCATATATAATAACTAAAAGCATGCGTGAGACCATAGAGCTTCTTCGTGATTTATTCCTTAACACATTAGTAAACCATTTTGGAGATATTTCCTGGCTACTCTGGTCGCCGGATCTGACTCCTATGGACTTTGGAGAAATGAGATGAATGAGTTGATATGAGAAATGAGATCAGTTAATTAGAAAAGAATATATTTAATTAAACAAATTAAAATCTAGAAATTTCACTTATTTATGTTAAGTGATTTTATTAAAATAACAAACCAAAAATGAATTGTGGAACATATAACGGCTGTAAATAGAATTCAGAATTGTATAATCATTTCATTTATTTCGACACCACAAAGTTACATATAGAGAGAAAATAAGTAATCCCAGATCCTCCGCTGTGTTTAACTGAAGACATAGTACAGGAGTCGATCATTCTTTCGTTCGATTACCGCCATACGAAAACTCTTCGTTTGGATCCAAAAATTTCAAATTTTGATTCGTCCGTCCTGAGTACCTTTTCCCAATTTCTTGTTGTCCAATTCTTGTGTTCTCTAGCCCAATGAAGTATCTTCTTATTAGTAATTGTTTTAAGAAGTGCTTAAGTCCTGCGTCAAGGAGTCTTCTTTTGACTGTGGACACACGCACTGGTTTATCATGCACCATATTGAATTGTGCTGCTATTTCTAGTCCAGTTTATCGTCTATCCCGTTTGCTTTTAATAACTATATTCAAATCTTGACTCTCTGTTGTGGATTTCGTTCTTCCTGGGTGACGATCGGTGAAAATTGTTCCTTCAGACACAAATTTCCTTACAATGTAGTAAAACACTTTGTCTTGGTATCTTCTGCAGTCTTGAAATCTAACGATTACTTTTACCGGATTTATGAAGGCCGATTATTATGTCTCTGATTTCTTGGGAATGTTTCTTAGCTTTACCCATTTTGTTCAAAAAACAAAACTCAGAAGTGAAAAACAAAGAAATATTTTTAGACTTTAAGTGTTAAGATACAGAGAGCGTGTTTTCTGGTCAAATGTAATCATCAGATAACTAACGTTATTCTACAGTTTAGTTTTGTTTATTTCCCAATAACTTGATTAAAATGAAACTACCACTTCAAAGATCAACAACGAAGGAATTCTGATGATAACATTATCTTGGTTTTAGGACCAGGAGTCGGCAAATAACAGTTAGCTGTTTACCCTTTTTGCTGTAGATAAGTATTTTGCTATGAGATACAAACAATGAATATATAGATATAAGAGAGCGATGTGGAGTAAAAGATAGTATCGTGACAAAAGTTGAGAAAGGGATGCTAAGATGGTTTAGTCACATACAGAGGATTGATGAAAAACGGCTGGTAAAAAAAAATTACGTCGAGAATGTGGATCGAAGGGTCGGTAGGGGAAGATCACATACTTCGACCAAATTGCTGAAGTTTTTAAGACAGGCCAAGAAGGAGGGAGGAATTATGCCGAGATCGTAGCAGATGGAGATACGTGGTCTCTGTCTAGCCCTACGGGAGACAGGCGGGACAATATGTATGTACAAACAATGAAGCCTAATAAAATTATCTTTATAGATATATTGCTTGTAATTTCATAGGTATGTAGATATTACAATATTTTTATTACAAAATCACTTCAATACTTAATAGCGATAAGGTTTCTAATAAGCTGGCGTTTCAGGTAAAGTACATTTTTATGTTTACATTCTCAGTAAACATTTATAGAGGAGCCTTTTGAACGTTTACTATTCGTATGCAAATCTCAGCGTTCCTCGTCGGGATCCGTACATAAAGCGAATGGAGCTCTGGATATTAAGTGACTGCTTCATTCCGCCAATAAACACTTTATAAAGCAAATTTCTGTTTATTAACGTAACGTGAATATTCACGTCTGGCTACTTAGAAGCTTTTGTTTGCAAATCACATACATATATAAAAATAGCTATAATATAATAGAGTGGTAGAGTGGCTTTACGTTTAAAAAAAGTATAAGGCCATTTTACTTAATTACCAAACATAATAAGTCATGACAGTCAGATTGCAACAGTATTGTTATTGTCGCGTATTGTATTTATTCTAATGTATATTAGGATGATTATAGATAGGTTTATATGTGGGAGTAGATATATATAAAATATAACACCCTTAAAAACCCCATTCGACTTTTTTAACCCCTAAATTAGGGGGAAAACCCCTAAGTTGGTACCCTGGCGGCGATTGGCTGTGGCGGCGCACTGGATGACGTCAGGTGGTCGTGAGCGAATTGCGCGTGCCCTTTGATTCCCGTCACGATAGTTTTGACAGATGAGATGAACCCGACCCCTCATAGACATCTGCAAAACCAGAGGTATTGTGGAAGGCTTATTAGAGTTTGAGAAATGTGTAGACCCATTTTCAAGGTTCAAATGTCGTATCGATTTGGAAGTACCTCTGAAGATAGCTGGTTCCATAGAGCTTATATAATATATGTTAAAAAGAAACGGTAAAGATTTATATTTTATGTAGACGGATTCATGTTAGCACAAAATGGCTTGGCTATGGAAAAATCTCTTCGGATGTGAAATAAAGCACGTATTTTTTCAAACCAACTCAAATTTATTCGGAAATCACTTGCTCAATATACATTCGGCGTGAATGAAACGCTAGCATGATATGTTTACACCGCTGATACCACTAGCCCCATCTATTGGATTAGCAATCTTACAAACTAAACACCTATAATCGATACTTTTATCGTTTAACATCGTTGCTCGCACGTAACTCTAGTTGATCGTACTTTCAATGTTTTTTTGATCTTGAGTTGATCCCGTGTGAAATGAATATTGTATTAGTAAGTATAGAAGAGAATCAACATCGAACTGTAAATTCTCACTAAAAGTAACACGTAATTTTTAGTACAAAAATTGACCCCCAAAGAACGACGTAGAACGGTGTCTCAGAGGAAATTAGCCACATTTACGCGAGTTATCATCATTTATTTCGGTTGACTTTAAATTGCAAAGTGGCATTTTTATGTTTTCTAATTTTATATTTTAGCATTTATTTGGACAGTTTATATTTTATATAAGTACTTTCTTGGAAACGACATCAGTTTCAGTTAATATTTTTATTTGTAATGTCATTTGGGATATTTACTATGAAAGAAAAAATATCTCAAATGACATTAATAATGTCTTTATACCTTATTGAAGCCAATATATCATGTACGAAATGGGTAAATAATACTTTTTCATATAAATTATGGTAAGTTGCATCAAAGCGTTGAAGCTACCGCTAACGGAGTCGATGGTTGTGGGTTCGCCCCCCGAAGAAAATCAATTTCTCTTCTCAATGAGTGGTAGCTGTGATTGAGCCCTTTTTTATGGAATAGGAGGGCAAATGAGCAAGCGTGTCGCCTGATGGAAAGCAATCAACGCCGCCCATAGACAACCGCGACACACAGGAGTCACGTAAACGTTGACGGTCTTTTAGGTATATGTAGGCTTGTTTTACCATAACTAAAAACTATATATATATATGTGTGTGTGTGTGTGTGTGTGTATATATGCGCAGTTTTTTTCTTATTCACAGACAGACCTTCGGTATCAAGTTGAAATAATAACACTATTGTATTCTTACAGAAATTAAATGTGCATTCAGTTTCATAAGAAACGATTAAGTAGAAGTTACTTCGTGGTTGAAAAAGTCGTCGCAAGATTTGTATTGAACAAATGTACGGAGTAAATTAAAACCGTTGAAAAATACAAATTACATTGTATAATATTGATTATAGATTATAGATAGAAATTGAAAATTATACTACAGATTATAGTAGAATACAATGTTAATATTCGTAATTTGCAAAACAATATGCGTGCAGAATATGGTAAATGAATTATTTTTTAAGTCTAGGAATCAGTTCAAATTGAGCATTTGGGTCCCTCAGTGCGAAGCTGCTTGGTTCGAAGTGTTTTGGATTGTACGTTTGTTCTTTCAGGGTGAATCGACGCAGTAGCCAGGCAAGTCCAACTTTGATTTGCAGACGCGCAAATCTTTGTCCTGAAACAAATAGATATCAGATTGTGAGTCAATAACTACAACTTCGAAAGATAATATTGTGTTTACGAACTAGTATTTATACAAAAACAGTATTCAATTACATATACTGCACATGTTTCGCATTCTTAGGTGTCATAGACTCTATTATTCTACGAGCTATTAAGTATTCATTAGAAAAAAATATTTGGAATAATTAAAAAAAACCACGAATGAAAACTAAATTTTGTAAATAATAATATTAAAAACAAAGTTTTACCGATACAAGATCTCCTTCCTTCGCCAAATGGTAGGTAAGCGAACTTTGGAATCTTTGAAATGTTTTCCGGAGCAAATCTTTCAGGATCGAATATCTCTGGATCGGGGAAATAATTTTCATCTCTATGTATAGCGTATATCGGAATTACTGCTATAGTGCCTTTTTCCACTCTCACTTTTCCGACGGGTAAGACAGTCTCTGTGGTGCATCTTCTCTGAATACTGCCTATAGTTGGATACTTTCTCATGGCTTCATTCAGAACCATTTCAATATATTGCAGTTTTTCAATTTCTTGGTAAGTAACCTTTTCGTTACAGCTTTCAAAAATTAAATCGTTTTCTTTATGAAGTTTTTCCAAAATATCAGGATGGCTTGCAAGTTCCAGAAGAGAAAAAAGCATGGTTTGAGCTGATGTGTCAGCTCCAGCGATAAAGAAGAAAAAGGCTTGTGCTGCCATTAATTCGTCACTCGGCTCCAACTCGTAACCTGTAACTGGATCTTGCATCACACCCTCTTTTTGTATTTCTATGCATACATCTATGAAATCGTGTTTGGCTTCCCTATTGTCCTGCATACGGCGTACCTTAAGCACATTTTTTATGACCCCTATGAAAAAATCTTCATGTTCCCCAAATATTTTAAATTTTAACCATTTAAAAAGTTTAGGAAATATATTGGAAAGAGTAATTTTTAAATTAAGAGCTAGTGTTGGCCGTACTGATTTCCAAGCCATTTCTAGGAATGGCGAGTCCATTGTGTTTTTTGTTAGTGTGTCTATCCCGAAGACAGAAGCTCCAATAGACGCAGTAGTATATGTGTATAACAAGTTGAAAGGTTTCTCTTTCGAAGGGTTGTTTTCGACAAATTCCACGAAATCTCGAGCGCACTTATCCATTATGAAGAACATATTTTTAAGTTTCTTAGAGGTAAAGACGGGAGAAAGTTTATGTCTTACCAATCTCCAGCGCTGGTAATCTTCCATGAATAGTATATTATCAGCTAGCAAATCATTAGAGTTCGTAATAACACCGCGACTGTGGAAGCTTTGAAAATCACCGAGTAAAACTGCTTGCACATTCTCCAAGTTTCTCAGCAACAGCGCTGGCTTCGATCCAAGAAATGCACCGACGTGGTCTTCGTTTGGATGTTCATCGTATATATCCTTGTAAATTTCCGAAAGGGATCGCTTCCCACATAGAAATTTCCAAATCACTCCATCAACCTGTGGGATATGTTTTGTTCTCCAGTAATCTTTATTTTTTAAAACATATTGCATCAATATCAACAAAACACTGAATAGAACTAATAGAATAGAAAACATTTTAATGGATAACAAGAAGCGATGTAAGAACAATTGTGTCTGACGTCCGATAAGCAACTGACCCAAAGAGTAAGTACCAAACTCGTTAATAGCAATTAGTAGTACAAGTTATCAGTCTATAATCGATAATATTCTAGTGCCTCTTGTATTTTACTATAATATTGTTTAAAGTAAATAAAATTCGATTTGTTTTCTTGATAATGAAAGTTCGTCGTTAGTAAGGACTTACACAAAACTATAGGCAGTTCGTCAACTGTATACTGATATTTATTTTGATTGGGTGTTATATAGAATAAATACGATTTTTTGACTGCTCTCTTCATAATATATGGGTCTGAATTCTTTTGTTTCTTTCTCCTTTCTGGGATAGGAAGGCAAATGAGCAGGCGTGTCACCTGATGGAAAGCAATCAACACTGCCCATAGACTTTCGCAGCGCCATAATAGCGCGGAAGCATTGCCGACCTTTAAGGAAACTGTCATTATGGAAGTGGGAATGGGAGGGGGAGCGGTAGAGGGAGAGGGGTGGGTGTTGGGCCTCCGAAACTCGGCTGCTCACCGTACGAAGCGCGGTAGGAAGTGGCTTTCTACATTACTTTATCAGCCACCATCTCAATATTTAAATATTTTATGCTTATATTACCTTTAACATATGTAGTCCATTCCATGTATGTGCCGTTCCATTCTTTTTCAAACTATTTATATCCATTTCTCTTTTAGTAACACAAGAAAAATAAAAAGCCTTTTATTCCTTCCGAGAGTTATACAAAAAAAGAAACTAATTTAGTTTAGTCTAATTTAATCTAATCTTATTTAGTATCAAGACTATTTGAGATTCTTTCTTTTCTTCAAAGGTTGATGAATTTTCTCATTTAATTAAGTAATTTTTTAAGTGCTTAATTAAGAAGTTAATTAGTCTGTAAGAACCCCTCCGCAGGTGAAGGCCTCCTTCAAAGGAGCCCATTGATCTATATTTTGAGCTGTTTGCATCCAGTCAGACTTATATGCCTATAATATTATTTAATTAAACGATTATCGTGGGGGTCGGGACCCCAGTATAGATTTATTTACACGCAGCAGGGATGTACCGCAACATTTTGTCTCTAGGTATATAACCAATAAATTATTTATTTAGATAGATAGATATATTCTTTATTGTACACCACAAAAAAAGTTATACAATTATCGATTGTAATATTTATATAAAAATGGTGGTATTATCGCTGATAGCGATTTCTCCCAGACAACAGTAGGATGGACACAATGTTGATTTGATGTAGGTTGGTGATACATTATCGTTATGATGATAAAAAAGAAAGAAAAAATATAAAAGAAAAAATAGAAAGAAAAAATACAAAGATAATAGTGTCGTGATCGTGACCGATCATCTACTAACAGAGAGATCTCATTAAATCGTCTATCTCATTAAAGCGTCGCAGATGCGTTTCAAGTTTTCACAGTTCGTGGTAGAAAACCGCGACTACATCGCACGGTGGTTGACGGTGAGCCATCTAGGTGATGGGGATGAAAGCTATTTTTGTTATTTATACTACACAGAGAAACTCCCCCTTAATAATTATAGTCAGCTAGTGACTTTGAGCTTACTCATGATTTGACTTAAGAGGCTTTACCGAATTCCGTTACATTTTAGTACGTAGGTATTTAAGAGTTTGGCCAACCGCCAGCCATTTCGCCTGGGCTTTGAGTCTGTTTAGATTTATAGTAAATGGAAGTAATTTTTGCCTCTCATCTCATATATGGGACTGCTGGACATGAGCCTTCCTATTTCTAGGGGAATGGAGAAGTTAAAGCTTTTGGAGTCTAAGAATAAATAGTCTGGGTGACTCGCCAATCCGCCCTGGACAATTTTGGTGGGTGAATGTCTAATTCTCCTGAAATGATGTGCTGTGTTGTCACGTAAAATAAAATAATATCGAATCTTTTGATACGTAATTAGTCAGCTTGTCACGTTACGTCTTGATAAAATGGTGGCTATTCTACTAAAACCTTCTATGAACTTTTTCAGTCAACTTAAAAAGTCACAATTTTATTTCATTTTCATAATCTTATATTATTATTAATTATACTGTTTAATTGTGGTGGCGTGTTATACAATATAGTTCGATTAAGGCATGTAAATGAAGTGATTTGAAATAAATGCGTGTATCGTGACTTTTTAAGTTGACTGCAAAGGTCCATAGAAGGTTTTGGTAGAATAGCCGCCATTTTATCATCGATTATACATTTAAAGACGTAATGTAACATGCTTACTAATTACATTTCAAGACATTTTATATTATTGTATTTTAATTGACACTGGCATAATAGTTATGAGTAATGGTCATCAAAGAAAGATTATTACAATTTATTACGTTTAAAACTTAAACTAATTTTAAAATATTTATGTTTTCGTGTAAGTGTTTGAGCACGGAATGGTATAATATAAAATCATAGTATGAAGTAATGAGGATAACTTTTTTTATTATTTTAGACAAAATTGATAATAATAAGCAAAGAAAATGGTTTTTAAATGTGATTTAAAACTGCCAAATATGTGTTGACAATGTCATAATAGTATATACCCTCGTATTATTATGGTCAGTTATTATTGTATGGGCGACAAATTGCGGACTTTAATTGCGGATTATAATGTGAGATATTACTAAAATATATGTTAATATTGAATATTTTGTGGATAGGCTTTCGTTATTTGACGCAGGTGTAAAAATTTAAAAGAGAGAGCAATTTTAGAATGTATATACGAGTGGACTATTTTATATTAGCAAATCAAATCATGGCAATCACGATGCGATTTTAGTGACTGGACTCTGGGAATAAGTTCAAAACGGGCATTCGAGTCTCTTATTGCAAAACCACTCGGCTCGAAGTGTTTAGGATTGTACGTCTGTTGTTTTAAAGTGAAACGGCGTAGTAGCCAGGCAAGTCCAATTTTTACTTGGAGCCGCGTGAATCTAGCACCTGGAACGGAAAAACATATGTATAAATAAACTGTCCCTAAATTTTTTATACTTTTGCATTGGGTGATTAAGAACAAATGTTAACCTAATCAAATTGGTTATGGTGAACATCTTCTGTGAAATCTGAGAAGTGACAACTGCGAATATATGTTTATATATGTATTTTTTTAAAAGCCCATATATGTCACACTGCTGAGCACAGGCCTCTCCATTTCTGGAGGAACGGACATTAACCCATCACGCTTGTCCAATGAGGATTGGCGGGGTTACCAGACTCGGAATAAATATTTGTAATCCATAGATATATTTCTTCCGATGTGCGGATCGAACCCGAAAATTTTTAGCATAAAGTATAAAAAATTGAATACGTTGTAATTAATGTATAATATTATATATTTCTGCAATAATATTATATATTTAAAAATAATAAATATGTATTACCAATACAGGATCTATTTCCTTCACCAAAAGGCAAGTAACTGCATTTAGGGATTTTTGAAATATTTTCTGTAGCAAATCTTTCAGGGTCAAAAGTGTCAGGATTGGGAAAATATCTCTCATCTCTATGTAGTGCATATACTGGAGTAACAGCTAGTGTTCCTTTTTCCACAATCATTCCTCCGATTGGTAGCTTAGTATTTTTGGTGCATTTCCTTTGAATAGTACCCACAGGCGGGTATTTTCTTAGGGTTTCACTTAAGACCATTTCCAAATACTGCATTTTTTCGATTACATCATACGTTACGTTTTCTTTGCAACTGTCAAATGCCAAATCGATTTCTTTATGAAGTTTATTCAAAATATCAGGATGGCCAGCGAGCTCCAGTAGAGTGAAAAGCATCGTATAAGCAGATGTGTCCGCTCCAGCGATAAAGAAGAAAAATGCTTGGGCTGCCATTAATTCGTCGCTCGGTTCCAACTTGTATCCTGTCACTGGATCTTGCATTATACCATTCTTTTGTAACTCCACACATAAATCCACAAAATCGTGTTTGGTTTCATTATTTTGTTGAGATCTACGATGTTTAAGCACTTTCTTCACGACACCAATAAAGAAATCTTCATGGTCTCCAAATATTTTGAGTTTCAGTAAATTGAAAAGTTTGGGGAATGTATTTGATAAAGTCGATTTTGCATTAGCAGCTAGTGTTGGTTTTAATGCTTTTCGAGCCATTTCCTGAAACGGGGAGTTCATTGTGTTCTCTGTTAGTGTATCTAGACCAAAAACAGATGCACCTATAGCCGCAGTAGTGTATGTGTATAAAGAATTGAAAGAATTCTCTTTAGATGGATTGCTTTCGACTAATTCGACGAAATCTCTAGCGCACTTTTCCATTATAAAGAACATATTTTTCAGTTTCTTAGAGGTGAAAATGGGAGAAAGTTTACTTCTTAATATCTTCCAGCGTTGATAATCTTCAATAAACACTATATTGTCAGCTAACAAATCATTTGAGTTTATTACAACACCGCGACTGTTGAAGCTTTGAAAATCGCTTAGAAGAACCGCTTGTATGTTCTCCAAGTTCTTAAGCAATAGCGTCGGCTTAGATCCAATGAATATACCTATATGGTCTACATTCGGGTGTTCATCATAGATTTGCTTGTAAAGTTCCGCGATGGATATTTTTCCGAATAGAAATTTCCATGTTATCCCGTTGGCTTGTACAACATTCCGCTTTCTCCAGTAATTATTATTTATTAGTACAAATTGTAATAATACAGATGAAATACTTAAAACGACTATCAAAATTAACAACATTATTGTAAACAACGGAAGATGACGTATAACGAGGTGCGAATGTGTTTGTCGTCTGAATGTTTCCTAACGAAAAAAAAAAAACTCATTAAATATAATCAGTACCTGACTCATTAGTATGCTGTACATTTTGCTTTTATATCAATCTTCTAAATGAAGACAGTACTTTTGTTTTGAGTGGTTAACTTCGTTCGTTAAACAAAACAATTAGTTATTATTCAATATTAATAATTTAAACGTGACAAATATCCGAAGTCTCATGTATAAATAAATCGGATAATTGCTGATGTAAGGAATCATGGTGTTAATACAAGCATTATGCAGCTGTCAACATCATTTATATGGAATTCTGTAGCAGAAGACACCTAGATAGATAGATTGATAGATATATTCTTTATTGTACACCAAGAACAAAGTTATACAATTATTGATTGTAATATTTATAAACAAATTGCGGTCTTATCGCTAATAGCGATTTCGTCCAGACAACCGTAGGATGGACGCAATGTTAAAAAGATAATTTGATGTTGGTTGGTGATATATTATCATTATAATAATAGAGAAGAAAGGAAAAAAATATTAATAAACAAAGATAATAGCCGTTAGCAAATGTATAAATATATACACTAAATATATAAGTACATACACACACACCTATATCTATAATACATATACACCTAGAAGCAGACCCGGAAAGCGGTGCAAATCTTGAGGATGAGGATGATTGAGAATGTTGCATCATTTACATCATGGCGAGAGGCTGTAGAAAGATCGAGACGGAAGAAAATCGTGAATGAGGCGATAACTCTAATGAGTTTTAGCGCGTAAGAAAGTAAAATATAAATTTTTTTCATAGGATGGATTATCCTTCATAACGATCATTTTGTTGCCGGATAGAAAATAGACATCTACGACCAACACTGTACCTTCTTACCGGCGTTTGAGAAATGTCTAATCTTATTTTTTTAAAGATTTTATGCATACGCATACAATCTTCGGTTGGAATTACTGCTGTAGCAAACAACTTAGCACAGATTATATGTTATATATTATTATTTATTGCGGTGTCGCGGTTGTCTATGGGCGGCGTTGATTGCTTTCCATCAGGCGACACGCTTGCTCGTTTGCCCCCCTATCCCATAAAAAAAAAAGATTAGTTGGGTAAATCAGGTGGTGGTATATGTGGGTTGATGGAATGGGTATATGCGTTTTTTAATTAGCGTTATGATGACATTATGTGGTTTTCGAGTCTGCGTGACCAGTCTAGTACTACTTTAGTTTATCTCGAAGAGCTATTTTAGTGACTATGGCTCTACACAGGATTTCTTCATACTCCGTGACTTTCTAAGTGACTTTGAGTTTATGCGATGGAGTGTCTGACAGTGTCCAGGTCTTGACACCGTACATTAAAATTATGGCACATTTTCAAGTTCACGTTTATTAGCTCACATTTCTCTTAAAGACCTGCAACGTTTCTGCATTGCTTATGGCACTGTGGATGTCTATAGGCGGCGTTGATTGCGTTCCATCAGGTGACACGCTTGCTCGTTTGCTTTCCTATCCCATAAAAAACAACTGGACTGTTCATGGACGCATTCTTTGTTATATTCTAAGAAATAAGTTACGGAGAGTTTCTTCACAGACAACTTCATACACGTCCAACACGTTGCCTCGGAGAAGACATTGTTTCGTTAATCGTCTGTAATAGACGCTTAGGTCAAAGTCAGTAACCGAATTAAATTAAAAACAAATTACTTGTTAGCCCACTGCTAGATTTAAAATATAATGAGCAAATCTACAATTATGAAAAAATAATATACATTATTGTCATTATAATTTTTTAAGTTAAGGTTTTTTTTATGGCATAGGAAGGCACACGAGCAGGCGTGTCACCCTATGGAAAGCAATCAACGTCGCCCATAGGCATCCGCAACGCCATAGGCAGTGCGGAAGCGTTGCCGACCTTAAAGGAAAGTGAAATTATGGGAGTGGGAGGGGGAGTGGAAGGGGCAGTGGGAGTGGGAATCGGAGGGGGAGTGGGAAGGGGAGGGTGTTGGGCCTCCGGCACTCAGACCGCTCACCGTAAGAAGCGCAGTAGCTAAGCTACCATTCAGACGCCGGTTTTCTGCGGGAGTGTGATACTTCCCCGGGCGAGCCGGCCTATTTATGCTACAGACAAATAATATGCCATTCTTGACAAAGTATTCGTCTGCAGCGTGGCTCTACCACTAATGTACAAGTCCAAATATAGTTCAGTTGTTTTGATTACATTAACAGATATGTAAATAAACTAATTACTCACCAAAATAAAGTCGTTTATCGCCAATTACGTTTTTGTATTATTTTGCATTGTTTAAAAGCTGATACGTTTTAATTGCAGTGCGTGTCACAATTATCTGTACTGGTGAAGACGATAACTTTTTCGTCTGTATAAGTATAATATAGTATTTTAAGTAAAGCGCCTTTAATGTTTCAAAAACTCACTCTTTTATTGTGTTGGCGCGTTTCGTACGGTGAATGCGGGGATATGTAGGCCCCTCTATGTATTCCTTCCTCTTTCTTTTATATCCTTCTCTTTCTCTCATTGCACGTAAAATAGGCGCATGTTGACGTCGAGTTGTGGCAATAAGCCAGTTTTGCCATCTACTATTTATCTCCTCTCATTACTTTCAACTTTCCCCACCACTAATACTTCTGTCTGTCATCAACATCATTCATCTGATGGTTTATCATCATTGCCACCTAGTACATCAGTTACGCGCGACGCGTCATTAAAGCGATGCCGGCCTTACAAATACTTTTTTTTTATGGGACAGAAAGGTAAACGAGCAGGCGTGTCACCTGATGGAACGCCCATAGACATCCGCAGAGCCACGCTGCAGACGAATACTTTGTCAAGAATGGTATATTATTTTTCTGTAGCATGAAAGGGCCGGCTCTCTCGGGCAAGTACCACACTCCCGCAGAAAACCGGCGTCTGTGTGGTAGCTTAGCTACCGCGCTTCGTACGGCGAGCGGTTGAGTTCCGGAGGCCCAATTCCCTCCTCCTTCCCCTCCCATAATGACACTTTCCTTAAAAGGCGGCAACGCTTCCGCACTGCCCATGGCACTGCGGATGTCTATGGGCGGTGTTAATTGCTTTTCATGAGGTGACACGCCTGCTCGTTTGCCTTTCTATCCCATTAAAAGTTTCAAAATAACGATCTAATTTACTCAGTAACAGAGGTAAACCTTTCGGATTCAATGATCATGAGTCAGTTATATATGCATATGTCCAACAGGTACAATCCAAGTATCTTGTCAATTCATTTTAAACAAGCGTGGTTGCTTTGTGATCCCTCCAGAAATGTACACGCTCTGTGCCCACCAGTGGTACATATATGGGCTGTAAAAAAAAAACAACAGAACTGTTAGAATTTATTCGTTTTTAAAACATAACATCCTTTATGCCATTATATGTAAGATATGAACTGACACGAAGTAAGAGAGCTATTACACAGGTAACTGAGCAACGAAAGCACTCTGTCGACTTTGAAATAGTTTTGTCGCGTCAGCTGTGATAAGTTTTGGAAAGGCAAGTTTTGGGAGAGATAAGTTTTGAGAGTCGCTACTGGAACTTTTTTGTTTGAAGTATTACTTTTTGCTTAGAACTGATATATATAATCTTTTTTAAGTTTATAACTTACCAAAGTGCAATATTTATTGGTTGCCATAACAACAGGTAAACAGCCCATGGCAACCAGTAAATAACCCTTGGTTAGAGAGATTCATATAGTTAGATAATTATAATATTACCAATCATTGTTATTGACAATTTTTTTCTTTTCTTTGATGGCAATTAGTTATAACTATTATGCCAGTGTCAAGTAAAATACGATAACATCAAATATGTTGTAATAAATATAGTCAACTTATCACGTTACGTCTTGATAAAATGGTGGCCATTTTACCACAATTTTCTATGGAATTTTTCACTCAACTTAAAAAGGGGCGGTACAGGCATTTATTACAATCCGGACTAAGAAACGGCGTCATTCGGATCCACCCACGACACCAACACGCACATGCACCCCGGTTCTAGCCGAGGACGTAGAGTAGGGAACGCTTCTACACCGGCCGCTTACACGAGATTCTCTCACGTACCCGGTCGGTTCTCACCCCCTAGACCTTAGGGCTTAGGGGACTAATAGGGACTATAGTTACTGCAGTCCAATACTCCCCTCCACGTTAAAACGTAGCGTCATGACGAAGCTAAAATATGCACACACACAAGTGTACCTTTGACACGGCGTCGAGCCGATGGAATCTGCGATTTGCGATTTTCGATAAAGTTGTTAAAGCCAATAGGCTACCAGCATTAACATCTTCGAATCAATACTATACACGCATTTATTTCATATCACGTCACTTATACGTCTTAATCGAACTATAATGTATAATACGTAACCACAATTATACAATGTAAGTGATAATATAAGATTATGAAAATGAAATAAAAATACAATGTCACTGATTTAATTTGGTGGGAAAAATCATTAGTAAAAGTTGTTATTGATATTTATATAACCGGGCAATTATTTGCAGGATTATTTTCGTCCTGCCAGTTATATATACATACATACACATTACTATTTATGTTTTTTTTTTCGGAGTAAAAATCTTTTTTTTTATACAAGCTGTGTAAAAATTTAGAATCTAGACTTGAGTACTATTAGAGATGGCTTTAATTTATTAACATCTCGCGTACGGTGTTATTGTCACTCAACTCGTAAAAGAGTGACACAGCAAGGGCGTGAGTGTTGTTCGTTAGAGGTGTCATTGTACACTAGTGGTACTAGGGTGACATAGTTCTGTTTTGTATAAGGGACAAAAACTCATGTACTACGATAAAAAATATGCTATATAAAAAAGTTGATAGATCGGTATAGTTTTATTAGATTTTTCATAACATTTTGCAAGTTTGATATGCTTTTTAATGGTGATGTGATAGATAAATATATTCTTTATTGTACACCAAAAATAAAGTCATACAGTAATTGATTATATGATATTAATTTGATTATATTATATAATATTTATATACATATGGCGGTCTTATCGCTAATAGCGATTTCTTCCAGACAACCGTTGGATGGACATGGTGTTGGAGTATAGATATATAACATTTGGCGTGAGCTGGTGACACTCTGTTGAAAAGATCATGGATATTATTTGATTTATTTTATGTAATGATATAAAAAATATATCTACTCAAACGCCCCGCCATTGACTCAATTGGTCGTCTATAGTAAAATGGTATAAAATATGTATTGTAATAAATACAAATAAATATCTGTCTTTTAATTTCCAAATAAGTAGTCGTTCACAAATGTATGTAGTGTACGTGTATAGAGGTCATAAGGCTCAAGTGGTTTTAGTCGGCGTACATGAATGAACGATGAGAATAAACTTTACCCTTGATACCTTAATGTACATGTAAGTAAATAAATAATTTTTTGTCGTAAGAATATACACTAAATATAGAATTCACTCCACTTCACTACAATTCACTGTATAGAATAATAAATAGAATAATAACTTAGAAATGAAAATATTGTACTATAAAGTATTTTATTATGCCTCAATAATCATACATATAGTCACGCCTGTCTTCCTGTAGGATCTACGATCTATCGCTACGATCCCAACACAACTTCCTTGCTTCCTTCACACTCATTCATCTTTTCGTATATTCGTCCTCTCACATTCATCGTAGCGACATGGCTCTTCGTCCATCGCTTCTAGCCCTCGTGGGAATCAGGACGTGACGGGTGGTGAACCACGTCACCGTTATTTTTTTAACGAATTAGGTTCAACCTCAATAATCTTCTTTTGGAATTTCCGAAGAAATCAGTTTACTTTTTCAAGATTACAAGCGAATATACAGTCCATTTGCTATGGTGCTATTTATTATAATTTGATATATTAATATATTAAAAATAACTGTCTTAATTGCCTTAGCCTATTTTGAGTTTATATACATTGCATCCATACAAAAATACATAAAAAATGGAAATCAAAAGTAATCGAGTATTGACTCTTTCTAATAATTTTTTCCATATTCCATCTATCACCTTCTTCATCCAGCGTCTTCCGGTTACACGAAGTATCTCGTCAGCTTATCTATCCTTAGAATGACATCTCATTCGCAATTAAGAATATGAGCTTAATAAGCTGGTTAATTTTCTACTACTTTTCGTGTCAGTGGTTCCTATATTTCGGTCCAGTGATTCGCCACTGCAATGGCGGCAGCATTCGCCTCGATGAGATCTGGAAATGTATTAGGGTATTAGGGCACAATGAGTTGTCGAGGAGATGCTCCATGGACTGACCTGCGACCCCCCTCCCCTACACACCCTTACTTACATTACAATAATTTTAAGTCATCTTAAAAGATATATTTAATTTTCCAAAATATCATTTTGGTAAATTAAATAAGTTATTTCATATAAATGAAATGTTTTACATTTAAAATAAAAGTACATGTTCTTTGCTTCAATTTTCTTTTTTATATGAGCTTTATTTAAATTATTATACAAATAGTGAGAAATAAACAACGTATAAAGCGGGGGCTTTGTTCGCGGACTGTAAAATGTTAAATCACGATATGCATATAAAAATCTTTGCTCTCAGACAGTTGAATGTGAGAGATGACCTTCAAACATCACTGTTTTATTGTTTGTATATGAAAAATGATGAATGTACAGCCACAGTGGAAGCGGAGTGAGTAGCGGGAGCGGACGAAAAAATGGACTTAACCCTTCTTTGCATGATTTTTTCTTTATTGGTGAAATAAATCAGGGTGATATAATTCATGTTCAAAATTAAAGGAAAAATGGTTAAAAAAATCTTTGTATATATTTAATATTAATTGTAAAAAACAATATGATGGAAATTTCCATCATCAGGCAAAGTAAGATCATTGGCTTAGTACTAAATAGAAATAAAAGAGGATATCATTAGATATATTTTATTCTTTATGATAATTAACTAAACAATTATTATTTTTACTACAATAAATTGTACAATTAAATTGTAAATTAACAAAATTATACGTTTATTGCAATTACAACAAATAGCGGAATGATAACTTCAAGCTCGTTTTACTAATAGTGGCACTTGCTTATTTTTGGCAGCTATGTTTTTTTATGCAATGGACATTAAAAAGGTATCCAGACACGATGTACTTGAAGTGAACTTGTTCTTTTATATAATTTTTGGGCAAACAGTGTTATGATGGAAATTTCCACCATTATGCAAAGAAGGGTTAAGTGTGTTTGGTTCCGACTTTAATCAAGTGGGAACCAAACACACTTAAGTTCCTTTAACACGTACACTGCGCAAAGTGTAATAATGTATTAACACATTTGTATGGTAATTAAGTTTTAATTGTCTTTAAAAATAATTTAATTATTTATAATGCTATTAAATACTTCATGAACATTGATTACATTGATACTTATTACACTGACATCGCCACTAGATTCTCCGAACATAACATTTGTCTCTGATGAGCTCGTAGTTCACTATAAACACATATATATATATATATACATATATATATATATATATATATATATATATATATATATATATATATATATATATATATATATATATATATATATATATATATATATATATATATATATATATATTATATATAAAAACGTGCCGATCGTCCCGGTGTCGGGCTCCCCCGGGGACTATGGTGCCTTACCTCAGCATGCAGGGCTCTGCTGGGGCTGACCTCCATCCTCCCTTGCGGCTCGTGGGATTCACTAAGACGAATTTAATATACCTAATTTGTCGAAAATGACGGCGACGTGGTTCGCCACCCGTCACGTCCTGATTCTCACGAGGGCGAAAAGCGACCAATGACGAGCCGTTTCGCTGCGATGAATGGCAGCGGATGGAACTCTGTGGTCTCTGCCAACCCCTGCGGGGGATAGGCGTCTATATATATATATATATATATATATATATATATATATATATATATATATATATATATATATATATATATATATATATATATATATATATATATATATATATATATATATATATATATATATATATATATATATATATATATATATATATATATATATATATATCTCACCAGTTAATCCTTTTGTTCATTTAAATTAATCTTTTTTATTAAAGAGGTGCTACAAATAACGGTTCATGACAAAGACGAAGGGATAATTAAATTGGCGACTTGCACAAATTAGACTCAATAGGAAGTTGAGTTGGCCTAGTTTTATTGATAATCGGCCAATTCCAGACTTATTTGTACTATACATACTGTATTTGTTTCTTTTGAACTTAAAATTTCCTTTGAAATAACGTTTAACGCTATAAACTGTAAACTGTTTTGCAAATACATACATACATATCGTCACGTCTGTTTCCCGTAGGGATAGGCAGAGGCCACAAATCTCCATCCAATACAAACTCGGCACACCTTCCTCGTTCCCTCCACACTCATCCATCCTTCCTTTTACATTCATCTTAGCGAAACGGATCTCTGTTAGTCACTTCTAACCCTCGTGGGAATTAGGACGTGACGGGTGGCGAACCATGTCGCCGTCAGTTTTATGAAATTCGTCATAGTGAATCTCACGAGCTGCAAGGGAGGATGGAGGTCAGCCCCAGCAGAGCCCCGCATGCTGAGGTAAGACACTATAGTACCCGGGGCCAAATACGACATCTAGAAACATAATACAGATAAAAATAGCAAAATTTTTGTTATTTTTAACCAAGAGGGAGACAATGGATCTTTTCTACTGTAACTAGTAACCCCCTAGAGTTCGGCTCATTTTTTTAAGAGGAAGGAAGGCAAATGGGGAGGCGTGTCACCTATTGGAAAGAAATCAACACTGACCATAAACATCCTTAATACCATAGACATTACAAAAGCGTTGGTGGCCTTAAAGAAATAGTATAGGCTTATTTTTTGAAGGTTCCAACGTTGGAAATACCGCTGGAGGTAGCTGGTTTCACAGCGCAGTAGTGCAAGAAAAGAAGTTTCCGGAAAAATGCACCGTACTGGATCGCCACTTATCCAGATAGTGATGATGAAACTTTTCCTTTTATTTATGGGAGTCGGAGGGGGAAAGAGGGTGTTCGGTCAACTCAGGTCGCTCACCTTGCGAAGCGCGATAGCTAAGCTACCACTTAGACGCCGGTTTTCTGTTGGAGTGTGGTATAACCCCAGGCGAGCCGGCCCATTCATGCTACAGACAAATAATATGCCATTCTCGACAAAGTATTCGTCTGCAGCGTGGTTCTATCACTTTAGGCTTATTCTTGTGGCGAGTTGTGCAGTAGTGGAATTCAGCGGCTGGAATTATTTCGAACAGTTACTCGGCTCATTTGAACAAACTGAACAAAACCGTTTGAAAAGGCAAATATCCAATATATAAAAGCTATAAATAACATTGTTTGTATGGTCCGTACTTTTGTTAACTTCATGTGGGGCACGGGTGTAGATTAATCAGCTGAACCTAATTAGTTTTGTAAACGAGTTCTATTTATTTTCACCTTGGGGAGAGAGCGAGGGTCGGGAAGCATCTGCAATTTATTTAGGGTATATTTTGAAAGGATATTTAGGTCGCCACTTATTTTTCTATTCGGAGAATTTAATAGATAGAAAGAAGAACAACTTCTAAACTACTGTCGTGAATAAATTGTTCTTCATTCCATTCACAATCAAATGTCCCATGACATTGATTGTTAGTCTTTTTTTTTAACAACCCATATATGTGCCACTGCGGAACACGGGCCTGTACATTACTGGATGAATGGACGTTACCCATTACGCTTGTCCAATGCTGATTGGCGGGGTTACCAGACTCAGAATAAATATTTGTAATCCATACATATATTTATTTTGATGTGGGGATCGAACCCGCAACCATTGACTCCGCGGGCGGAGGGCCCCGCCACTGAGCCAATTATTCGTCCTATATTTCATATCATTGTACTATATATAGTAATATTTGTACTTAAAAATATAATTTTCGTAGAACTTAAATTTTATTATATTGTTACGTAACAATACGATGAAATTTAATAATATTCATACTTAAAAATCATTTTGGTGGAACTTAAGTTTTATTATATTGTGACATAACAATACGATAAAATTTAATAATATTCGTAATTAAAAATCATTTTGGTGGAACTTAAGTTTTATTATATTGTTACGTAACAATACGATGAATATTAATAATATTCATACTTAAATATCATTTTGGTGGAACTTAAGTTTTATTATATTGTTACGTAACAATACGATAAAATTTAATAATATTCGTACTTAAAAATTATTTTGGTAGAACTTAAGTTTTGTTATGTTGTTACGTAACAATATGATAAAATATAATAATATTCGTATTTAAAAAAATCATTTTCCTAGAACTTGAGTTTTATTATATAGTTACGTAACCATACGATAAAATTTTATAATTTTCTTATTTAAAAAATCATTTTGGTAGAACTTAAGTTTTATTATATTGTTACGTAACAATACGATAAAATTGAATAATATTCGTACTTAAAAATCATTTTGGTAGAACTTAAGTTTTGTTATATGTTACGTAACAATAAGATAAAATTGAATAATATTTGTTTTTAAAAAAAGCATTGTCATCTCTGCAATCCCGTACGAAGCACGGTAAAATGCTACTACTTGAAGCCGATATTCTGTGAAGATAAGGTACTTCCCCGGTCGAGCCAGTTCATTCATGTTACCATGGCTCCATACCTAAACCGACAGCTTATTATAAAATTGATAGTTTCTCCCGGCGAATATTGTTTTGTATTTTAATAATTAAAACATACATATCGTCACGCCTATTTCCCGTAGCGGTAGGCAGAGATCACAGATCGTCATCTGCTACGATGTTGGCATACGTTCCTTGCTTCCTCCACGCCAAGGGTACTCGACTTTCGACAATTTGGTGAAGGTTTGTTATCCTTGGTCTTTCCCTACCAATCCTTCCGTAACGTCAATTTCTTTTGCTAGTCGTCTTTCATCCATCCTCTCTATCTGCCCAAACCATCTGAGCACCAGTATTAAAAAATAATGGTGAATAAAGGTGCTTTCAGTTTATACATCTAGTCTAATAGGAAGTTGAATGTTACAATTTTACACGTAGTTAAATTAGGTCTGTTTACTTTATTACAAAATCACGTTATCTGACAGATTATCTCTTCGCCACCTGACTATGACGAATGGTTTGTGTGGATTTGCAAAATAAACTTGTGTGGGTGACACAAACTAGATTTTTTTTATTAATTTGAATTTCGAATGCAAATGTTCTATGCCACCCTATAATAATATATTTATGTGGACAGTCAAAAGTTTTACTTAGCTAAGATCCGCGACAAGCATAACAATAACAGAAAACTAGTAATGTGTGTTTTTTCTGCTGGATGAAGTGGATTTATTTGTAACTTAAAGCAAAAACTTACCGAATATCGGCTATCAATAGTAGACTCTACGGAAGACAACCGAAAAGTCAGGCAGACTTTTCGGTTGTCTTCTGTAGAGTCTACTATACCTGAAGATGCTTCATATTAAGGCGAAACACGTGTCGTTTACAAGATGGAAAAGTGGTAGTGTGTGTTTGGTGTTGTGTATAGTGGTTGGTGGGTGGAGAATCGATAGCCGATTTTCGGTAAGTTTTTGGTTTAAGCTCCAAATAAATCCTCTTCATCCAGCAGAAAAAACACACATTACTAGTTTTCTGTTATTTTTTTGCTTGTCGCGGATCTTAGCTAAGTAAAACTTTTGACTGTCCACATAGTGATGGATTTCCGCAAAGTAACGCTTGACTCCATTAATAATAATATATTTATTTTCATGCCAAGGCTAAAGTAGCTTTTGCATGTCTCCGCCCTGTGTGGCAATCGAAACACATCTCTAACAGAGTGAAACTTAAAATCTTTAACAGTAATTTAAAGTAAATTCTGCTGTACAGGTGTGAGACATGGAAAAGTACGAAAGAACTACACGTATTCGTATTATTATAAAGAACTATACGCAAACTACAGGTATTCGTCAACCGCTGCCTACGTCGAATCGTAATTCAACGAAGAGGTGTGGAGAAGCAGCAAATAGGACCCAATAGATTTCTACAAGTCTTCTCGTCGCCCATACCACAAAGTCTGAAGACAAAAGTCTTCAACCAGTGCGTCCTGCCCGTACTCTCTTACGGTGCCGAGACGTGGACACTGACAGTCCGTCTCCTCGCCAAGCTCAAAGTCGCTCAGAGGGCTATGGAGAGAGCTATGCTCGAGGTTTCTCTGGTGGACAGAATTCGAAATGAAGAAATTCGCCGGAGAACCAGAGTCACCGACATTGCTCTTCAAGTTAGCAGACTGAAGTGGCAATGGGCTGGACACGTTTGTCGGAGAACCGACAATCGTTGGAGTAGACGAGTGCCGGAGTGGAGACCGCGACTCGGCAAACGTAGTGTGGGACGCCCTCCTGCTAGATGGAGCGACGATCTGCGCAAGGCGGTTGGCAGAGACTGGATGCGTGTAGCCGAAGATCGGGCTAGGTGGCGCGCCTTGGGTGAGGCCTATGTCCAGCAGTGGACTGCCGCGGGCTGATATTGATATTGAATTGAGATTTCTACATACTTCGACAAAAATGGAGATAGATAGGGCATACTCTCCAGCGCCACGCCAGTTATATCCCCAAACAATCCCTCGAATGGAATCCGCAGGGGAAAAGAAAATGTGGGCGTCCAAAACAAACTTGGCGGCGTACTGTGACGACCGAAGTGCTCATGATGGGCCTATCTTGAAGTGAAGTAAAGCGTATGACAGGTCAAGATAGAGAAACGTCGTATATGTCTTATGCCCCACTAGGGGGACTTAGGACTCAGAGAGACGGAATATATATATATATCTAACGGAGCAAATAACTTAAGAGTAATCTGCAGAAAATTACGCGAGAGCTCTATGTAAATTTGATACGGACCGCTGCACGGCGATGTTTACATCCGGATTTTCCTCTACTTCTGAGAAATGTGCCCTTCATTGGGGAAATTTTGCGTGCTATTCAAGTATTAAATTTGTACCCGTTGAATTTTTTTGTTTAATTTTCAACCTTTTCACTAAAGCGTTTGATTTCAATTTTGTACTGTCTTTTTTTTGCGATAAAAATGTTATTTTCAACTTTTATTACAAATATCATAAGTAGTACATAGTGGGAAAATATTTTGACGTCTTTCTTTATTGAGGATAATTAGATGGTTTGTTCAGATTTACTTTAATACCGAGAATCGTTGTAGTAAAAGAGTTTGCAGTCAATAGGCTATATATATAACCTAGTTAACAATCATGTTATTACAACTTTTTGGTTAATGTAATTGTTATGTCAATGAGTGCGTGGCTAGGGGCGAGCTTATTCGCAAGCGTTTCGACCGTCCCGGGATCGGACTTCCCCGGGTGCTATAGTGCGTTACCTTAGCATGCGGGGCTCTGCTGGGGCTGACCTCCATCCTCCCTTGCGGCTCGTGGGATTAACTATGACGAATTTTAATAAACCTAATTTATTAAAAAAAGACGGCGACGTGGTTCGCCGCCCGTCACGTGCTGATTCCCACGAGGGTGAGAAGCGAATAACGGAGAGACATTTTGCTACGATGAATGTGAAAGGATGGATGAAAAGATGAATGAGTGTGGAGGTAGCAGGAAGGGTGTGCCGGGATCGTAGTGGATGGAGATCTGTGGTCTCTGTCAACCCCCTACGGGAGATAGGTGTGACGATATGTATGTATGTACATATGAAATCGTTACTCTATGGTCTGTGCACTATTTTTTTATTAACACCACATTTTTCCCGTAATAAAAATGACTATGAACTAAGGTTCCTAACGTTTTATGGATTATCCCACTGTACAAGAAGAAATAATTAATTATTTATTATAATTAAATAATAGGATAAACACTTTAGACGTATCATTTTAAGATATTGTACTAATTATTGTACGTTGCGAATGTGGATGGTAGGGTCGGTGAGGGAAATCCGCAGAAAACATACCTTGACCTTTGCTGAAGTTTTTAAGAAAGGTCAGGTCAAGAGTAGGTACCCTTTACCGGCGGGCTTGCATGAGGAGAGTGATGAGTGTGGAGGAATCAAGGAAAGTATGCAGAGATCGTAGCAGACGGAGATCTGTGATCTCTGCCTACCCCTACGGGAAACAGGCGTGACGATATGTATGTATGTATGTTACGTGACCTTAAGCGACCGACAGTGATTCAGACAGGCATCCGCGAGTTACGAGTGAATTTTATAAGTGAATTTTATATGTGCATAGTCAAAAGTTTTACTTAGCTAAGATCGGCGACAAGCAAAACAATATCAGAAAATTTATAATGTGTGTTTTCCTGCTGGATGAAGTGGATTTATTTGGAGCTTAAACCAAAAACTTACCGAAAATCGGCGATCAACTCTCCCCCCACCAACCACTATACACAACACCAAACACACATTACCACTTTTCCATCTTGTAAACGACACGTGTTTCGCTCCAACATGCGGCATCTTCAGGTATAGTAGACTCTACGGAAGACAACCGAAAAGAGATTTTCTTTTATTGTTTTGCTTGTAGCGGATCTTAGCTAAGTAAAACTTTTGACTATCTACATAGTGACAGATTTCCGCAAAGTATCGTCTGACTCTATAAAAATTACGAGAGACTATCTAGACATCTACATATTCATCTAGGAGGTAATTCTAACAATAAATAATATACAAAATTTCATGTTGTTAATAGGTAGAATATTAGATTTTCATTCGGTGAGCCAAAAGTTGTCGATTCGTACAAAAATTATTAAAGCATAAAAAGCTAACGGGAATCTAAAAAACTCACCTTTTTATATAAATATAACAATAATATCGTATATTATTACATATGTATTTTCATTGATATCAATTTCTACGGATACCGTTCTCAAAGCGTTTAATTTCCTGTTTGTATGGTATTTATTTCCGCCCTTTACGCCAAGCTGCGATGTGAGGTACCTTTATAATATTTTTTTGAAGTAGATCTATTTATAAATGTGGGATTTTTTGGCAGACATATAATTTGTAGTGCACACAAATATTTAGTCATACGAAAATTTATATTAACTATGTAAGATATTAACTATATAAAGGTATATGTATACACATATCTTGGAGATATATGGATACAATATACCAATTAAAGCGATCGCTCCGTGATATCTTTGGCAGCCTATAGATAACGAGATTATTTTTATTTTATCTATTTAATTTTTTTGTATTTCATTATGAGTATATTACAGCACAATAGACTAACTTATTCATATTTATATTCAGTATAAATATGAATAAATATATTGTTATAATGTAGCCGTCATGTTGTGTGCAAATCTTAAGAGTTATAGTTCGGTCAATATATATATATATATATATATATATATATATATATAATTTACTTCCACCACACCCTTAAAAAAGTTTTAAGATATCTGAAAAAATATAGTCACTCATAAATAGTCAGTTTCAAAGTTGAACAAAACTTTCAATTGTTCTTAGAGCTGTGAGACCTAAACCATTCGACGCAGTATTTTTCACATCTGTATCATTCACAGCATTTCAGCTTTTTGCGTCGGTACGTATATACTTGAGAGTAAGCCCTTTGGGAGTTCCGAGGGTTTGCAATCAGCTCGGAGGGCTCAGAAGCACCTGCTTCTTCAAACCTTAAGCTCCTCAAGCTCAAAATATTATAATTAAAATATGGCTTAATCTAACATGTTTTAGTTTAATATTGGCTTACCATTTTAATACATAAACCTAGTGTTAAAAACAAAATTACACCTTACAAAGCAGTTTCACAGAAGGACGTAGCAAAAAGACCGGTGATTAGACGCTCTGTGTCAAAAGCGGACCTGGCTTTTTTTCTCACTGGCTCCGAGATGAATATTTAGTACACGAACTAAAACTAGAAATTTTAGCTCTTTGTTGGGTTTCGTTTTTACTGTAAGTTATACACATAAATATAAAACTATTATTAAATATATCAAATAAAAAGTTAGTGTGTAATGCGTTTGAATATTGTAAATTCGAATCTATAGTTTCGAAATATTACTTATCCCATGTTATTCGATGATATAGGCTCAATGAACAGCGAGATTTCCTAATCGATGCGTCCTCTATGTGAAAATATTAGAACCCATTTGGAAAATTGTTTAGCTGTACCAGATTAATTGACATTCATGCTTCACATCTTGTAAACGAAAGTATATTTCGGCGATGACGAATGGTATTAGAATGAATCTCGACCCGATTCAACCTCGGCTTTTATATACAAAATTGAGAAGGTGAACAAAGACAGTAAACAACGAATAAAGAATTTAACAGTAAATATTTAAATAGATTTGCTTCAGCATAGCAACAATATTTCTTTTAATAAATAAATAAAATTATTTCAATTTCTTAAAATACTCTCTTAAATATAAGCTCAATATTCAAAACACATATTTATATGAATTTTACATAATTCTAAATAATTTATTTTACACAAATTACAATTATTTTATACAACCTATCGTTATTTTTACATCATCTGTCAACAGATGGCGCTATAAGACAAAATTAAGTTTTGTCTATTGCATTAAAATAATTAAATAATGATATTAATTTTCTAATACACCGACATATACATACAAATCCAAGATATGTATGTATGTGTGTATGCTTCGTGAAATATATGGAAATTTTATTACTAGGATCCGAAGTATTCCGAAGTTTTCTTGTTACGTTTACCTTGTGTGAGATAAACATAACAAGAAAAGTTTTGTCCTTTTTCTCTCACCGCGTCTGTTATTACGTTTAACTTTCACGTGAATGCTATTTCGGCTTATAAGTCACATCGATCATTCCAGTGACGTAATTTAAAGTTAGTATTAATGAAAATAATTACATTACAAATTATATAAAGCAGCATTACCACTCACTCACTCACTGACATGTTATTTGGTAAAACGTAAGAGGTGGAGTGTAAGTTTGTTGTGGATATATGTTAGGATATGGCTCGAGGCACACGATTTATATCCAAACCATAAAGATCTAAATAACAGTTTGTTAAAAAAAATCCTGGTAAAACCATGCTCGACGGCCCGACTGAAGTGTAATACCACATTATCATCATCAAGGCATTAGAGCCGCGGGTGGGCCTTAGTCTGGTCCAGTAAATTTTTCCCGTCGTATCTTCGTTTAGCTTTTTTCCTCCAGCCCCAAGCGTAATACCTACTGGAACAAAAAATGGTGACAAGTGCGAACACACAAGAAAAAAATCCAAAGTGACGGAAAATCAGATGGCCGCCATACAAAGCTAAAATCGTCATTTACGGGCCGATGTCGCTGAAATTTGGCAGAAGCCCGACACCCTCGCGTAGCTTTTAGGGGTTGCCGCAATCGAGATCCGAAAAGCTTGTTATTATTATTTACATATCACTACATTGACGACCAATTGCCTCACGGCGGTGCCCCCCACTCACGGAATCAATGGTCGCGGGTTCGATCCCCGCATCGGAATAAATAAATATACGGCCTGCAAATATTTATTCCTAGATTGGTAACCCCGCTAATCCGCATTAGACAAGCGTATGGTGGGTTAACGTCCGTTCCTCCAGAAATGAAGAGGCCCGTGCTCAGCAGTGAGATATGTATGGACTGTTAAAAAAAAACTCACTATATATGTGTATATATATATGTGTATATATATATATATATATATATATATATATATTATATATTGTATTTCAAAATAAAGTAGTTGTTGACGTACTCTCGTGTTTCATTTCATTTTTTTCATTTCATCGGGATTATAAGGTATATTTATGTAGCTTTAATTAAGTACATAAATTTACTAAAATATAAAAAAAAAATTCTTTATATTTTCAATTACTCTACATAAGACGAAAATTTAAACAGCGATCATTGTACTTTTCTGATAAAATATAAAAAAATACGCCATTGACAAAAATTTCCTTTAACCTTAATTTAACAGGAGTACCTTCATTTCAAAGGTCAGAGGTACATTTGTTCAAAGCGAAACAGCCATTTATCAATTTTGTCAAAAAGGGTTTCCTCTTTTCTAATTAAGACAAGGGACATTTTGTATTAACTAAATTTACGTTGATATTATTTACTTCATTAATTAGAAAGTATGGTATTACTTTGTGGAAAATAAAAGGTTGCATACTACCTAATTTATCAAGCAGTGATATCTTAGTCGGTAAGCCTCGACCTTACGAACTGAACGTCGTGAGTTCGTATCTTCTAGTAGACTACTGATGCGAACCATATTCTAGCAAATTACCTCATTCAAAATGAAGAAATTCGTTGGAGAACTAGAGGTCACCGACATAGCTCTTCAAGTTAACACACTGAAGTGCCAATGGGCTTGACACGTTTGTCGAAGAACCGACAATCGTTGGAGTGGACGAGTGCTGGAGTGGAGAACGCAACTCGGCAAATGTAGTGTGCCAGCTAGATGGAGCGACGATCTGCGCAAGGCGGCTGGCAGAGACTAGAAGTCAGTGTACAGCATATGAGATCACAAAAAGTCATGTTTTCGTGACTTCGGTTCAGTATGAATATGATAACATATGGACATTAATAGGGACAGACTTTACTTTGCGGAACTCCATTATTATGTAGACAGTCAGAATTTACTTGGCTAAGATCCGTGACAATCAAACAAAAGCAGAAAAATAATAATAAGTTTTACTAAAAGAAGTGAATTTACAAGATAATAAATCTAATTCTTAACCGAAGAACGGCCGTCAGCAACTCTCCACCTCCTAACTATTGTCACTAATACGAACAATATCAAACACGTGCTACCGATCTACCATAATGTACATGCGTTTCGCCTCAACATGAGGCATCATCAGGTATAGTACACTCTAAGTAAGAATCTCGTTAAGAATACTTGACTGTAATCCAAGATCCTCATTATAACATAAGAAATTTTGAAGTAACCCAACAATATAATTTTATATCAATAAATTATGTTAAAATAATTACAGATGATGTAGAGAAAGCTTAATTGGCGAATTTCACGAATTGATTTTAAGGAGCGCGAGATAACCTGATTTCGTTCAAACTACGGCAGTTCTTAAAGACTTTTTTTTTCCTTTTGAAGATGAAAAGGATGAGCATCATAATGAGACGTTTGTGAAAACATTTTAGCAGTTAAAAAAAATATAAAAAAGATCTGATACTTTGATAAAAAACTGAAAAAGAAAACATTTTTTTATAAAGAATACTATTTTTTATGGACAGAACGAGTAGGTAAACAATCAATGACGTCTATATACATTCGCAGTATCTTAGGCATTGCAGAAGGCTTTGTCTTGAAGGTTTCAACATCATATTGGTTCAGAAACACTGCTGGAGGTAGCTGTTTCCATAAGGTAGTGGTGCGCGGAAAGAAGCCTTGGAAACAACGCACCGTACTGGATCGCCACTCATTTAGATGGTGGGAATGAAAGTCTTCTCTGTGGCGTATTACGCGGTAGTGGAATTCAGCGATCGATTGTTCCGAATAAAATAAAATAAAATATTAATAAAGAAAGTAAAAGAAATATTATCAAATAAACAAAAACCGGGTGCAGATGAGTATTGGAGTGGAGACTGAGTGAGAAACAGCGTCATAGATGAGTGCTGGAGTGATGACGCGCCTGGTCAGATGGTGCGACATTCTGCGTAGAGTGGGTAGCAGTAACTGGATGTAAACCGAAGATTGAGCTAGGTAGCGCTTTTTCAGGGAGGACTTAGTCCAGATGTAACATACGAACAAAAATTTCAACCATTACGGGACCAATCACATCGGTTGTCAACAGTCCAAAGAGGCCCTACCTAAAATCAATCATGGCCTCGCAAGAAAACTCAGGATAGCGCAACTACGCGTGATAACCAGATTAATAACTGGATATGGTCCATTTAACAAACATCTATTTGTGCTAGGTGATACAGATAGACCACTGTGCAGGACCTGCATGGAGTAGGAGGAAACGGCTGCTCACATTGTGCTTCGGTGTAGGGTAGTAGCCAATTTCTGAGCCAGATACTTGGGTGCACCAAGGTTGGACTCGTGGATGCTGTGTGCAAGTCTCAGAGGCTGCAGCAGTTCTTCGAGGAGCTGGGGTGGATAGTCGCATGATGACGTCAAGTTACGGAAACGAGACCGTCAAACCAGATGTTTTAACGCTCTGATTTCCGCAACTTGGTAGATACCAAGTCCAGCCGTGGGCTGCTGCAGGCTAGATAAACAAAGACAATATCTGCTCAAAGAGCATGATATAGTTATAGTTATCTAGTTATAGATTTTCAAGCCACTAATGAAAATACGCATCAAAGGAAATTACTTAAAAGGAGTCATGTTTTTCAATCACTCCTTCTGAAATTAATCCAATAAATTTGAGTTCAGTTTTAGTGAAATTCCAATACTTTAACAGAGAACATTTCATTGTGGAGCAGTCGAGGTAATCTCGCTGAGTGTGGCGTGGAAAAAGTAATAAGTGTCAGAAGTGAAGAGGGTCGTTGATCTATGTACTGCGGGTGGATTTCAATCTTGTCAGCGCACCTGTTGTGTCGAACGTGTTGCCACTGAGTCACTAGCGAAGCTGATTGGTGGACGAAGTTTTTCAATAAGTAGCCGAGTTTACTTTAAACAGTTATTCTTTAACTCACCGGACTCGACGAATTAAGATCGTGATATTTATCTGTGTATCTATAATCAAAGTACCGATGCCTGGGGGTTTCTAATAATATTCATCTCCGTTTCACGGATAATCTTATACCTTTACACTACACTGGTTTTATTTTTAAATACTTCGCCTTAACTGTTATAAAGCTCTGAAATGACATTAAAAAGATCTCAAAAAAATATTGTTTTTAAAATCAAAGTCCGACAAATTTTTAAGTCCAGTACATAAGTATGACAGTACTTGATGCAAGGTGAATATTTCTTTTTAAATTTTTTTTCTACCTACCTCTGCTTGTGTACCTTTACTTAATGAGACACTGATATATAATATTAAACTATATCAGTTAAGCAAGGGTTCTACGAACTAAAAGTTTGGGTATCTTTGCTTTTAGTTTGTAGACCACTTGCTTAACTTACTTCTTGTATTAATGGTTTTCGGTTGTCTTCCGTAGAGTCTACTATACCTGAAGATGCCTCTTGTTGAGGCGAAACACGTGTCGTTTACAAGATGGAAAAGTGATAATGTGTGTTTGGTGTTGTGTATAGTGGTTGATGGGTGGAGAATCGATGGCCGATTTTCGGTAAGTTTTTGGTTTAAGTTCCAAATAAATCCACTAAACCCAACGGAAAAACACACATTATTAATTTTCTGTTATTGTTTTGCTTGTCGCGGATCTTAGCTAAGTAAAACTTTTGACTGTCCATTTACTTCTTGTATACTTTAACCACGTTTATTCTGACCACGTTGGTTCTTGCTGAAAACCAGCGCCAGGTGCTCCAATAGAACGTCTGGCATATGTTGAGCAAGAACCATTTTATGACACTTGTTAGATTAAAATTATTTTCTTTTTGTTTTGTTTATTTGTATATTATAATGTTATTAAGGTTTTAATGTTAGCTATTGTAAAAAAAAGGTGTCATGAATAAAGCTTTTTCTATTTCTATTTCTTTAACTTAAAAAATGTTTTTGAAGCGAAAACTTCTATAGCCGCGTTACACGACTCTGAGTAGGGAAAAACTCTATGGGTTCGCTTCAGCAACATGCTAATGCTTAATGATTTTTTTAACAGCCCATATATGTCCCACTGCTGAGCACGGGCCTCCATTTCTAGACAAACGGACGTTAATGCACCACACTTGTCAATTCAATGTAGATTGGCGGGGTTACCAGACTTGGAATAAATATTTGTAATCCATACATATATTTATTCCGATGCGGGGATCGAAGCCGCGACCATTGACTCCGTAGGTTCGCTCCCCCGCAATCCCCGCCACTGAGCCAACTGGTCGTCTATATGGTCGTCGATTAAAATATTAAAATTATTTATATTTTATTTATTTATTAAAAATAATATTAATTAATATATACCATTATTAATTTATTTATTCTTTATTATTTACTTATATAATTTATGTAATATTACAATTAGTTTGAAATTTCAAAATACAGTTTTTAAGTTTTCACTTCTGTAGGCCATCCTCATGACTGCCTCCGATTTTTTTATAGCTGTTATGCTATTTATAATAAAATATTGAAATTTTTACCGTCGCAAATAGTCCACTATATACATAATTTTATGAGATATTCTAATCCATTACTATGTTATTATGTAATGATTATATATATATATATATATATATATATATATATATATATCAATATCAATCAATATCAGCCCGCGGCAGTCCACTGCTGGACATAGGCCTCACCCAAGGCGCGCCACCTAGCCCGATCTTCGGCTACACGCATCCAGTCTCTGCCAGCCGCCTTGCGCAGATCGTCGCTCCATCTAGCAGGAGGGCGTCCCACACTACGTTTGCCGAGTCGCGGTCTCCACTCCAGCACTCGTCTACTCCAACGATTGTCGGTTCTCCGACAAACGTGTCCAGCCCATTGCCACTTCAGTCTGCTAACTTGAAGAGCAATGTCGGTGACTCTGGTTCTCCGGCCAATTTCTTCATTTCGAATTCTGTCCACCAGAGAAACCCCGAGCATAGCTCTCTCCATAGCCCTCTGAGCGACTTTGAGCTTGGCGAGGAGACGGACTGTCTGTAAGAGAGTACGGGCAGGACGCACTGGTTGAAGACTTTTGTCTTCAGACTTTGTGGTATGGGCGACGAGAAGACGATGTGTATATGTATATATATGTATATATATAAATATATATATATATATATATATATATATATATATATATATATATATATATATATATATATATATATATATATATATATATATATATATATATATATATATATATATATATATATATATATATATATATATATATATATATATATATATATAATGTGGTGTAAAATCTCCACTAAAATAATAATAATGTAACATGAATAAGTTTGTATAGAAAACTACTATGTTTTGTTTGGTTCGTCTGTTATAATTTCAGATAAAGATCAAGTATTGTAGTAAAATTCTCCATTATTACAGTTGTAGGGTCGATGCGTAACCTCCTACTGATTTATATTGTTAATATTTTCTGTGTATATTTTATAGCGTGATAAATAAAAGTTGCTTTATTGTAATGTAGATTAGCTTATTGCGTTTTATTCGATACTAGACAATTGAATATATAATAAAAAAAAATTAAAATACAAAAAAAGAAGAAAAATTGATTTTTATAACTGCCAACTTTATATATGCGTTCTAAGCTGCCAGCTTCATCTTGAACAACAGTCACAGTGCATTCTATTCCTTCCTTATCTCAACAGCTCTGATTAATTCTCCTTCGTGTCTTTTCTCTTCTACGTGACATTGGTGAAATCATCCGTGCTATTTTGGCACTATTGAAAGCCATTAATTGATGATTTGCCATTGATTGATAACAAATGAATGAATGAATGAATGATAAGAACTATGTTTGTAGACGCCAATTCACATGTCAAAGTTCATTTGTTTTTACTTGACATGGACCTCTTGCAGGTCAATATCAACCCCTAGAGGTCGATATATACAACTTTGGGAATCATTACTCTAAAGTGATACGCGTAAGTGAAACGATGTTTTTGATCGCTTATTACGCCGATTTGTAATAGTGATAAGAAATTCGATTTCAGGACCGTGTACCAATTGGAAAATTGCGTCGATTCGGTGAATTTGTCGATAGCCGCATTCGATTGGAACGACCTTTAAATTTGGTGAAATTTCTTTTATTATAATAATTTTATTTTTTAGGTTATTTTGGTAAAAGTGATATTGAGTTATGAAATTGATTGTCCTTTCAAATACAAAACATTTTAAGGTATTCTATGTCTATCGCATTATTGGGCATGGGTCTCCTCATTACTGGAATGGATACATCAGGAGTTAGTATAAGAATAATGAGGGGATGCAATGTCAATAATGTATTACTATGAAAGCAATCAACGCCGCCCATAAATATCCGCAGTGCCATAGACAGTGCAGAGGTGTTGCCGACCTTTAAGGAAAGGTCATTATGGTAGGGGTGGGTGGGGGTTGAGGTTTGGGCCTCCGGAACTCAACTGCTCACCGGACGAAGCGTGGTAGCTAAGCTACCACTCGGACGCCAATTTTCTGCGGGAGTGTGGTACTTCCCCGTGCGAGCCGGCCCATTCCTGCTACAGACAAATAATATGCTATTTTTGACAAAATATTCGTCTGTAGCGTGGCTCTACCACTCTGAGTGGTACCTACATCTTCAATCATGAAGGACCAGTGGGAAAGATGTCCTCTCCACAAGATATGTATTTACCGTTTGAAATAATTATATAAGTGAAATTTACACTGAGATAAGAGCAATTGAATTTCATTACTCGTTTTGAGATAACTCAAACAAGCCCTAGTCTAGTTTCTATTGAAATTACTTCATTACTTCATTTAGATAAATTAAAGTTTTAGTTTTTACGAAAAACTAAAGTAATAAATTTTAAGATGAATAAAAAAAAATATTTTTTTAGGCTCAAGTTAATTGGATAAACTTTTTTATCAGAGGTTTTTAAACAGGTGTGACGCTGTTTCCCGTAAGGTAGAGACCGCAGATCTCCATCTGTTACGATCTCGGCATACTTTTCTTGCTTCCTTCACACTCATCAGTGTCTACATGCAAGCTCGTCGGTTAAGGGTACTCTTGACCTGGCCTTTTTTAAAAACTTGCTTGCTTGCTAAGATCCGCAATTTTTGGATTTTCATCAATCAGAAAAATAATTTTGCATTTTTACGATTCATTCAAATATAAATCTACTTACACTCTTGTCAAAAAACGGCTTGTCCCTGAATTTACTACAAATTATCTTTTTTGGGGCCAATTTTACGATATCAAATATTTAATTCTTTTTCACGGCTGCATGACGTAATGACAGATTTTTCGGTACTTTCATATTATTTTTTATTATGTGTTCTAAAGTAGGAAAATTACTTTTCTTAATCTGCTCGCTACCGCCGCTGGTAGTAAAAGGATTTCCTTACAGAGTTATTTAATTTCTTGGCAAAAGTTTTAATGAGATGTTTGGCGGGTCTTCGCGTATACGACTTTCTAAGTCAGAAATTAAAAAAGCGACGTCAACGTTTTGGTGGGGAGGGCAAAGAAAAAATTACAACAAAATTGAAATAGCAATTAACAACTTTTTTGTAAAAGAGGAAGACAAACGTGTCCTATACTCGAACAAGGAACGAAACGTAACATAGGCCGAAGTTATTTAGTTCTTCTTGAATCGGTCCCTTAGTACTGTGGGTCGTGGTCACCAGAACCCCTCAAACGGACAATCTGTCTCCGGTTCCAAAGTAGTCCTCACCGACTGCTGAAATTTGGAGGAGGATGTGGCTTTCTTCATTTGGTCCGACCTTCTTGTTGGCGACCGTTCTCGTGTTCTCTTCTCTTTGATATTAGCAATAATGAATAGCTTTTCCAGATTACCATCTCCGTGAGATATGCCGATCGACGATATGCCGACGCCATAACCTCTCTTATTTTAGAAACATTATCCGTCGCTAAGATGAAAATTTAGAGAAATTGATCATATTTCGGCAAACGTTGAGGAGACATCTATACTCCACGCAGGGGTGTGGGATCAAGCCTCGGGGATGAACCCCACTCGCGGGGCAACTCGAGGCTACCGCTCCTGGTCCTAGGTGTCTTTGTGCCTAGCGGCTTTTTGGCGTCCTTTAACGACTTCGCGTCATCGAGATATGGCCGAACCTACTCCTACGTTGGATCCGTCGTTGGCCCTTCCCCCTCGCGGGAGCCAGGCACCGACAGGAGGTTTTCGAGTGGGAGCGGACGTCTGAAATATGGAAGATTTGCGAAGTTTTATTTTTCTCTTTAGCAGTATGAGGTTCGGCGCTATTTTGTTGAAAGCATGTGCGTGTAGTGAAGGCAGGATGTTCTCTCAATATTGGCAGAAAATAATCAGTAAGCATGCGTTTACTGATTATTTAACCTACAACCTAATTTTGCCACAAGACACCCTCTAGTTGAAGGACGAGGCTCTCACGACCTATAGCGTATTATCAACGGCCTGCGGTGGTTCGCTGCTTGACAAAGTTCTCCCAAGAAGAACCACCTACCCCGATAGCGGTATTTTTTTTATTAACAGCCCATATATGTCCCACTGCTGAAATGGGCCTCTCCATTTCTGGAAGAACGGACGTTAACCAACCACGCTTGTCCAATGCGGATTGGCGGGGTGATAGCGGTATACCTATCGTAAATTCAAAGCTAGGAAAACATTATCACAGTTTTCCACACACACCGGGCGGGGCGGGCACCAGCTTTACCTCACTTCTTTCGTATTCAGACCCATTCGAATAAAAAGCGATCACTGTAAACTTTATAAAGCTCGTTAGAAGTTCAAGGAGCATTTAAACTTTGAACTCGCTTCAAGAAACTAGTTAGAATTTTAAAGTTACATGCACGGTGCTTATTTCGCATGCCGCCCCGTTCGCTTAAACCTAGAAATGTACTGTTATATGTTGCAGCTCTCCTATGCGACTAGTTTGCTAGTTTCTCGTTTTCTTCATACAGTTGGGCCATGCTGGATAAGTATATCAGATAGGAGGCAATGGATGGATTTGGAAGAGGCATATGCCAAAAGGCACATTGAGATTATTGATTTTCTCTGAAATTTTAAAATAATAAATAAATCCATCTTTTCATCCATCCTTTCTCTCACATTCATCGTAGCGAAACGGCTCTCCGTTCGTCGCTTCTCGCCTTCGTGGGAATCAGGACGTGACGGGTGGTGAACCACGTCGCCGTCATTTCTTAACGAATTAGGTATGTTAAGATTCGTCATAGTGAATCCCACGAGCCGCAAGGGAGGATGGAGGTCAGCCCCAGCAGAGCCTCGAATGCTGAGGTAAGGCACTATAGTATCTGGGGGAGCCCGATCCCGGAACGGTCGGCTCGCTTACGACTAAGTTCAGTTCTAGATATCCTTTGGCACGACAGACCGTAGATTGGCGGAGAGGAAGGGAAAAGGATGGGGAAGGAGGAGGAGAAAAAAGGAATAGGCAGGGGAAAGATCAGACAGGATGATAGAGATATGATACTACCGCATCGGAAGACGAGGAGTGATACAATAGTAAATTTTAAAATTAAAGGCTATTATTATTATTATGAAGGAGTTGATCAGCAGATCTATGTCGTTCTCATTAGCGTACGCAAGCTGACAACGCGAAATCAGCAGACTTTATAACGTAATAAGGAACATTATACTTGATGTTGGTAATTAATTTACGTTCAGCTCCGAGATACCCAAGTGGACCTTTTAATTAGACCTTGATGTGACGCGTATTATATTAGGGCAAATTTAATAAATTAACAATTTTATCAAAGACCTTTTCAGTGTTGGAAGCCAGATATTACAAGTACTTATATTAATTATAGAGTGATGAGATTCTGCTCTGCGTTAGATTATTATTATTACCTGTTAAGTTTTTTAATGGGACAAGAGGGCAAACGAGCAATCGTGTCACCTGATAGAAATAATCACGAAACCGCCCTTTAAGGTATGTGCACATATAATTGGCGCGCCTATTTTTTATGGGTGCCACCTGATGGAAAGCAATCAACGCCACCCATAATCCACCATCATCTGCAATGCCATAGGCTGTGCAGAAGCGTTGCGGCCTTTAAAGAAAGTATTATTATGGGAGAGCTTACCACTAAGACGCCGGTTTTCTGCGGGAGTGTGGTACTTCCCCGGGCGAGCCGGCCCATTCATGCTACAGACAAATAATATGCCATTTTGACAAAGTATTTGTCTGCAGCGTGGCTCTGCCACTACCAAATATTATATACATGTTTTTTATATTTATCGATATCTTTTATTTATTTTTCTTGAGATATTTTCGGCGATTTTACTCATATATGGTTGCTTTTTGAATGAATCGATGTTTTTTGTTATTAATTAAAAGAAAATAACGTATGACGCGCCATTACTTGTATATCTTTACGGATTTTAACACAAATAACCTCGGACCTAAAGGGATCGTAGCCGAAATGCCGAAATGGACCGCATAAGGAATTAAATTATTTTCGTTTTTTTAGTGTTGAGTATTTCTCTTTCTAGTAGGGGATATCCCATACTACGTTTGCCGAGTCTCGGTCTCCACTCCACCATTCGTCTGCGTCTAACGACTGTCAGTTGGTAATGATTTGTCTCCGACAAACATGTCCAGCCCATTGCCACTTCAGTCTGTTAACTTGAAGCTATGTCGGTGACTTTGTTTCTCTGACAAATTACTTCATTTCAAATTGTATCCACCAGAGAAACTGCTAGATGAAGCGACGATCTTTGCATGCACTGGATGCATCAGTGAATGCATTTTCAGATTGTGCTTGTTTCCATAGATCAGAGATTAACGTGAGCTATGAAAGGAGCGGTGTAAATTGAAACAATATAGTATAAACAATTAACATCCCTTTCTTAGCGGTTTAATTAAATTTAAATAATATTTGTATTTTTTTTTCACAGCCCACTGTTAAGCGTGGGCCTCCCCATTTTTGGAGGAATGGACACTAACCCCCGTCATGTTTGTCCAAGGTTTGGCGGGGTTATTAGATTCGCAATATTCCATTTATTCCAATGCGAGGATCGAACCCGCGAAAACTGACTCTGGTGGCTGGAGGCCCCGCCATTGAACCAAGATCGTTGTTGAAAATATTTGCAAAAATCTTGTAAATCCTTTATTGACAGTAAGTTGTCTAAATGCGGTGTATTTTGATAATAAATAAAAAAAATACACAATAGAGTACACTGAGCCACTTAAGGCTCAGTGTAGAAATTACTGCTTAAAGAGTGTAGTGTCGTGAAATCGATTCCCGCATAAGATTAAATATATGTAGGTATAGCCTACAGGTATTTACTGAGTCTACTTATCCTGATAATCCATCTTGGATAAGTGTACTTGGTAATGTCTATTTCTACTAGGGCATCATATATAAGACGCAAAAAGTGACTGAATTTATAAATCACCTTAAAATCATCATCATTATCATCAAGGCATTACAGCCGCGGGTGGGCCTTAGCCTGGTTCAGTAAATTTTTCCAGTCGGATCTTCGTTTAGCTTTTTCCCTCCAGCCCCTCATACTGATTGCTTTTAACTCGTCCTCAACTCCATCTAGCCATCTGAGCTTTCGAGTCGAGTAGGCGTTAAGGTACTGCCTCGTTCATCAGTACCACGTGCCCAGCCCAAAGAAGGCGTCTAATCTTAATGGTTTTGATGACGTTCGGCCCATTGTACAGCTCATATAGCTCGTGGTTGTAAAGTGTATGCCATAGCTCATTTTCCGACACAGGACATTTGTATCACCTTAAAAATTTCCACACATATTTCGATCAGCAAAGCTTATAGAAAAATATAACCATTATATTTAAATACAAACGCGACAATCCTTCGGCTGAATTGATTTACACCGATTCGCGTGAAACCGAATATTCTTTAATAACCGTCAGCGAATATTGGCTTTCAATTTGAGGGTATTTCTTGCAATCGTCAGCAATTTTTTGAATTGAAATATCGGGTTGAAAATATCGAGTTGAATTCTTTATCTGTACAATAGTAAATGCAAGTCAATATGAAATAAAGGTATTGAAAAATAAATTCTCGTATTTACTTATTTACAAATGGTACTAATATAGAAAGAAAAAAATTTTGAATCGGATTTTTACTGCAAGCAAACGAATCGGTCACCTTACCTGGTTGATTGAAGAGAAACGCGGAAAACCGGTGGTTGAGTCCGGAGGCCCATCACCCCCCCTCCCCACGAATTTGAAAAAAATCCTTTTCTTAAAGGCCGGCAACACTTCTGCACTGTCTATGGCATTGTGGATGTTTATGGGCGGCGATCATTGCTTCTATGGAAGACACACTTTTTGGTTGTATTCCAAATAAATCCACTTCATCCAGCAGAAAAACACACATTATTAATTTTCTGTTATTGTTTTGCTTGTCGCGGATCTTAGATACGTAAAACTTTTGACTGTCCACATAGTGATGGATTTCCGCAAAGTAACGCCTGATTTCATAATAAGAGTGAAAAGTAAGTATACTGACAATTTAAAAGAAAAAGCAAGGTCAGAGGCTTATAGAGCAGTGAAGGAATTAGCCTTGGGAACCTGGCAACAAGCCTACATATACGTTTAAGGCTGGCAACGCTTCCTAGGGTGACGCGGATGTCTGTGGGCGGTATATTAAAGTCGACACCCCTGTTCGTTTGTCCTACTATGCCATAAACAAAATTTGAAATTTTTCCATTGACTATAGTAAACATTAAGTTATAGGTAGATTGATAGATTGATATATAAATTATTGTTTAAAAATAAGATTAAAATGTCAAGTTAACATACTGTGTTGTTAAAAGTGACTTTCTCCACAAATAGAAATGTCTGAATGCATCGCAGCAATTTATTACTATCAGTTCTACGTTCAATTTATTTTAGAGTTACCTTTCATCGATAAAATGCTTTTGAAGTTGCAGAATTGCTTCTTTTGTTGAAAATATTTAATAAGCTTTAACAATAAAGCGTGGATTTATAAAAGACGCTTTACCTTTATATCGCATTTGAAATTTATTAGAAGACTTAATTTAATCAATCGCTTTCCCTTCAGACTAGATGAGAATTACTCATATGGACGAAGACATAATCGGATTGGAGGACGACCTCATTGGTTCAGAAGCGAAACTTTTCTTACGGGGTCAACTGTCTCGGGATCGATACCCGAATGCGAATAAATATATATTATAAATAATCTTTGTTTATTAATATATTTTGTTTCTTTTCTATCATCATAACGATAATGTATCAACCAACCTACACCAAGTTATCTTTTTAACATTGCGTCCATCCTACGGTTGTCTGGAAGAAATCGCTTTTAGCGATAAGACCGCCATTTGTATATAATAATTACAAATAATAATTGTAAAACTTAATTTTTGTTGTACAATAAAGAATATATCTATCTAAATATAGTATTATGTATGGCATACAGGTATTTATTACTTGTCTGTTGATCTCGCCAATCCACATTGAATAAGCGAAGTGTTTCATGTCCATTCTTGCCCAGCATAGGCACATAATGAGCTGTGAAAAAGCAGTAAAAGTAAAGATTAGTTATATATAGTTAAAACACTAATGGGGTCCTTTGAGGATGCCTTTATCTGCAGAGGGTTTTTTACTTAAATTTTAGTCTTAAAATATCTTGTTTATCCTGTGAATTGTTAGAAATAAGAAAGAAAAGAATTGTTTATTTTTTATATATATTTATTTAACGGGGTTAAACTAAGGGAACTTGCTTTAATACGAGAAAATTACTTTGAACTTACTTGCCACCGCCAAAAGCAGCAAAAGGATTTCCCCACAAAGAGTTATTTAATTCCCGCGCAAAAGTTTTAATGAGATGCTTGGTGAGGCTTAGTTATAGCGGATATAGTCCTCTCAATTACCTAAGTCAAAAATGAAAAAGTAAAGACTACAGTTTATAAGAAAGCTCCGAGCCAGGAAAGTTTAAAATTTTAAAAGTTATACTTTCAATTCTATTTTTAAATAGCGATAGAGACTTGCTTTTTTATATTTAGAATTAGAATTCTTAGAAATTATTAATTAGAATTTTTTAACTTAACTTAAAAAAACTCCACAGGTAACCTCTTTTTTAAATTAAATATAACTCGCTTGACTAGAGAATAAATATGTAGTACAACCTATTAATTTTTTGTGTTGATGCGTTTTGTATGGTGGGTGAGGTCTGGGATCCAGGAATCCAACTTGTCTCCCCTTCTTTTTTCCCCTCCCATTATTCATCTTAGCACTGAGTTTGGTACTACACTTTCTTTCGCCATTTCGCGGTTTCTTTAAGCGTTTCTTCTCGTTTTTCGTAATAGTAGTAAACGCTTGACTGTTAGCGGATTAAAGTTTGACATGACACACACACACATATATATATATATATATATATATATATATATATATATATATATATATATATATATATATATATATATATATATATATATATATATATATATACAATATTATTATTTCTTTATGTAATTTTATTTTTTTGAGTTTTCTTTATGTACTGAATTACCTTAAATTAATCTAGAGTAAATAACAAGTATAAAAAGATTCACTTAAAACTGCCTAACGCTATATGATATTCAACGGAATTCAACGGAAAGATGATATTCAGTTATCTTAAATGTTCACAATATTTCCTTTGCACTTTTAACGTAAAAGAAAGGCCCAGTAAGAAACTTTATCGACACTTTTCTCTCCGTCGAAAGTTTTAAGAACAAAATGTGGAAGTTTGCGCGGAAACTCTACATCGATCCACAAGAGTTCTAGAGTATCACTCTTGGCAAAAGCTTCCTTTTACCTTAACTGAAGATGAATGCGATGAATGATTCGACTAAATCCTACTACTATAGCGTGCCTGCCGTTCTGCTTACGGCGACACCCAGGATCTTTAGGGGATTTCTTCAAATAAAATTCTTCCAAATGATATTAATTTATTCCTCTATTAATTGTACATTTATATAATATTTATATTTATACTTTATTATATTTTATTAACTCTTTTCAATTTACATATTATATTTAATATATATAATTTCAATTTCTTATGCCGTACGGGTGAATTGTCTATTCAAAAGACGTCAGTTGAACTAATATTTTGTTTTAATAGAAACAATTTATTTCTTTTTTATTTCAAATTTTAAATAACGAATTTAAAAAGAAATAATTTAAAAAGTTTTATTTCATTAGTGATACATTTATTAATGTATCACTACACTACCTACATAGATATGTATATAGAAGGAAATCCACACCCAAAGGGGTGTGGGATTGAGCCTCGGGGATGAACCTCCACTGCTCGCGCAGCAACTCAAAGTGGCGACCGCCCCCCGTTCCTAGATGCCGTTGTTCCCAGCGGTTTTTAGGCCTTGGGTCCTTTAACGACTTCGCGTCGTCGAGATGTGACTGAACCTATTCCTGCGTTGGGTCCTTCGCTGGCCCTCCCTTCTCATGGGAGCCAGGCGGTGAAAGGAGGATTTTGTGTGGGAGCGGGCGTTTTCCGGTGGACGAGCGTGGAGGGGAGTAAAGTTTTTTCTTTCTGTTCACGTGTAACCTGATGAGAGTTAATTAACCTTTTTTCTTCTTCTTTTATTTCCTTCAACACGTCACTTCACTTCCTTCTTTCTTTCTCATTACTTAAATCCTTGTTTTCAGGTGAGCAACGAATTTGCAGTGTCGTTCTGATGAAGATTACGGGCGGTAGTGATTGCTTATCATCAGTTGATGAATTTCTCGTTTATCGATATATTCTATAACAACAAAACACTATCGCCAATGGATTTTTGCAACACGGGTAGTATAGTTTCAATGAAAGAAAGAAAAGAAAAGTAGAACGTGATCAGCCTTACAATTATTCATTTATAAAACAGTATACGCTCCTATTTCGACCGGCGTGCCACTTTTGACTCGATTTCATTGAAATCCAAATTGCCTTGCGTGTTCGAAATCATTTAACTGCCGGTTTTTCAATCTATTTTCACGCACGAATATTAAATAGTCGAAATGTCCATGTGTACAAATATTTATTTATTTTTATATATGAACATTTTTAAATATATATTTTTTTAATGTGGATAGTCAGAACTTTAACTTAGCTAAGCTCCGCGACAAGCAAACAAAAACAGAAAAATAATAATGTGTGTCTCCTACTAGAAGAAGTGGATTTACGAGGAACTCAAACTAAATTTTACCAAACGCACATCGCCACTTTGCCACCTTGCACACGACACGTGTTTCGCCTCAATACGAGGCATCATTAGGTAAAGTAGACTCTACGGAAGACTGCCGTTAAGTGTCTTACCATTACAATGGGCGTTATATTTACAGCACCCCCACCTATATTGTAAGATAGAGATAGAGGTATGTGTGAGAGAGAAAGGTATATCGTGAGATCTTAGCTAAGTAAAAGTTCTGACTGTCCACATAATAATGGATTTCCGCAAAGTAACGCCTGACTCTAATAATCATATATATATATTTTGTTATTCTCATATTTTTTTAACCAAATCAGCTGGGTCCAATAAGAAAAAGGAGTCTAGGAAGACAAAGGAAAAGATGGGCAGACGACATTGTAGAAACAGCAGGAAAAAACTGGATGAGCCAAGCTCTAAACAGAAAGAAATGTTTTAAGATGGAGGAGGCTTTTTGGGACCATATAATAGGATGTAAACAGGAAATCCAGCTACACCTAAAAACAAGTGTGAGAAATAAAACTATTATAACAAAAATAATAATAATTTTCATATTTTGTAAAACTAATAACAATTATATCTAAATTTCAAAATTGAATTGAGTTTTACAAGAACGTGTTTTTAAACATAGCTTCGAATAGCATTTCATTTACAAAACATTTACAAAAAAATGTAATGCAACAATATGTTATCGTCTTTCGCGGATCCTAGCAAGGTATTTGACTCTTCGTCTATTCTAAAACTTTGTTTTTTATGTCTAGACTAGAAAAAATCATATATCTAAATCGAATGCGATCTATTTCTATTGCACTCGACAGCCCTCTCTCAAATTAAACGAAAGCTCGTACAGCCTGTATTTTCGCGCAGCTCTATAGCCACTTCGGGCTGAATGGTCTCTCAACAGCTATCGATGCAGGCTTTCTTTAATTCAACGGTTCCATTTATGACCCATATCAACATTTTCGTCGTTAGATGAAAGTTTTACTCTATTGTTAGCGAGTTTTTTCGTAAGGTTATTATTTGCAAAACTATTTTGTTGTAAATTATTATTTATTTATTTATTAATTTGCGTTTTCTTTTGTAAACGCAATGTCGTAGGCAATCTAGATGCAATGCCTTTTGTGAATATATACGTTCGTCTCTTGAATGCCCTTAGTCGTATGTAGGTGTGAATAGATAGATAAATAGATACATAAGATATATAGATTATACAACTATTGATCGTAATATTTATATACAAACGGCGGTCTTATCGCTAATAGCGATTTCTTCCAGACAACAGTAGGATGGACACAATGTTAAAAAGATAATTTGATGTATGTTGGTAATACATACAGAAAAGAAAGAAAAAAAATATTAATAAACAAAGATAATAGCCGTAAGCAAAAATATAAGTATATACATACATATACATACACACATATACATACATACATACATATACATACATATGCGCCTGCATAATCGTTCCATTTTAGCACAGTTCGTGGTAGAAACTGCGATTAAATTGAATCCTCCCCCCCTCCCACCTTCCTTTCCCATAGAGACACTTTCCGTAAAGGCCGGCAACGCTTCTACACTGCGTAAGGCGCTACGGATGTCTATGGGCGGCGTTGATTGCTTTTCATCAGGTGACACGCCCGCTCGTTTGCCTTCCAATGCCAAAAAAAAAAAACAAAATTTTTTTGCAGCGAAAATTTAGTTAAGAAAACAGTTTAATAGAAGACGTAATTTTGAATCTGTAGAAACATATGTTCAAATTTATTATTAGATTAAATTTCTTCTTAATGTATGCGCACGGAAAATGTTATTTTAATTACACGCACATATGTAATGTGACCGTTTTGCATATACTCTCGTGTTTAATCAAAAGATAACATTTCTGAATGTTTCAATTTGAATCATCTTGCTTGTTTTTGGGGCGCAAACAGACCCGGCTAGCTATTGCAATGTAAAAGAATTATTATATTATAATAAACTGTAACAAAAACTGCAAAAAACCATCAAGCATGTGATTTTTTTGATATTACTAGAATCTATGTTAAGTATTCCAACTAAGCTTAATAGCTTAAGCTTAGTTGGAATACTTATACGAATAAGCTTAAGGGATTAATATCCCTTCTCGTTGTTTAATGAGTATTAATTTTCTACCAATATTTAATTTCTATCCACCAACGTGTATGGTGAATTCAATATTAAAAGTCGGAATTCCTTTGGACCCGAAAAATGGTGCTGTTGCCGAGATGTGAATTTTGTTTTTCCGGGTAGTGGCAAAACGTTTCCTTAGGCCTTCTAACAGCCCTTCTTCTAGACATCCGCTGCACACGAATACTTTGTCAAGAATGGCATAATATTTGTTTGTAGCATGAATGGGCCGGCTTGCCCGGGGAAAAACCGGCGTCTGAGTGGTAGCTTAGCTACCGTGCTTCGTACAAAGAGCGGCTGAGTTCTGGAGGCCCAATCCCTCCCTGCCCATTCCCCTTCCCTCCTATCTTCCTCCTTCCCCCTCCCATTACGACACTTTCTTCAAACGTCAGCACCATTTCCGCATTTCCTGCCTATGGCGCTGCGGATGTCTGTAGGTGGCTTTGATTGCTTTCCATCAGGCGACACACCTGCTCATTTGGCTTCCTATCCCATAAATAAAAAAACATATTTAATATCTATTAAAGCAAAAATTTTTTACTTATTATTTAAGGAAAAATACTTGTTTACTTCCAAAACAGCAGTATTGCGTAGGTATTTACATTTCGTATTAACTCGTATTGCGACTGTTATTTTTACCGCGTGTTGATTCTTGCCGCTTGGGCCCGACTTTAGTCGAGCCAAATGTCACGGGAAGAAAGAAAAATATGGTTCACATTATTAGTATCGTACAAGAGTAGAATCTCACTTAAGATCTCGGATCGTAAGCGCAGTCATTAAAAATTTGTCTATTACTGTTATGTTTTAAATTCTAAACATCCAGATGGTAAGAATGAAATTTTCTTTGTGGCGAGTTGTGCGGTAGCATTCCACTACCACTATTTCGAACAATTCCTTAGAGCACCACTGATGGTCTGACAAAAGTAATAAAATACGCTGACACAAAACATTAAAAACGTTTTTTCAATATTCGTCCTTTACTTTTTGCATGTAAACCATAAATAAACCAGAGATCAGAATTAGATCCGTGTTCTGAGCTAATACTCAGGCCGCTCGGCGATCTGATAACTACATAGCTGGTAAGTACCAAATAGGTCACGTAACGTTATATATAGCTGATGCCATATGTGGATATTTGTGGAACAATAATCGCCGTGGATATTGACAATTTTCAAGCTTGATAGAAAATTATTGGAACGGAACACGACATTGTCTGCATAAATTACAATATTACCACAGATAATTAAATATAAAATTATTCCAAACTTATACAATAATAAATACAATCTAATAATAATACAATAAAAAGGCTTGATTGTTTTGCATTGTGGAGATATCATCATCATCATCATCAAGGCATTGCAACCGCGGGTGGGTCTTAGCCTATATCAGTAAACTTTTCTAGTCGAATCTTAATTTAGCTTTTTGTCTCTAGCTCCTCAAACCGATTGACTTTATCGTCCTCGATTCCATCTAGTTATCGGATTGGGGAGTTATGTCTCATCTCTAATCATCTTTTATCGCTTTTACCACAGAGAATGTTCCAAAGAATTGTTCGGAATAGTTCCTCGTCTCGAAAATTCGTCACAAGGAAAAGTTTCATCCTCACCATCTGGATCAGTGGCAATTCAGTATAGTGCATTATTCCAGAATCTTCTTTCCACGCTTTAATACCCTGTGGAACCAGCTATCGCCAGCAGTGTTTCCAAACCGATATGACATCGGAACCTTCAAAAAATAAGCCTACACCTTTTAAAGGCCGGTAACGCTTCGGCACTGCCTATGGCATTGCGGATGTCTATGGGCGGCGTTGAGTGCTTTCCATGAGGTGACACGCCTGCTCGTTTGCTTTCCTATCCCATAAAAAACTGTTGATGATGAAAAAGTATTTACCTTGAGCAGTGAATCAATATGTCTAGTGCGAAGTACTAATTGAATTCCTTTGAAGTGGATTCTGTACTACGTTCGGGTTTTCACGATTGCCTTATTTATAATATTTGAATTATAATTGGATTTACGTCTTTGAATATAAATCTATGTTCAACACAACTTCGAATATTTTGAAATTCTGATAGTATGCTTTGATTTTTGCCACACTTAAATGTTTGCACCTTAGGCTGATGATCTATTTATTATGGAAGAGTGAGGCAAATGAGCGAGTAAGTCCGATGATATAAAACTACCGCAGTTCAAGGTTCTGTAGATCCGTTGCCCACTTGAGGGTAAGGATGTGAAAAAGAAAAAGAGAAAGAGTGAGTTTTAAGTTTATTTATATAATCAACAAAAAAACAAAATAAACTGATTCTCTGTCATAGTTCGTCAATTTTTGTTAGTGGTAGAGCCACGCTGCAGACGAATACTTTGTCAAGAATGGCATATTATTTGTCTGTAGCATGAATGGGCCGGCTCGTCCGGGATGTATCACACTCCCGCAGAAAACCGGCGTTTGAGTGGTAGCTTAGCTACCGCACTTCGTACGGTGAGCGGTTGGGTTCCGGAGGTCCAACCCCCCTCCTCCTCTCATAATGACACTTTCCTTAAAGGCCAGCAACGCTTCTGCATTGACTATGGCACTGCGGATGCGGATGCTCGTTTGCCTTTCTATCAATGAAAAAATTGATATAAAAACAGTTTGCTCTCATAAACATTGTATAAAATTTTCTATTGAAAAATAGAAAGAAAGAGAAGAAAGAAAATAAAATGGAAAGATATAAATGAAAGAAAGAAAATCTTTTATAGTATAACGTATTGGTGTAAGACTCAGACCATTCGACGCAGTATTTTTTTCTGATCCGAATATATATTATAATAATTTTTTTTGACATCTTTGTTATTTACTGCGTTTTCGCTTTTTTGCGTCGATGTGTGTGTGTGTGTGTGTGTGTGTGTGTGTGTGTGTGTGTGTGTGTGTGTGTGTGTGTGTGTGTGTGTGTGTGTGTGTGAGTATTATTCTTATTGTTTTTATATCTGATATGTAAAAATTCTTTTTCATCTACTTAAAGGTTGTTTGGCAGACAATGCCTTCCGGCATTATGTCCACCTTTGTACTAGAAACTGTAAAGGAAGAATAAAATAAATAAATAAATAATCCAACTCCTTCCATTTGATCGCACTCAAAGTCGTGCGATCCGAATCGTCGATGACCAAGATCTCACCGATCGGCGCTGCGGAGAGATGTCTCATCTCTCAGCATTTTTTACCGCTTCTATCATGGGGAGTGCTCCGAGGAATTGTTTGGAATAATTCCCGCCGCCGAATTCCACAACCGCACAACTCGCCGTAAAGAAAAATTTCATCCCCACCACCTGGATGAGTGGCGAAATACTACGGTGCGTTTCTCTCGCAACTTCTTTCCTTGCACCACCAGTTTGTGGAATCAGCTACCCTCGGCGGTCTTTCCGAACCGTTACAACATTGGAACCTTCAAAAAACAAGCCTATACATACCTAAAAGGCCGGCAACGCTTCCGCGACTCCTGCGGTGTCGCGGTTGCCCGTGGGCGGCGTTGATTGCTTTCCATCAGGCGACATGCTTGCTCGTTTGCCCTCCTATCCCATAAAAAAAGCGGTAACTCAGTTAATCTATCGGACATACTTTAAGATTATCGGTCATCAAAAGTGAAATATGAGATTTTTTTTCATTTTGATATCTTAACGATAGGTATTAAAATATTTCATAAATAATTCAATACACGTATACTTGTACTGACTATATATGCACTAAAATCACCAGCACAAATAAATTGTACCTACCTACTTACAATTCCATTCGAGATTTGATTCAGCGACGTCTTCCCGCGTCTCCACCCGTTCCGCTTCGACTATACTCTGAGATCAATTACCTACAGATATCGGCGCTGCGAAGTTTACAGGGTGTCATTTGTTTACAGTATTCAAATTCACCTGTTTTATTTACACAGAAAACGGAAGGATACCTTCTAAATCAGGGTTTGCCAAACTTCTTTGATCATCGACTCCAAAAAAGTATTTTTCATTTAATTAAAACTATCAGGTGTTTGCACATTTATTTTATGGTTTTAACAATTATTAAAGTAGTTTTACATTGTTATACAATAGTTTTATGAAAAATATCTTAATATTGAACTTTTTAAAGTTCAATATTAAGATATTTTTCATCAAAACTTGATATTTATAAAATAATAAGTAAAGTAACAACAGATTTATTATTAATGGAGTCAGGCGTTACTTTGCGGAAAGTATAGTTATTAGTTAGTTTTACTTAGCTAAGATCCGCGACAACCAAAACAATAAGTGGATTTATTTGGAACTTAAACCAAAAACATACCGAAAATCGGCCATCAATTCTCCACCCACCAACCACTATACACAACACCAAACACACATTATCACTTTTCCATCTTGTACTACAAGATGTTTACACTTAACCCAACGGAACAACACACATTATTAATTTTCTGTTATTGTTTTGCTTGTCGCGGATCTTAGCTACGTAAAACTGTTGACTGTCCATATAAACAGATTTATTTCTTGTTAATCAATAAGATGGGTGTTCTTGGTATTTCTTGTTTCACGTATGTTAAAAGTTTCATATAAGAACTTGTGTTATTTAATACTGCTATCTGAAAATATTTTCTATTTGAGGAGTCCTTTCGAAGATAAGATTGATTAAACTAAAGATGGCTTTGAAGAAAGATTTGGTTTAGGTGAAAAAAGAAAATTTATTTATTTATTTATTAGGCACAAAAACAAGTTTCCTTCTTAAAGAATAATATATAATATAAACTTAACAACGTCCGGATTATAACTCTTTAAATTTGCGTACAGCATGGCTAAGAAATTTCTAGTCGTCTAAGCTAAAAACATACCAAATATATTAACATTATCCAAAGAAAAAGCAATGACTGTAAGGTGCCCGTTTTTTAAAGGAGTTTTTGTCTGTCGTTTCTTTTGTGCGATTTTGAAACGTTTATTGCATTTCAAATGGTTTTTTTGGAAAAAATAAAGGTTTATTAGACGACCAATTGGCTCAGTGGAGACACCCTTCGGCCGCGGAGTCAATTGTCGCGGGCTCAATCCCCGCATCGGAATAAATATATTCATGGATTACAAATATTTATTCCGAATCTGGTAACCCCGCCAATCCGCATTGAACAAGCGTGGTGGGTTTAACGTCCGTTCATCCAGAAATGGAGAAGCTCGTGCTCAGCAGTGGGACATATGTATGGGTTGTTAAAAAAAAAAGATTTATTTTAAGAAACCGAGAAAAGATTTTCGGATGACTTTTCGGTTGTCTACCGTAGAGTCTACTATACCTGAAGATGCCTCGTGTTGGGACGAAACACGTGTCGTTTACTAGATGGAAAAGTGATAATGTGTGTTTGGTGTTGTGTGTAGTGGTTGGTGGGTGGAGAGTTGATGGCCGATTTACGGTAAGTTTTTGGTTTAAGTTCCAAATAAATCCACTAAACCCAACGGAAAAACACACATTATTAATTTTCTGTTATTGTTTTGCTTGTCGCGGATCTTAGCTAAGTAAAACTTTTGACTGTCCATATAGTGATGGATTTCCGCAAAGTAACGCCTGACTCCATTAATAATCTAGTATCTAATAAAATTAATTTTATCTTAAGATATATTTTTGTTTTCGCGTTTGCTCCTAAGTACACACATTTTTTTAAATACAGAATATAATAACAAATCACCCTGTATATCACATTAGGAAGTACCTGCGCCCCAGTCACATCAGGATCACGTCGTTATTAATTCTGAAATTGAATTCCTTTATTAGCTAACGATTATTCGGTTTTCATTTCAGTATCACGTCCCTTTAATTCAATTCAGATTGAATTCGAAGTCTGATGGAGAAATTCACATTATACTTTAAATGAATAATTTTATTTTTCTTATAGAAGTGGGTGAGAAGGAAGTGAGTCGCCTTATATAAAGTAATTATTCGTGCTCTTGGATATTTGCAATACAAAGGATACTGCAGAAACGTTGCTTGCTTTAAAAAATGGCGTAGAATCATTGAAATAGAACGAGAGAGGTAAGTGAAAGGGAAATTTTTTATAAAGGTGCTCAGTTTTTATTCTAATTCGATTTTTTAATTTATTATATAAGAATATTGGTGTACATATGTATTTTGTTAATACTACGAGTATAATATTGTCGCGTAACACATGAAAAATCATTTTTTTATGAAACGATTAAAACCTCATTTTGAAATTTCAAAATGCTGGTCAAGCAAGCCATTAAAAGTTTTAAAAATAAATTAATAAGACGTCCGTCAATGCGTGACAAGAATATTTAATAGAAAATAGCGGCGCGCGGGAAAGAGACAGGACGATGTCTAGAAAAGACTACACATTGCTGGAACATTTTCGAATTTTGGGAATACTAGAACTTTCGATCGTTTTATTATTTATCTATATAAAGGTGCGCCGATGCGTCGAAAAGGAGTTTAAAAGTTTTATACTGAAGAAAATATTAGAAGAGATAAAGTTGAAGTAAAACGAAGAGAAGTGAAACTAGTGGACGATTACATTTTTCCGATGCCCGAATCCCCAGCTCATAAAAATATGTGTTCACATAAATGTATATATTCTGTTTGATCTGTAATCATTTGATTATATTTTTAAATAATATTTTTTTACTTTACGTTTTATATTTCTTGGGTTTATTTGGTTTTTAATATGTTATTAATAAGTTTGTATTCATTTTTATTTGAACAGAATTATTACACAGCACCGGACACACAAGTCTGATGCTCGGATGTAATTAATTATATTCCCGTTAATGTTTAACTGCTGTTTGAAAGTTGCCAGTCGTAAAACCACCCATTTAAGCGCACTTTATGGCTTACTTGCACAATTCAGTAGTTATGCTTCATCTTGCAAGCAAGTTTGATGACTATAAAGGGATTACTTACGGAAACAGTTGCTATAAGTTAAAAAGTAACCTCATCTTATCTTAACATTCCATTGCGCGTTTAATAATTCTCACTTAGCCATTTCTTTATACATTACAGTGTGTGTGGTAAAGTCCTATACTTTACTTTTTGGCAACCCTAGCAAAGCTTACTTTGCTAGGGTTGTCAAATTTTTGGAAGAAAGACTAACTAAATAAAATTAAACTGACTTTGTTGAAACAGCGACCAAAAATGGATCTTGGCCTCCGAACAGATCTTACGCCACCGTGCCCTGTCCTACGCCACCTCCTGCCAGTTGCAGATTTGAAGGTTGCGCAAGTTTGTCCCATGTCTCTCCAGCGGTACCCGGAGCGCTCTTCAGGACGTTGCCCAATCGGGCGATCTACATACGCTCATTTGCATGCGCGATCCTCCCCCATCGTCTCAACGTGGCACAGCCAACGAAGTCGGCGAGTCTTAGTTTCTCCGATTACATTGGGTTGGGCCACCAGATGCTCGATTTTGGCATTTTATCGAGTATTCAACTGTCATCATCTACTTTGGTTTGTTCGGGTCCAGAATCTAAATAAAATGATTGTCTTTATTTTTCATTTTAGCACATTGCAGGTGCATTCCTTGGTAATGCTTGTCGTGTTTTCCAAGCTAAATAAAATCGTTTCAAAATAATAACTACACCATCAAAACCTTACATAATTTCCAGTCAGATCTTAGTTTGCCGTTTTCTCTCCAGCCTCTCACACCGATTGTCTTTAAGTCGTCCTCGATTCCGTCTAGCCATCTGAGCTTAGGCCTTCCGCAACTTCTACGACCGTTTGGTTTGCCGTCGAGTAGGCGTTCGGGTACTCTCGACTCGTTCTTCCGTATTACGTGCCCAGCGCTACGAAGGCGTCCAATTTTAATTGTTATGATGACGCTCGACTCATTGTACAGCTCACAAAGTTCGTAGTTGTGAGGTGTACGCCATCGCTCATTATCCAACACAGGACCAAATATACGTCTTAAAATTTCTCTCTCTCTTTCTTTTTGATAGAGAGAGGCAGAGAAAGAATAATACGTTCAAATTTTGTAAATTAAGTTTCCTGAGTGTATTACGGCTGTATAAGAAAGCGATCTTAATTAGTCTCATATTAAACAGCGACTTTACAGAATCTCATGTGCAGACACGGATTTCTTGACACTTGATTGAGTACGTCAATTATCTTCCAGTATTAAATGTTAACACCTTAATTATGTTAATTAATCTTTAAATAAGAGGCGTAATTTATATTGACGAATATTATATTGGGTTTTCTTTGTGAGCGCTTTCCTCATAATTAATTTTGATAAGACCATATTACGTTTTCTCTGTGGTTCCTGGCATTGAATAGAATCACCCAGATTCTGCGGTAAGCACGAATATAAGTTTAATAAAACATAAAGAGTAGAATATATGTATGCGATTTATCATCTCTCTACGTACTGTATCGAATTAATTGAGGTGAATGTTCTGAGGAGTTCTTTTATAATATATACTCGCAGTCGCACAGTTCCACCATCAGATTAGGCGCCTCAATAATTGGTACCATCTGATCCGTCGGATTTAATCGCAGTTTTCTACAAGAAAGATTTATCACTTGCGATGTTCCCACGTAATTATGTTTTTGTAGGGGTAGTGTAGATAGCTGAATCCATATAATGGCTGTGCGTGGATGGTATTGGGTAAAACGCCCCGTACTAGATCACCAAAATGTCAAAGTGGTAGAGTCACGCTGCAGACAAATATTTTGTCAAGAATGGCATATTATTTGTCTGTAGCATGGATGGGCCGGTTAGCTCGGACAAGTACCACACTCCTGGAGAAAACCGGCATTTGAGTGGTAGTTTAGCTACCGCGCTTCGGTCAGTGAGCGGTGGAGTTCCGGAGGCCCAACGCCCTCCCCCCTCCCCTGCCATAATGACACTTAAAGGGCGGCAACGCTAAACTACCTGTGGCACTGCGGATGTTTACGGGTAGCGTTGATTGCTGTTCATCAGGTGAAACGCCTGCTCGTTTGTCTTCCTATCCCATAAAAAACCGTAATAGGGACGTTTAAGAGACGAGCGTATATGTTCACAAAAGGTCGGCAACGCATCTGAGACGCCTCTGGCGTTGCGAATGTCTATCGGTGGTGATCGCTTATCACCAGGTGATCCACCTGTTTGCCTTCCCTGCTATAAACAAAAACAATATTGTTCCGTTAGCGTTTATAGTTCAAACAATAAACTGTTTCACTTTGTTTTCATTTTATTTCAAAAACTAATAATAAAGAGTACAGTGAAAGTCTAAAAGCAGTTATCTTTATAAAGATAACTTAATTTGCATATTCATACTTCATCTCCATAACTGTTATTATATATTTGAATAAATTGTCCAGTAATAATAAATATCATCCAGTTATTAATTTTCAAGCAACTGCTATTAAGAATTTTCTATATTTTAAGATTTTAAGGTTATTTATTAAAACAACTTCATGTACTCTTTTTATTGCTGGAGTGGAGATCGCGTCTCGGTAAACGTAGTGAGGGACGGCATGAACACATGAAGTGACGATCTATGCAAGACGTCTAGCTGAAACTAGTCTAGGATGTGTGTGGGTTGATTGATGTTGGTTGATGTGTGTCAGGTTAGGTTGCTAGATGTCTCCCCACCAGGACCGCTACGCGAAGACGGCCTCCATGACACTCTTTTACTTTGACGTTTCACGCGACCATCGCTTTCGTACAATAATTTAATAAACCAATACCTAAGTTATTTACAGTCCACTACTTTATTTTACTTCACCGTAATCACTGGTCCTTCGATCCGGATCAGTGATTGCGGGCCATGGGTATCCTCTGGTGGCACTGACATATCTCTTCTAACAATTTCTCTAAAAATATTTAGGTTGTATTGAGGCTTACAAGAGATGTTCTAGTTTTTCAGGTCTTTTTTAATTAATCGATCCATTTTATTTTTCCGATAGAGCTCTAAATCGACGTCTCAAGTGTACCTGACGGGGCCTTATATCGTTTCTAGCTCCCCCTGCTGCCGTGTTTCGTGGGATTGAAGACAGAGGAAGAGTCTTTAATCGCCGAGTTAAGGTTTGCGCTCTCTTTAGTTCGCAATTTTCAGATCTTCGGTTATGGAGTCTTTCCGATGCAATCGTAAAGACCAAAGGGCAAACAGTTCTATATCTAAAAGTCAATAACTATGATTTCTTAATTTTTCTTCTAGACGGTCTTAGTTAGAAGATAGATAGAAATATCTTCTAAAAATCACGTCACTTCATTTTATAGATCAACAAAAAGTCAAAATTATTTGTTTTAATAATAAAATATTTCTCATAATCAAATTTAGAACGTTTTATTTTTTAATAATGGCGCAATATCTTGCGAAAGTTTCACAATTAAGGCGCATGTTCTTTCTCGTGCTCTTTGACCAAATTTATTAAAATCTCTTCAAGATATCTTGTTTACAACCTTTGGCGGAAACTTTCCCGTCAGCTACAAGTGGAGGTTAAATTAATTTTGCTTTAAAAATAACGGTAATAAAAAATAAAAGGATAGGGTGGGTAAACGAGCGAGCGTGTCACCTAAATGAAATAATCAACGCCGCACATACACATCTGCAATACCTTGACTTCGCTGGCCTTTGAGAGATATATATATAGAAATAAAAAACTTTATTTATGACACCTTTTATACTAAGCATTAATTTTTGGTTAAAACCTTAATAATATTATAAGATGCAAAAAAAACAAAAAAAAAATTTAATCAAACAAGTGTCGTAAAATAGTTCTTGCTCAACATATGCCGAGCGCTCTATTGGAGCTCCTGGCGCTAGTTTTCAGCGAGAACTAACGTGGTCAGGTCGTGGCTTTATGTTGACATGTTTTTTTGCAGGTTCCAATGTCTTATCGATTCGGAGATACTACACTAATACTAAAAAAATTTCAAAGTGGGATAGCCACGCTGCTGACGAATATTTTGTTAAGAATGGCATATTATCTGTCTGTAGCGTGAATGGGCCGGTTCGCCCGGGGAAGTACCACACTCCCGCAGAAAACAGGCATCTGAGTAGTAGCTTAGCTACCGCATACCCATAATGACACTTTCCTTAAAAGTTGGCAACGCTTCTGTACTGCCTACGGCAATGTGGATATATGTGGGCGGTGTTGATTGCTTTCCATCAGGTGACACGCCTGCTTGCATACCTTCCTATCGCATAAAAAAAAGGAATTATCATCCAGATGGTGGGTATGTCCATAATAGCGGGGTTTGTAGTTAAATGTAAAAAAAAAATCGCAGGTGTACTTAATTGAAAACAAAAGATATACTTTCGGTAACGATACGGTGAATTACTTAACGAGGGTAATTCAGAGAGCTGGTAAAAAGGCCGGAAAGGTCTTACGGGGGATCATCCGCAATCAGCGAAACAATTAAAGCTCCCCGGAAGGGTTGTGGCTTGATTAATTTTTACCTTAACCCTTTTTTTAATGAAATCTTTTACAGATTAATCTACTTTGTATGGTGGTGTAAGAAGGTTATCATTTTACAGGTATGTATGGTGAGAAGGAAGGTTACAGTAAATAAATACAGATGAGCGTTTAGAGAGGATGAATGAAAGGCGATTGGTACGATCGGATCGGTAGGGGAAGACCAAGGAAAACATAGCTTGACCAGCCGAAGTTTTTATGAAAGGCCAATTCCAGAGTATCCTTAACGAGCGAGCTACCATTAAGAGAGTGATGAGTGTGGATGAAGCAAATAAAGTGTGCCGAGATCGTAGCTGATAGAGATCCGTTGTCCTTGCTTCTCTACGGGAAACAGGCGTGATGATATTATATAGTGGTGAATACACAAACTCCACTTGTAAATCATAGTTTTTATGTGTCTCTCCCACAGACGGGAGAGCCACATAAAAACTATGATTCATCTTCTACTACCATTATTTAATAAAAACAAAACATTATTCTCCCATCTGTCTCTCTGTACCTATCATATCTTATTATATGCACCACTTAAGAAAGTTTCCTATTTTTGACGGTCTAAAAAAGTTTACATTCCTATTTTTAGTTGCCGGAGATCTTCGCCATGGTCCGTTTTCAGAGCTTAGCTACAACGTGGCATTACGATCAAAAAATCTATTACTTATTTATGTTCATATGTCCCCCATGTGGGGTAGGGGGCGTCCACAGTGCTCCGCCATCGCGTTCTATCTTGAGCTACGCGCTTTATTTCGTTCCAGGTCATTCCGATGCTACCCGCTTCTGCAACCACCGTACGTCGCCATGTTTGCTTGGGACGGCCGCGCTTCCTCTTGTCTTGGAGATACCAATCTAGGGCTTGCTTAGGGATATAATTGGACTCCCAGCTGACAGTATGGCCGATCCAGGTCCACTTGTGACGCTTGATCTTCAAGCTGATGGGGATTTCGTTGCAGCATCTCAACAGGTCTTCGTAAGTTTGTTATTTATATAGAAAAATCTATAGAAAGTATATACTTACTTACTTATATAAGTATACGCATTGAAAGTATTAAAAAAATATTGCTTAATACATTGTGTTATAGAAATCATGAAAATCGTACACTTAAATCATACGAAAGCATATTGCAAAAATATAATATGCAGTCACTAAAATCGTTTCGGGATTGCCATGATTTAATTTTCTTATATATCCACTCGCATATTGACTCTCCATAACAGCTCTCTCTTATAAATTTTAACACCTGCATCAGAACGCGAAATCCTTATAAAGCCTTTAGTATTAGATCTTATCCAAACAATATATCCCATTATAATTACATGGTACGCATTTGTCGCTTATACAATAATATATCTATTGACCACGGTACAGAAACGTTCGATATTTTCAATATCAAAATACATCAATTAAAGCGATCGCCCGTGATATCTTTGGCAGCCGATGGATCAAAAAATTATTGTTATCCTTCTTTTTATACATTTTTTTTAAAATTTAATTTTATCTGTTCAATTTTATAATATTTCATTATTACATAAGTAACTATATTGTCAAAATGTAGCCATGCTGTGCGCAAATTTTATAGTTATGTATGTGTATGAGTTAAGTTTATATTATATTACAGTCTTAAAGAATTCGTATTATATTACGTATTCTTTAAGACTGTAACTTGTTTTTGTGCTTAATAAATAAAATAAAATAGAAATATTAAAAGTACATTAAAAGCGAAGCTTTTATAGTGTAGTGGATGCCTAGGGTGTAGTAGGGATCATTTGCTCGTAATCCTATTTGATCCATAAAATGAGGTCAAGTATTAATACTTTTCATAAATAGAGTATCGAAATGAGGACGAAATTTCATGAAATTCGGTGCGATCCACTCTGAATGTTTGTTTACCTTGATCCAATTCAACGAGTCTATCCAACAGAAATGGGTAAATATTGGCAAATTTAAATAAAAAGTAAGCTGAACTTTTAAGTGGTGAATTTAAAATTTAGTTTCAAATCAAAGTCATTATTTTTCTTATAAGTACATATTTAATACAAAAATCTACACTCATTTAAAAGTAATATAAAATTTGAATAAAACACATTAAATAATAATATGTGAAATTAAATTTAATTTGTGGACAGTGTAACCTTCGTCCCCTTCGCCTCTATGTTTTGTTTGAAAATATTTCAAACTTTTAAGTAATTAATAAAATTAATTACTTTTTCATTATTCGTGACTAAGAAAGTGATATTGATCATTCCAAGGTTATATTTGTATGCCATATTATTAAAATTTTAGCGTGATCGTCTTAGCTAGGACCTTTTCTTACGTTGTGATTTGCAATAACTGATTCTTTTAGGCAATGCTTGGAAGAATGAATATTCACCTAAGTGACCAGAGACCTAAAAGTGATATAGAGCATACTGGTTAATAATTATAATATCCATTTCATTTACGTTTAGAATTGGCAAGTTATATTGATCCTCTATATAACATTTGTTATAGGATCTCACAGTTTATTTTCACTTGAAAAGGGCTCACAATATTTACATTAAAACTCCCAATACAATGGGTTGGCTTTATCACTTTTATAAAAAAAAATGATAAAGGAGGGTAGCTCCGTCTAGGATCATCCATCACCACTTTTCCACATTGCATACGACACGCTTCAACACGAGGCATCATCAGGGATAGTAGATTCTACGGAAGACAATCGTTAAATTGTTGCTGACGACCGTTTTTTCGGTAAGATTTAGTTTAAGTCCCCCGTAAATCCACTTCTTCCAGTACAAAACACACATTATTATTTTTCCATTTTTGTTGGCTTGTCGCGGATTTTAGCTAAGTAAAAGTTCTGACTGTCCACACAGTAATGGATTTCCGTAAACTAACGCCTGACTCTATTAGTACATCTTAAATTTAACTTCTTTGTAAAAGATTTTGCTTGTATATGCTATAAAAATGCTACAGCAACATTATTGAAGGGGACATGAAAATTGTACAGCGCATTTTCAAGCTGACTGGGGTAGAATAAAATATAGAACTGGAAATCCGAAAACGGATGGGACATATGTCCAAACGAACTAATGCACTTTTATTCAATTTTAAAATTGAACAAGAAGCTACTGTGTTAATACAGCCCAGCAACTATTGTATTAGATTAATTTATTTTTCTTTCCCTCCAAAATTTTCAAGAATACTTCATTTATAATAAATTAACATTATTGAAACACATCGTTCCTAACTATGTTACAAATTAAGCATAAGTTATATTTACTTTAGAGACTGTATGCCCCTTTCTAAAGTTTATAAGGAAACGATAATGGTATGTTTTTTTTTGAGGGATTGGAAAGCAAACGAGCAGGCGTGTCACCTGATGGAAAGCAATCAACGCCGCCCTTAAACATCCGCAGTGCCATAGGTAGTGCAGAAGCGTTTCCAGCCTTTAAGGAAGGGGAGTTACCATTAAGGGAGGGGATGGAGAAAGGGGAAAGGAAGCCGGGGGGATTAGGGGGAGGGAAGGGTTTAGGTTAGTGTCACCTGATTGAAAGCAATCAAAGCCGCCCATAGACATCCGCAGCGTCATAGCTAGCAGCGGAAGCGTTGCTGACCTTTAAGGAAAGTGTCATTAGGGAGTAGGAGTGGGAGGGGCGAGGATGTTGGGCCTCCGGAACTAAGCCGTTCACTGTACGAAGCGCGGTAGCAAAGCTACCTCTCAGACGTGACCGGCTTACTGCGGGAGTGTGGTACTTCTCCGGGCAAGCCGGCCCATTCATGCCACAGACAAATATTATGCCATTCTTGACAAAGTATTCGTCTGCAGCGTGGCTCTACCACTAGAATTATAACCTAATATTTTGGTTATTGGTGTTTAATAAAGAATGTACACATCTATCTATCTTATCTATCTATATATGTATAATAATATCAGCGAGGTTTTAAATATTTTAAATATAAAAGCGTGTAGTTATGAATTTACTTCGTAAATAAAATACGCCGTAAAACTTTCGCGAACACAATCAAGTCGCAAGTTGTAAATTGATTCATTTGCTTAGAACCCATTTGAAACTTTCGCCAACTTTTAACGAGGCTCTGTGGGGACTTTTCACTGAGACATTTTTTTTCAACGTGAACGAAGAAATGAGCGAGAAGAGAATTCATTATTTTTATGTGATAATTTATTTTTATTGTAGATATAGGTGAATAGACGGATGGAGTCACTTGATGATAAGTAATCGTCGCTGTCCATAGAAATCCGGACTCAGGATTATACGCATTAAGAGACGACGTGAGACGACCAATTGGCTCAGTGGCGCAGCCCTCCGTCCACGGAGTCAATGGTCGCGGGTTCGATCCCCGCATCGGATTAAATATATATATGTCCTACAAATATTTATTCCGAGTTTGGTAGTCCCGTCAATCCGCATTGGATATGCGTGGTGGGTTAAGGTTCGTTCCTTAAAAAATGGGGCAGTTTAAAAAAAGAGACGACGTGAAGATTTTTCAGGGTCATCAAAAACTGCGCTCTTCATGTGAGAGACAAATACCGGGAGAGCCTTCTGTGGTGGAGAAGTACCTCGTGGCATCTTTCTGCACCCAAGGGTAACAAAAGTGCAAGGGTGCAAAAGTGCCTCGTCAGTCAGTCAGTCAGTATCACCATCATACTACGAGCGACAAAAATATGTTCCCATCCCCATCACCTGGATGGCTGGCTGTCTACCACTATGTGATTCAGGTCACAGTTTTCTGACACTAATGTGGAACAATTTACCACCTACAGTATTTCCACGTGAATACGACATAGAGGCATTCAAATAAAGAGCGTATGTGTTCGCCAAAGGTCAGCAACGCATTTGAGACGCCTTTGGCGTTGTGGACGTTTATGTGCGGAGTTGATTTTTTACCACCAGGTGACCTGCACGTTAGTTTACCTGCTCTTCTATAAAAAAAAAGAAAGAAAAAATAAAGGAAGACACGAAAGATATAACGGAAAAGATAATTAAATGAAATACTCTAAATACTTAAAAAACAATTAAGGCGTATCTTTGGTCCTGTGTTGGAAAATGAGCGATGGCGTACACTTTACAACCACGAGCTATGTGAGCTGTACAATGAGCCGAACGTCATCAAAATCATTAAGATTGGACGCCTTCGTTGGGCTGGGCACGTGGTACGGATGGACGAGGCTAGAGTACTCAAACGCCTAATCGACGGCAAACCAGATGGTTGTAGAAGCCGCGGAAGGCCTAAGCTCAGATGGCTAGATGGAGTCGAGGACAACTTAAATGCATCGGTGTGAGGGGCTGGAGGGAAGAAGCTAAACGAAGATCCGACTGGAAAAATTTATTGCACCAGGCTAAGGCCCACCCGCAGCTGCCCTTTTGATGATGATGATGACTCTAAATACTGTTAACACTTCTAGCTCCACACTATATTTCCATGTATCTTGGATGCCATTATAACCATATTCCATAGAACAATACCATAGAAAAAATATACTCAAACATAGAATGAGAGATATATATTTGACAACATGCAAGAATGGAACCCCCGACCGTTGGCAGAAAGCGAATTCACCGCTGCACTATTTGAGTCGGTAAAATTAAAAAAACGATGAAGTATTCCTGTTGTTTTTCATTTTAATATTTCGCTTTTGTCTTGTAACTTACGATTATGTTTTATGAATATATATACATTTTACAAATGTTCCAAATCATTTTCATTGGAAAATGTTAATACTATAAAACCATTTCATTACTACCCTCATTTCAATTTGAATTAAAGCCATAACAATATATAAAGTAATACTTCATCAACGTTGTTGAATTAATTTTTCATTTCCCACTTTACAATTCGGGATCTTGGTTGATTATTTTTTGTGATAAAGCTACATTGCGAGTGGTAATGCGTGGGTTGACACATGCGGGGAATTACCGATGTCCCATACGCTGATGTTGCATGCATGCAAGCATGACACTGATGCTAAACGACGTTCACTCACCGCATGCAAAGGGTTAATACAGCGAATATTCATCGTGAACATTCCTTGTATTTACCCTTTGCATTCCACCGGCGAATTTCACTTGCGACGCTATTCCTTGCATCAGCTCCGACGGTGAGTTTTACTTACCATATTAATTCACATTAATTTCAACTCTCTCTCATTTTCTTTTGACAAAGTAATGTGTTATATCGATATCAAAAAAAAAAATGTGAAACTATTGATTAGCCAATTTACAATGCGAAATAAATTTGATTTCCAATGAATGATCAATGGAAAAACGTTTGAAGTCAAAGGACTAAAGGCACTGCAGATACGTCATCTACCTTAGGGTAAGGTATCATAACGTGCCCGTCGTACTGCTTACGGTGACACCCGGAATCTTTTTTTTTATGGCATAAGAAGGCAAACGAGCAGGCGTGTCACCTGATGGAAAGCAAGTAACGCCACCCATAGACATCGTTGCCGACCTTAAAGGAAAGTGAATTATGGAAGTGGGAGTGGGAATCCGAGGGGGAGTGAGAGTGGGAGTCTCGAATAAAATTCTACAAAACAATATTAATTTATTCGTGCGTTTCAACGTACATTTATATATTAATTATACCTTAATCCCACTTTATATATATATATATATATATATATATATATATATATATATATATATATATATATATATATATATATATATATATATATATATATATATATATATATATATATATATATATATATATATATATATATATGTATATATATATATATTATAATTTCTATGTTTTGTGCCGGACGGGTGACATGTCTATTCAAGATACGTCAGTCGAACTAATACATTTTGTTTTATAACAGTTTCTTTTTCATTTTAAATTTGAATATTAAGAATGTAAAAACAGTAACACATTAAATTAAACCGTTAGACTCAATTATTCTGTGTGGGTACTTCCCCGGTCCAGCTGACCCATTCGTGCTACAATAGTTCTATGCGGTGCTATATTGCTGCGCTTTTTATTTTGAGCGATGCCAGTTGCACGGGTCTGCCTTTGACTCCTTCTTTTAAGTAATACCTTAATATTATATAACTGAATATATATGGGTTTGTCGATGGGGGATCTTTATAATATGACTACTTTTAGAGGAAGATGTTAAAGGAGTTGTTTTCGCCGTTTATCTTCCATTTAATTATTTTTAAAGAAGAATAGAAGGAAGAATTAATCCTATCAACTCAAATTGTAAGACGCAATCCTTCCCAACTGAGCTATTCCTGCTTTTTGGATGTTGAACTCGATGATATTTTCAATTTGTTTCGTTCAAATTAATTCATTTTTTGTTTTTTCATCATAAATAAAAACCACATAAATCGATTAAAATACTTAAAAGATAACTGTTAAGAATATTTTCTCAATCTGTTGAAGACAGGGGATTACGTAAGATAATTTAACAAAGTTATATCCAATAAAATAGTTTGGCGAGCAAGCAAGTCGGACAAGGATTTTAACTTCGCAAAAAGTTTTGTGATAAATGAATTAAGTTTCATTTTTTTATTATCGCCAATAGCCTAAATCTTATCCCGGAAAGTTAAAAGGAAAATTCGAACATGGCATCTTTACAAGTTTCGTTTCAGCTTTTACAAAAGAAATTTGTTCTTTTTTATACTTAAATATAGGAGCATGTACTGGATCTGATGTTGGTTGTGCCAATGAAGCTACAAACCAAAGTCTAAGGCATTTTTGATTGTAGCTTCATCAGCCTTTGAATCCCCTCTTGGAGTCTTCGCATTAACTGGAAGTTTGTATCTAGGAGTATCGCTCACCCGGACGAAACATTGTATATAACAAATATCAGAAGTCGGTTTTCTGCTGGTTTTTCCATTCATCTTGCAGGCCAATAATCTAAGAAGTTATCTAGAAAGGTATGTTCAAAAATTACGGATTTTGAACAATTTACCTTGTAACATTTTGAACAATTTTTCCTTGTAACATTTTGAATAATTTTTCTTGTAACATTTTGAACATTTTTCCTTGTAACATTTTGAATAATTTTTCTTGTAACATTTTGAACAATTTTCCTTGTAACATTTTAAACAATTTTCCTTGTAACATTATGGTCAATTTTTCTACTAACTTTCTGTAAAATTTTCCTCGTAACATTTTGTAAAATTTCTATTGAAACATTTTGACAAAAAAAACCGGTTTTACCACAAAAGTTTTTTTTATTTATTGGTTATTATTCCATTTTAGAATATTAGTATAAATAATAATAGAACTTGGCTATATACAATATAACTCTGTAATGTTTTTTTAACCTGATCTTTTATATAGAGCTATTTTTAAAAACCCACGAAGACGAATCAAAGATAATCTATTACCGTACTGAATCGAAAGACCATTCCTCTAAGTGGTCCTGTACGTGACGTCTTTAGTATGTTTTATTAAAGTTTGAGAGAGTTAGCGAGGGACTTACGTGAATTGCTCAGGTACGGAAAAATACGAGTTAGGTATTTTTAAATATTCGTTGACTGGCGATGATGAGACACTTTGGGCAACTTATTTTAAGTATTACTATATTAATAACGACCGATTGGTTTAGTGGTGGGGCCCTCCGCCTACCGAGTTAAGGGTCGCGGGTTCGATCCCCACATTGGAATAAATATATGTATGGTCTACAAATATTGGATAAGCGTGGTGTGTTATGTGGGGTTTCGTGCTCAGCAGTGATATGAAAAAAATATTAATTATGTACATATTGATGCAAACAGGCGAAAACTTAGCAAACCGGGAAACGAAAATTTACCACCGGAGCCAAAAATAACTTTTAAGATTTCAGAAAGAATTGTATCTGATCACTCAAAAACATGATGTGATAGCTTAGATGGTTTGGGCACATAGAGAGGATGGATGAAAGACGACTGGTAAATGAAATTTACGTTGAAGATGTGGATGGAAGAGCCGGTAGGGGAAAACCAAGGAGAGCATACCTTGACCAAATTGCCGAAGTTCTTTAAAAAGTCCAGGTCAACAGTACCCTTAATCGGTCATTACTCTCTTTTTGTATAAAGAGAGTAATGAGTGTGAAAGAATGAAGCAAAGAAAGCGAGCCAAGTCACAAGCGTGCCGACATTCGGGGATCGCGCTCCCCCGGGTACTATAGTGCCTTACCTCAGCATTCGGGGCTCTGCTGGGGTTGACCTCCATCTTCCCTTGCGGCTCGTGAGATTCACTATGAAGAATTTTAATAAACTTAATTTGCTAAAAAAATGATGGCGGCGTAAATCGCCACCCGTCACGCCCGGGAATCAGGGCAAGAAACGACTAATGGAGAGCGGTTTCGCTTCGAGGAATGTGAGTGGAAGGATCGATGAAAAGATGTGGTGTGGAGAAAGCAAGGCAGGTGTGCCCAGATCGTAGCGGATGTAGATCTATGGTCTCTGCTTAGCTCTACGGGAAACAGACATGATGATATGTATGTATGTACAGATGTATTGACTCTAGGTTATAAATCTTTGTTACTAACAAATATTGTGGATCACTTGTCAGAAATAAAATTATATTATTATTATCCTTTATATACATATTTCTCTCATATAACAATATTATTAATACAAAAAAAAATCTCAATAAAAATAATATTATTATCAGGGTTATTAATCCTTCGTGGCGGGATAAACCAAGCACGAAGGATTATGCAACCAAGGAAAGAAACCTCACGATCCTGGCCGTGCACAATATGGCTGTTTTTTGATTTTGCTTACCTAAACCTATTATTAATGGAGTCACGCGTTACTTTGCGGAAATCCATCACTATATGGACAGTTGTCTTCCGTTTTTGGGTTTAAGTTCCAAATAAATCCACTTAACCCAACGGAAAAACACACATTATTAATTTTCTGTTATTGTTTTGCTTGTCTCGGATCTTAGCTAAGTAAAACTTTTGACTATCCATATACCTAAACCTAACTTTGTTCATTCACAGAGACCACTATGGGTACAATGACAGTTGAATCGACGTGCCACATGGTGGAAATCTAAATCAAAGTGCGAAGTCTATGTATTATATTTGTTTATCTTTTTCCGCTTTAATGAGATTCTTGTAATGCGGAACACTAGTATCATATAATATAATATTATTATTTTTAATTAGTATAAAATGATTAAAAAAAAACCTAACGCTATATTGGCAATTAAATAGAAATGGCAGGACAAAACGCGGTCTTAATTTGAAATCCACCACCGTGTCGAATGTTGTGGTCAACTGTTTAGTCTCTAATTACTGTCGCGCGATAAATTTCCAATACACGTTCGCCACATTCTAATAAATGGAATTGCAGCTTGTTTGTTAATTGGTTCATTCTTTAGTATTGTAAAAGTTAACTAAATGTGTTCGTGTATTTATTTGAGGTAGGGTTCGGTTTAACAACGGCTGTTTTTTCACCATTTTCTGTAGTTGAAAGCTGTAGATGAATACTTTGGCGTATTATTTGTTTTTAGCATGAGGGGGCCGACTCGCTCGGGGAAGTACCACACTTCCGCAAGAAAATTAGGCGTCTGAGTGGTAGCTTAGCTACCGCACTTCGTTTACTGAGCGATTGAGTTCCGGAGGTGTTACACCCTCCCCCCTCTCCCCCCCAAAATAACAGTTTCTTTAAAGGCCGACAATGCGTCTGCACTGCTCATGGCACGGCAGATGTTTATGAGCGGCGTTGAAAACTTTCCAACAGGTGGCACGCCTGCTCGTTTGCCTATCCCGTAAAAAAAGAAACTAGTTTACCCGTCGAGGTTCCTGTGGTGTCAGAAGAAAAAATTTAATAAGGACAAATAAACAGACACATCTACATTCCTTTATATATATATATATATATATATATATATATATATATATATATATATATATATATATATATATATATATATATATATATATATATATATATATATATATATATCATCGAGTTTTGGACGACAAACTATTGTATTTGTTTGAGTTCAAATAATTTTGAAACTCAGATTGTTTGTCTATTTAAAGTAATTGCGAATTTCTAGGTTTAATTAAATCCATGCCTTGTTTCATTGTCTTCGTCTCTATTGTGCTTAATGCTTTATTTTGTCAATTGTGAATTATATTGTGAACTGTTTACTGAGAGGCAATGAGCTAAAGTTCGCTTTTAAAACTGATGTTTTCACTGAAACCCCTTGTTTTAAATAAAATTGAATTTAAAGAACACTAAGTAGCTAAGCTACCGACTCCGACCCCGGTTCTCTGCGGGAGTGTCGTACTTCCCCGGGCGAGCCGGCCCATTCCTGCTACAGACAATAATTATGCCATTCTTGACAAAGGATTCGTCTGCAGCGAGGCTCTACCACTATTAAATGTAAGAATGTAAAGCATGCTACATATATATAATTATATAAAATATATTTCTTTTCATTTTTATATAGTTTCATTTTTTGTTGTTTTTTTAACTCTTTGGTACTGTCGTGAAAGTTACCATGGTGCGATGGTGAGATGTTTGTTCTATAATTTTTTTTTGAGTTTTTATTTGATTGTGTGACTTCCACGATTGACTTGACACTGCCAGAATTCACTTATACTTGCCATAATCAAAAAAATTGAATAGAGTGATGAAATAAATATAATTCTCTATATAAAGTTGTGAAATCCTTTTTATCCGTACGACATGAAGCTATAAGGCGATATCGTATATCACTGCGCTAAGCTTATGGAAGAAAAATCCAATATCTTATGTTTTGAAGCAAACAGTATTAACTTGCAGCTCACCTCAAACTGCGATGTATGGTCGCATTACATTAGCCAAAGAAAATATTCCCTAAGTATTAACTTTGTTTTTACTTAATCGTACTTTTTGTGTAGCTTTATGCTGGGGTAGTACTTTTTTCTGTTTCATGATATAGTAAAGACGATATAAGTGAAGTTAAGGCAATGTAGTAAGTTTTGTTTCTTTTCTTTGATGGCTATTAGTTATAACTATTATGCCAGTGTCAAGTTAAATATAATAATATCAAGTATCTTGCAATGTACTAGTCAGCTAGTTTCTTATCTTTTCTTTGATGGCAATTAGTTATAACCAGTTAGTCATGCCAGTGTCAAGTAAAATACAATAGTGTCAAATGTTTTCAAATGTAACTAGTCAGCTTGTCACGTTCAGTCTTGATAAAATGGTGGCTACTCTCATCCTATGGACTTATTCAGTCTACACTACACTTCACTTATACGCCTTAATCAAACTATATTATATTATATAATACACCACCATAATTAAACAATATAACTGATAATATTGTAATATAAGATTATGACGACGACCGATTGGCTCAGTGGCGGGGCCCTCCGCCTGCGGAGTTAATGGTCGCGGGTTCGATCCCCGCATAGGAATAAATATATGTATGGATTTATAAATATTTATTCTGAGTCTGGTAATACCCTTTCTTCTCTATCCTTTCCCATCCTCTCCGCCTGCCTTTGGTCTGCCGTGCCAAAGGATGCCTGACTAGGGGCGAGCTTAGTCGCAAGCGTGCCGACCGTCCCGGAATCGGGCTCCCCCGGGTACTATAGTGCCTTCACTCACATGACTGCATGCAGGGCTCTGCTGGGGCTGACCTCCATCCTCCCTTGCGGCTCGTGGGATTCACTAAGACAAATTTAATATACCTAATTTGTCGAAAATGGGCGCGACGCGGTTCGCCACCCGTCCGTCACGTCCTGATTCTCACGAGGGCGAAAAGCGACCAATGACGAGCCGTTTCGCTGCGATGAATGGCAGCGGATGGAGCTCTGTGGTCTCTGCCAACCCCGGCGGGGGATAGGCGTGAATATATAATAAAAAAAAAAATTTTCACTAACAATTTTTTCAACAGTCCACGTAGACCATTAAGAGTACCTAATGGTTTCCATTGAAGCAGATGTAAAGCGATAGTTTATTGTAAACAGTAATTAGCTATCAAACAATTCACCGCAATGTTCAAAGCGGTCAGATTCAAATTGAGACTATGTTTCCGCTGTCAAATTTGTGCGTACTAGTATTAGTTTCGCTACAACATATTCGCTACAAATAGTGGTAACCGTATAATATTTATTCGTAGCAACATATATATATATATATATATATATATATATATATATATATATATATATATATATATATATATATATATATATATATATATATATATATATATATATATGTGTCAGGCGTACTTTGCGGAAAAAAAAAGAAAAGACTTCGGTTGTCTTCCGTAGAGTCTACTATACCTGAATATGCCTCGTGTTGGGACGAAATACGTGTCGTTTACAAGTTGGAAAAGTGGTAATGTGTGTTTGGTGTCGTGTATAGTGAAGAATTGATGACCGATTTTCGATAAGTTTTTGGTTTAAGTTCCAAATAAATCCACTTCATCCAGCACAAAAAACACACATTATTAATTTTCTGTTATTGTTTTGCTTGTCGCGGATCTTAGCTAAGTAAAACTTTTAACTGTCCACATATACCAAAAAGTTATACCACTATATACAGACAGTCCATCCTATTCATAAATTAAATGCTCAGCATTTTTAGTAGCAATTTCAAATTTCATTAAATTTTTCAGACTAAGATTTACCTTAGATTTTTTTGGCTTATATATGCCCCACTGCTGAGCACGGGTCTTTCCAATTCCAGAGGAACGGACGTTAACCCATCACGCTTGTCCAGAATGGATTGGCGGGGTTACTAGACTCGGAATAAATATCTGTAGGCTATACATATATTTATTCCGATGCGGGAATCGAACCCGCGACCATTGATTCCTTGGGCAGGGGGCACCGCCACTGAGCCAATTGGTCGTCTTAGATTTAGAGACGATTTATTAAAAAAATATTTTAATGTTCTTTTGGACCATAAGACGCATCGAAATTTAAATACATTTTTTATTGAAAAACAGTGTCCCTTGAAGTCTTAAGTATAAGGTAAATGTTTTTTTTCAAAAAGTAGGCAAGAGTTTCACATCATCATCATCAACAGCCTGCGGTCTACTGCTGGACATAAACCTCCACCAAGAAATATCACCTAGACCGATCTTCGGCTTCACGCATCTAGTTTCTGCCAGCCGTCCTCTGCAGATCGTCGCACCATCTAGCCAGGGGCGTTACACATACATTCCAATCCAAACCTATGTTTGGATTGGAATGTATGTGTAACGTGTATGTTTGCAAAAATGCTGGAGACCGCATTTTTGCTGTTATGTGCATATAATGTTCACATCTTTAGTTTCACATAATGGTAAGTAATCACCATTTTACCGTGTACTTTTACCTCGTCCGCAAAAAAGTTGATTTTATATTGTGGTTGGATTCTCGTAGACAGACAAACAGAAGAATCCTTGCAGCGAATAGACGTTTCTTCGGACTACCACGATACTTTCGCTCAAAAATACTCTCAAGAAGTATTAAACTGCTTCTGTATAAAACCTTGCTGAGACCCATATTAACGTACGGCTCGGAGTGTTAGATGCTGATTAAAGAAGTCGAAAAATCTCTACTCACCTTTGAGAGAAAATAAGAAGCCTAAGCTCAGATGGCTAGATGGTTCAAGGACGACTTAAAGGCAATTGGTGTGAGGGGCTGGAGGCAAAAAGCTAAACGAAGAAAAATTTACTGAACCAGGCTAAGGCTCACCCGCGGCTATAATGCCTTGGTGATGATGATTGGATTCGCGTATTGTTTTGACTTATCTCGGCCGGGTCGGAATTTATAAAACAAAGATAAGCGAAAAATCGATATTCAATTAAATAAATTAATTATGCGTAAGCGATTCTGTAGCCCATGAATATGGTAATTAATTTTCGATTCAAATTCATATTCGATGTGGTTCTGTTTAATTGGTTTTCTCGAGCACTGGATTGGAAAATATCTTATTGGATGCCTTATATACCTCTGTAATAGTGAGATGTCTTTATTATAATTTATTTTTTCAAACCAATATAAAAGCACTTTTATAGGATCGACAAGGAAACGATTTCTGTAGTGGTAGAGCCACATTGCAGATGAATACTTTATCAAGAATGACATGATATTTGTCTGTAGCATGAATTGGTCGGTTCGCCCGGGGAAGTACCACACTCCAGCAGAAAACCGGCGTGTGAGTGGTAGTTCAGCTACCGCGCTTCGTTCGGTGAGCGGTTGAGTTCTGGAGGGTCAAGCAAAGGTCATCTAGCTACTCCGGATATACGTATCCAGTCTCTGCGTGTGAATGTGAGTGGAATGGTGGATGAAAATATGAATGAGTGTGAAGGAAGCAAGGCAGGTGTGTGGGGTTCGTAGCGGATGGAGATCTGTGGGCTCTGCCTACTCGTGGGAGACAGGCGTGACTATATGTATGTACTGAACATCACAATAGAATTTTTTAAATAAACTCCATTTGTTGTTTTGCATTTTTCTCCGCCGTGTTCACCCGGTTGGCTTGGTTGTTCGTGCATCGGGGTTACTTAACGCGTCGCCGCTCGCCACGGTTCATTGAGCTTTGACTTGTTGATGCATCTCTCGGTTGGTTCACGTATTCCCTACCTACTTAAAACGAACGACACTTCTGACTTAGACATAAAAATCCTACTAATATAATAAATGCGGAAGTTTGTGAGTATGGATGTATGTTTGTTACTCTTTCACGAAAAAACTACTGGACGGATTTGGATCAAACTTTACAGTAATATAGGTTATACATCGGAATAATATATAGTGATTAATTCGGACTGTGATTGACCGCCAGCCATATAGGGCGTGTGTCGTCGATGTGTAGAATGAATGAAAATAATATCTAATAATAGATCTTCTTCTTCTTAGAGTGCCTCTTGAAGGTTGACAGCCAATTCAGCACAACTCTCCTCCTCCTTCGCGAAGTGCTGATATTACGTAGCCAAGACTTTCTTTTTCGCCCAACTTGTTTTTGCCTGCGACTTTTCCCATCATGAATGAATAGATAAAAAATACATAAATAGTAGATCATCAATAAAAGATAAATGCAGATAAATTAATAAAATAACAAGTAGTTATTAATAAGATCTTAGGTGAATAGCGAATCTAATCAGAGATATATCTTGTATCGAGGCAAATGTACCCTATGGTGGATGCGGTCAGCTAATTGAATGAGGCGGAGAATCGCCAGCCACTTCGTTAGTGAAACTAATTGCTGGCGAATGTAATGTACTCCAACAGAACTCTCTTAGATAAGAGAACAAAAATAGTTTTTACTTTGAAAATTAATCAGTTATTCGCTAATTAATACATTTACTAATTACTATAAGACTGAATGGGATTGTTGAATAATTTTCAGTAAGTGTTCGCGTCAATAGTATGCAGATACAGAGTATAAATGTCGCTACAGCTCACTTGGGCTTTGTATGTATTGCAGTGACGCGATTGTGTTAAGGTTGTGTGATGTGCTTGTACAAATCCAAATAAACTTATACAACTGAATATTTCAGCCTCCAGTCGTAAGGCTAACTCTTATTGAATATTGGTAGAAAATAGTAAGCATACATTTACTGATTATTTGGCCTATAATTCTGTCATTGGGTACCCTATACTATTTTGATCGTTTGTACGACCATGACAAATAATTCAATATATTTATTGAAACCTTTTTTGTCAAAATTATAGCATCATCAACACAAACGGGTACGTCGTGTAGGTGTCTACAAAGACCGTGAAATAATTCACAATGATACGCATTTACACTCGTAAAATACGTACGTGGTTTTATATAAATTGTAGCACTTGAGAATTCTCTAGAAGTAAGCGACATGCTCCTTAGTACCACGTCAGCAGTAATTCTACGACGTCACGTCGAGTAGACATAATCTACAGTAGTCTACAATGAAAACCATCGTTACGTGTAACTTAAATTTGGCGTAATTAAATTAGAGAATTATGTAGAATTATTACTTTTAATAGAAACACACAAAATGGAATTTTTAAACATTTGACAGGTAAATATACTGACGTTTATTTCAACTGATTTTATACACACACAAGAATATAATATGAATAATTGTATGAAGGGTATATAATGAACATGTATTATTATCGACTCAAAAAAGTGAAAACGCTGTAAACGACACAGATGTCAAACTGCATATTCGGATAAGAAAAAAATACTGCGTCGAATGGTCTGAGTCTCAGAGCTCTACTACTAATATAATATTTTGTACAGCGTTGAAACTGACTGTTTTTGAATAATCAGATACAATTTTGTCGGAAAAGCTTAAGTTTTTTTGACTCTGGTGGTAAGATTTCAATTTGCGGTTTACAAAGTTTTAGATTTTTTGCGCCATTATATACACACAACAAACAAACACACACACACACTTACCGCAAACTGAAAATGGGCGATGGCTCAGTTAAAACATCGACTCATTGAGCAGAGAATATTAATGAGAATAAAGTTTACCATGAATGTTCAATCAAAGACTTTTTTATGGAATAGGAAGGCAAGCGAGCAGGCATGTCACCTGATGGGAAGCAATCAACGCCGCCTATAAACATCCGCAGTGCAGAAGCGTTGCCAGCCATTAGGCATTGCCTTTACGAGAGGGGGGGTTGGGTATCCGGAACTCAACCGCTCACCGGACGAAGCGCCGTAGCTAAGCTACCACTCAGACAGCGGTATTCTACGGGAGTGTGGTATTTCGCCGGGCGAGCCGGCCCACTAATGCTACAGACAAATAACATGCCGTTCTTGACAAAATATTCGTCTGCAGCGTGGCTCTGCTCCTTTTATTGTTATACATCCTCTTTTATATGTATATCCTAAAAATAGGCACTACTCATTTTTGGAGGTATGAATATTTATCCATCACGCTTGTCCAAGGCAGATAGATTAGTTGAAAAAAATCACAATCGCAATAACTTTAATTAAAGTTTGCTATATCAGTCTTATTGGCACTTTTAGTAGCGCTTCATAGGGGAGGCCTATGTCTAGCAACGGAATACCGCAGTCTGTTGATGGAATGATTATTATTATTATCAGTCACAAAGTTCCATCTGTTACCCTTCATCGCAGCGAAACGGCTCTCCATTGGTCGCTTCTCGCCCTCGTGAGAATCAAGATGTGACGGGTGGCGAACCACGTCGCCGTCATTTTTCAACAAATTAGGTATATTAAATTCGTCTTAGTGAATCCCACGAGCCGCAAGAGAGGATGGAGGTCAGCCTCAGCAGAACCCTGCATGCTGAGGTAAGGCACCATAGTATCCGCGGGAGCCGATCCCGGGACGTTCGGCACGCTTGCAACTAAGCTCGCCCTTAGCCACCCATCCTTTGGCACGGAAGAAAGGAAATGCGGATTAGAGGGTTACCAAAAGACTCGGAATAAATATTTATATATATATATATATATATATATATATATATATATATATATATATATATATATATATATATATATATATATATATATAACATTCTCCCCGTCACTGAGCCAACCAGTCGTCTTTAAGAGTTCTATATGTAGATTCTGTTATCTTTGACTTCAACACAAATTCATCATCAAAATTTTCTGTACTCTTTACGGCAAGCCTCCAAGGATAGCCTAGAGCCTATAGGCCTCTAATACGCACAAGCGGTGTAATCGTCCATTGAAAAAGATTGATCTAAACAATAGTATTCCGCAAAGTAACTCCTGACTTCATTAACTATCCTAATCAACTTACAATGTACATAATACAGAATACAATTTCATCGTCGCATATGTAGAAAGACCACATACATAATACATTACCTTAATACAAATATAATTCGTACCACTACAAAGCCTTTCGCTAATTAGGGTCTGGCGTCGTAATACGAGCGGAAATATTGTATCATGCCGTAGTTTACAGGCAACGAAGTTATTTGAATTACTATGGGAAAACTACAAGTCACCTTTTATAATGATTCTTATGTATTCTACGGAATATAGCCGTCAAAAAAAGTTGCTTGTTTGGCTCTATGAGGCAGGAACAAATCGTTGCAACTAATCCTGATAGGATAATGTTCCGACTCACGAACGAGGCACAGATAGAAGGTGATATATTATATATATATATATATATATATATATATATATATATTTATATGTATATATATGTATATATATATATATATATATATATATATATATATATATATATATATATATATATATATATATATATATATATATATATATATATATATATCAGCCCGCGGCAGTCCACTGCTGGACATAAGCCTTACCCAGAGCGCGCCACCTAGCCCGATCTTCGGCTACACGCATCCAGTCTCTGCCAGCCGCCTTGCGCAGATCGTCGCTCCATCTAGCAGGAGGGCGTCCCACACTACGTTTGCCGAGTCGCGGTCTCCACTCCAGCACTCGTCTACTCCAACGATTGTCGGTTCTCCGACAAACGTGTCCAGCCCATTGCCACTTCAGTCTGCTAACTTGAAGAGCAATGTCGGTGACTCTGGTTCTCCGGCGAATTTCTTCATTTCGAATTCTGTCCACCAGAGAAACCCCGAGCATAGCTCTCTCCATAGCCCTCTGAGCGACTTTGAGCTTGGCGAGGAGACGGACTGTCAGTGTCCATGTCTCGGCACCGTAAGATATATATATAGTATATATATATATATATATATATATATATATATATATATATATATATATATATATATATATATATATATATATATATATATATATATAAGAAATGAGTGTATGTCTATGTTTGTGTCACAAAGTCGCACATTTTTCGCGCTGTATATATATATATATATATATATATATATATATATATATATATACAGCGCGAAAAATGTGCGACTTTTGTGATACGAACATAGACATACACCTTATTTCTGGAGGAATGGACATTAACCCACATATATTTTTCCCGAATATGAATATTCGAACCTGCGACCATTGATTCTGATGGCAGTAGCTGCCTGACTGAATTAGAATCACAGATAATTAGACATCCTTCTTTTTAAGAGCGATATCCCAATTAAAAATTAACAGAAATCATCTTTTTTCCTGTTCCGTTTAGATAGATACTCTTGATTCAATGAAGGAAAAGTCAATTTGTTTATATTTTTTCGTTTCATCCCCTTTACCCAAATTGTTCCAATTAGTTTCTGCGGACAAGGAAAATTGCAATAAACCGTTTGGATAACTGCCAATAGATCTTTACACTGCCTCACTCGTTACTCGCGATCTGCTTCTTTTTCAACTTTGTATTTCATTATTTTATGAATCATTAATGATAGACCCATACTACTAAGGAATTGTTCGGAATAATTCTGACCAATAACGAACTTTTAAGAGTTCCTCTTCGACTTGCGAATGTTGGCAGCCAATTCAGCACCATTTTCCTTCTCCTTCGCGAGGTGCAGCAGTTCTGGAGCACTCGCTATCTCGGTCCACTCCCTGATGTTATGTAGCCAAGACTTTTTTTCGAACAACTTGTCTTTTGCCCGCGATTTTTCCCATCATGATCAGTTGCAGCAACTTTTACCTGTCATGTCTCATGATATGACCCAGGTAAGCAAGCAAAGCTTTCTACCTTTGGCGGTCTGCTTCACGTTCATGTTTTTTCTTGATATGTTGGAGAACCCCGTCATTGGCCACCCTTTGAGATTAGCTAATAGCGAGCATCCGTCTATATGCCCACGTTTTCTGTGGTCTTCTTTAAGCGTCCAAGCCTCACATCCGTATAGAAGAACGGGCCAGATGCAACAGTGGAGCATTCTAATGCGTAGGTAAAGTTTGAGGCTGCGTTTACAAAGGACACGTTTCATCTTGTTGAAGGAGCTACGAGCAACTGAACAACTCGCCATAAATAAAAGTTTCATCTAGATGAATGGCGATCCACTGCGGTGAGTTTTTCCCGAAACTTATTTCTACGCACCACAGCCCCGTTGAACCAGCTACATTCAGCGGTGTTTCTGAACCGATCCTCAGTAGTACGGGTTTATCGCGTCTAACTCTTATCACTTGTCTAAGGCGAATGATTCTCTAGTCCATTATGCCTGATGATGTCTCGTGTTGAGGCGAAACACCTATCGTATTCTTTGTGAAAGAGTGGTGGTGTGTGTTTGGTGTTGCTGTTAGTGGTTGGTAAGTGGAAAGTTGCTGACGGCCGTTTTTTCGGTAAGATTTAGTTTATAATAACTTCCCCGTAAATCCGTTTCTTCCAGTAAAAAACACACATTATTATTTTTCTATTATTGTTTACTTCTCGTGGATCTTAGCTAAATAAAAATTCTGACAGTCCACATTAATATTATACTATTTTACATTAAATAAACAAAGATAAAAAATAAATAGGTGTACATAGAATAAAAGGATTTTATATTTATTTTATTTTTATTTATTTGTAATTCTTAACAAAGAAAAAACTAAGAAATTTATATTATAATTATATAATACCGTAACATGAGATCTATTACATGAGTCTTGTTTACAAGAAAATGTTCTTGTTATCATTACGGTGGGTCAAAGGGTCTGTGAGAGATCAGATTTTCCTTCATTAACTTTGACCACTTGGGAACTGAGGGTAGACTTGTTGTTCATTTATATCTGATATATTTGGACACAGTAAGTTACTTGACCTATTTATTATAGTAATATTGCTTGTTATTTTACTAAATACATATTTTATTATTTTTAGATTTTTAGAAAACTTCTATAGCCGCGTCCCAAGACTCTGGGTAGGGAATAAATCTATGGGTTCGCGTCAGCAACATGCTAATGCTTAAGGCATATTTACAGCTATGAGTATAGCTATAGACATACTTTAAATACAGTTAACGCGCGCGCAGCTGCCTATGTACACGCATCACGTCAACACATTGTATATACCCGATTGTGTGTGTGTTGGACGCTATATGGATGAATAAAATTTCGTGAGTCGCGTCAGCAACATGCGGTAGCAATAGCAGCATATCTGTAGCTATTACCCTCATGTTATACTATTGGTGTTGTGTACGTCTATACAAATAAAGTTTAATTTTTTAAACTTCTTTCTATTGTGTTGTAATTTGATTATTTCAATTGTTGAATTGTCAGATCATTGTGCAGTACAACAGTAAGTTCTAAATATGTTATTAATATAATATTATATTACAATTAGTTTGAAATTTAAAAATATAGTTTTAAGTTTTCACTTCTTTCGGCAGTCCTCATGACTTCCTCCGATTTTTGTTTCATTTTTAAATTATCACAGACGAACGATAAATTTATATTTAAATTCAAATTTTCTACATTTAGACTTCGACTTTCGACTTCCAAGGCGGATTGGGGATGCACTCTCTAATTTATCCTTCAAACATCAACACCAAGATGCTAACTTCGCCACTGAGCCAATTAAGTCATTAATAATTTTAATGTGTACAAAGCGAGGTGACTTGGTTGTTGGCTAAAATAAATAATTAGTTAATGGCTGAACAACTTTGTTTATACAGCCTCTTTATATCCCACTGCTGGGCACGGGGCCTTTTTATTTCTGGAAAAATTAACATTAACCCACTATTCTTGCCTAAGGCGGATTGGCGATACACTCTCTCAATCGAACTCTCCACTATTGATACCAAGACGTCAACTGTGCTATTGAGTCAATCAGGTCATTGATAATTGTTGTACAAAGCAAAGTGACGGAACTTGGTTGTTGGCTAAAATAAATAATACTTTAATGGCTGAACAACTTTGTTCATACAGCATCTTTATATCCCACTGCTGGGCACGGGGCCTTTGTATTTCTGGAAGAATGTACATAAACCCACTACACTTGTCTAAGGCGGATTGGCGATACACTCTCTCAATCGAACTCTCGACTATTGCCACCAAGACGTCAACTGCGCTACTGAGTCAATTAGGTCATTGATATTTGTACAAAGCGAAGTGACGGAACTTGATTGTTGGCTAAAATAAATAATACGTTAATGGCTGAACAACTTTGTTCATACAGCATCTTTATGTCCCAATGCTGGGCACGGGGCCTTTTTATTTCTGGAACGTACGTTACGTTAATGGCTGAACAACTTTGTTTACACTGTCTCTGTGAACAAAGTTATTCAGCCATTAACGGCTTGGGGTCTTTTTATTATTGGAAGAATGGACATTAGTTAAACATGTATTTTGAGCGCAGTTGCGCTACTGAGTCAATCAGGTCATGATAATATTTGTACAAAGCGAAGTGACGGAATTTGGTTGTTGGCTAAAATAAATAATACGTTAATGGCAGAACTAAACACACGGCATTAGCGTGTGTCATGTACTGCCAGCGAAGTCCTAATTTTCCGGTTTATTGGAAAAGAAATTCGCCAAATTATTTCTTGCGTCCAATAATGTGCTTGGAAAGTTTTTTGCTGACTGCCTGATGTACTGAATGCCTTCAAAATGCGAATCTACACGAAAATTGATTGGCCTATTTATCAATGTTAATGCTAACATCGATTTACTTACTTATCCGTTGGTGTTTCAAAGACTTTCTTGTCAACACGGTGTAATGAATTGTTAAACTAACATACATAATTGAATTTTTATTCGTTTATTGCTAGCTTAAGCTATCGTAAGCGACCTTGCCCGTGTTAAGTGCTTGGTAAAATTAATTTAGTTAAATGTAAACTTTTACTTCAGTAATGTTTTTAATTTTCTCATCCCTATAGCAACGGTTGCTATGGAAACTCATTACGTAATCATGTCGATAGCTTGATTGTTGGAGGATAAGCACTTGACAAATTATATATAAATGTAATATTTTTTTTCGACAAAAGAAATAATTAACATTATTTTTTGTGTCGAAAATAAAGAATTTAATTTGATATCGTCTCTTGCCATACTCAAGAAATGGGACGATGTATGCATACTATATACATTAAAAATTCCTACATTATTTAATATACGTTACAAGTATCAGGTAATATATACACATTATATATTTCCTGGTATTTTAATTCTGAATTTATTTGTTTTTTATTTTATGGATAGAAAGGCAAATGAGTGGGCGTGTCACCCGATGAAAAGAAGGCAGGCCACAGCCATTGCAGAAGGGTTGCCGGCCTTCAAGAAACGTGCAAGCTTATTTTTTGAAGTTTCCAATGTCGTATCGGTCCGGATACACCTCTGGTGGTAGCTGGTTCCATTGAGTAGTGGTGCGTGTAAAGAAGTTTCTGGAAGAACGCACCGTACTGGATCGCCAGTCATCCAGTTATGTCGAGTCAGTATCAATAAAATCTCATACTATACGAGAAATTTATAAAGTGTGAAACAAACGTTCAAACATGTATTTTGATCGCGAATTAATTGGAGCATATAAATTTAACTTGGAGACTTTGCGTATCCGGTTCGTACAAATTAAATTTACCCTGAGATTTCGCTACAGGTAGGCGCAAGATTTACGGCGTGTTCCTTTGTAGGACGTGAAATCTGTCTTGTTAAGTCTCGTTAACTTGACATATTACAGTATGTTAAGCTAAAAAATCGCATAGATTTTAAATTATTATTTATACAGAAAACTACAATATATGACCCAGTGAATTTCTTTTCACCTACAATTCGTTTTGATAATGGTAGGGCCACACTGCAGACGAATACTTTGTCAAGAATGGCATAATATTTGTCTGTAGCATGAATGGACCGGGTCGACCGGGGAAATACAACACTCCCGCAGAAAACCGACGTCTGAGTGGTAGCTTAGCTACTACGCTTCATATAGTGAGCGGCAGAGTTCCGGAGGTCCAACATCCTCCCCCTTCCACTCCCATAATGATACTTTTCTTAAAGGTCCCATAATGATACTTTCCTTAGAAGCGGTGTTGATTGCTTTCCATCAGGTGATACGCTTGCTCGTTTGGAAGGTAAAATTGTTTTTTATTCCATAAAAACAATTTATTTAGATTCAAATTAACGAAAATGATATCCACTCGTAGGCTTATCTTCTGGTGTGTTAGGACTTAGATATGCAATATTTTACTAAATCACACAAAAAAAAACGACAGTTTTGTATAAGAACACGTCCGTTTGACGTATATATAAAGCCGTCACGAACGGCCGAGCCAGTGGAGTCTGTGCGTCTTTCTCTCTCCTGTGACGCACGCTAAAATAAAAACTTAAAAAAATTATACCTACTGTCGTTATACAAAGATCTTGAGTGGTCTTTAGCAAACTGGCAGCGCATAGGAATAATGTATAACGACAGTAGGTTTAATTTTTTTAAAGTTGTGTGTGTCACGGGAGAGACAAAGGCGCATAGACCTCGTTGGCTTGGTCACCTGGAGAATAAGGGATCTCGCGGCCAAAAAGACATACATGGCAATACCGATGGAGTGACGTAGTGATCGTTGAACTAAGCACGCTTTAGACAAGCGATTGGCAAGAGGCAACCCAGCTTCGTGACCAGTGGCGAGTTCTCATAGCGGAAGCCAAGATACACTTTGGGTCGTAGTGCCGACGAAGTAAGTATATATATCGGGTACAAATAAAGTTCAAATTCGAAAAGCAACAATGGTTGTTCTAAGATATTTAAAAAAAAATTTTTTCAAAATATTTGTTTGGAATTGGCTGCCATTCTTCTCCGAGTAGCACTTAAATAATGACAATAATTTATTTTTATATATGTATACATTTTAATAAAAGCATATAAAAAAATAACAAAGGTGTTTCAAAATGCTTTTACACAAGCAAACCGTCCTTTGTGAGGTTCCTCTTAATTACATGTAGTCGTTACACCTGCATTTGAAGCCTCAAATGTATTCACTTGCATTTACGAACGCTTCTAAAGCAGTTAAAATCCCTCTCATTGTGTCTAGTTCGTTACTCTCTATTTACTTCGTTTCCGTGCAGAGGAGGTGCTTCACAAGTGATCTTCTGTAGCAATTTATACTACCACTTCATTCTATAGGACTTGATGAATTGACTTCGGTTTATTTATTTATTTTATTCTTTTTGTACAGACTCTAGTACAAATGCGGACTTTATACCGGAAGGCAGTCCCTACCAGTCAAACTTTGAATTGACGGAAAATATATTATGTAAATTTATAAGTAAGGTTTAAGGGGATGTCAAAATAATTTTTAAAAAATAACTTGGTATGTACAGTAATCAGATTATAAACTATAATACAATTAACACTAATCTAGATCTTTATCAAAAAACGCCTTCAACCAAATCTTCAAACAATCTATTATTATTATTAAAAAAAAAAAACGCAACAACAATATTTTATATATGAAAACCGGGGTCTGAGTTAGCTATCGCGCTTCGCCCGGTGAGTGGTTGAGTTCTGGAGCCCCCCCCCCTCACCCCTCCCCTCATCTTCCCATAATGACCTTTCCTTAAAGGTCGGCAACACTTCTGCACTGCCTATGGCATTGCGTATGTTTATGGGCGGTGGTGATTGGTTTCCATCAGGTGACGTGCCTGCTCGTTTGCCTTCCTATCCCATAAAAAAAAAATACTCAATATATATGACGTTTCTTTCACCACAACAAGAAGCATTTTAAGGTATAGTAGATTCTTAATTATTCTATACTATATTAATTATATTTATATACAATACTGTGGCGTGCCAGCCGTTCTTCTTACGGCAACATCCGGGATCTTTAGGGGGTTTTTATCTTCCTATAAAATTCTTTAAAATTATATTATTTTTATTCTTCCATTTAATTGACAATTATATCTTATTCATATTAATACTATATTATATTTTCCACTTTTCAATTTACAATTTATATATGTGCCGAACGGGTGACATGTCTATATAAAGACGTCAATCGGACAAATATTTTGTTTTAATAGAAAACTATTTCGTTTTAATTTCAAATTACGAATTTAAAAAGAAATAATATAAAAAGTTTTATTGCATTAGTGACATTGCATTGCATTTATTAATGTATCACTATAATACTTAACATGTATTATTATCGACTCAAAAAAGCAAAAACGGTCTAAACGACACAAATGGCAAAAAAATTAATATTCAGTTTAAAAAAAAATTTAGTGTCGAATGGAAGATTTTTTACAACATTTCGTACAACGTTGAAACTGATCCTTTTTTGCAGATATTTTACATGTGTTTTTTTGGCTTAGGTGGTAAGTTTTCATTTTGTGTTTCATGTCAGCATATTCGTTACATATTTTACATTGTTTTTTTATTATATTAGTATGTCATTAACACACTTTTTAATGAATCCCTTTGTGAAGGAATTTCTTTGATTCCGTTCGAAAGATTCACTCCATTTATTGTACCTATAGCATTCGCATTTTAAAACATTTCCTCACGTCTCCCCCATGTTGTTTTAGGGCCAAGGGTTAAATACACTCTCAGACTTGACATTTGTATGAATGTTATTGAATCAAGATAAATTAATTTCCCTTCCCAAGTCATCGTAACTTCGTGCTAAGTTCGCAACTTCGTTACAAGTTACATCAGCGAAGACGCTCAACTCAAACACGACATTAATTGGCGATTAGTAATTTGAAAATATCAATCGCTAACGTTTGTCGGCGATTCAATAATAATCGTTGGAGCAGACGAGTGCTGAAGTGGAGACCGCCTCTTAACCGCAAGCGTACTATATATATATATATGAGATTGAAAATAAAATGTAAATTGATAGTGCGAATAAAGCATGAATAACATATAAATGATGTACAGTGAATAGAAAAATAAATGAATTGAGCAATGGAGGTATAACCATAATCCCATTCGGGAAACCGGTTGGAAGAGGCTGCAGCGAGCCTTTGAGTAAATAGGCAGCCAAATAGGCAGGCAACGTGAAACCACTGCACTAAATCTCCCTTGTTGTCGATTCAGACACACAAACACAATGGATAAAGGTCAAAAGGAAATGTTAATCAAAAAAGAAACGCGATATTCAAAATCATAAAATCAATTTCTTATGTCGAGCAGGTGACATGTGTATCTAAAGACGTCAGTCGAACTAATCTTATTGTTTTTATAAAACAATTTATTTCTTTTTTATTTCAAATTTTATTACATTACGAATTTAAAAAGAAGTAATATAATATAAAAGGTTTTAATATATTCAAATAAAATGTTTTATTATATTAGTGATACGTGGGATGGCAGAAACTGGATGTGTGAAGCCGAAGATTGGTTTAGGTGACGCTTCTTGGGAGAGGCCTATATCCAACAGTGGACTTCAGCAGACTGTTGACGAATCGCTTATTTGTTTAATCACTAGGTACTAAAACAAGGTACAGTCTTAAAGAGTAATATATAATATAAACATAATAACGCCCCGACTATAACTCTTTATATTTGGACATAGCATGGCTACATTTTAACAATAGGCTTATTATTTTTTTTAACAGCCCATATATGTCCCACTGCTGAGCACAGGCCTCTCCATTTCTGGAGGTACGGACGTTAACCCACCACGCTTGTCCAATGCGGATTGGCGGGGTTACCAGACTCGGAATAAATATTTGTAATTCATACATATATTTATTCCGATGCGGGGATCGAACCAGCGACCGTTGACTCCGTGGACGGAGGGCCCCGCCACTGAGCCAATTGGTCGTCTTTTTATTTTACTTTTATTATAATGAAATAAAATAACATTGAAGAGATAAAACAATTATCTCGTGACCTATGGTCGCCGCCAAAGATATCCCGGAGCGATCGCTTTAATTAATGTATTTTAATATCAAAAATATCGAATGTATTTATATGCTAATGAAATTAGTTTGTTGATTCTTTTTCAACTATATTTTGACTAGGATAAAAATGAGATAAAAGATATTTTTCTTTTTAAATAGATTTATCGATATAGGAGTGCAGACAAGCAAGCATGTTGCTTAATGGAATTATTAATTGAGTCAGGCGTTACTTTGCGGAAATCCATCACTATGTGACAGTCAAAAGTTTTACTTAGCTAAGATCCGTGACAAGCAACACAATAACAGCCGAAAAGTTTTCAGTTTTCTTCTGTAGAGTCTACTATACCTGAAGATGCATCGTGTTGGGGCGAAACGCGTGTCGTTTACAAGATGGAAAAGTTGTAATGTGTGTTTGGTGTTGTGTATAGTGGTTGGTGAGTGGAGAATTGATGGCCGATTTTCGATAAGTTTTTGGTTTAAGTTCCAAATAATCCTTAATTAGTTTAAGCACAAAAAACACACATTATTAATTTTCCGTTATTGTTTTGCTTGTCGCGGATCTTAGCTAAGTAAAACTTTTGACTGTCCACATGCTTACTCGAAAGCAATCAACGACGCCCATAGACATCCACAGTGCCATAGTTAGTTCAAAAACTTTGCCGGCCTCTAAGAAATGTTTAAGATTGTATTTTCAATGTCGTATATAGGTTCTAAAACACCCCTGACAGTGGCTGGTTTCACAAGGTAGTGGTACGTGGAAACAAGTTTCGGGAAAAATACCCCGTACTGCATCACTATTCATCCACATGGTGGGCATGAAACTTTTCTTTGCAGCGAGTTGTACGGTAGTAAGATTTAGCGGCCGTAATTGTATCGAACAATTTCTCGGAGCATTCCCCATGGTCAAATCGATAAAAGATGCTGAGAAATGAGATATCTCTCCACAGTGCTAAAGAATCTAGCCATTCGGTGACATATTGTTGTATACATGTCAAAAGTAACCTTAATAGGTGACCTTGTATGAAGAGAGTGATGAGTGTGGATGAAGCAAAGTGTGCCGACGTCGAAAAGCAAATCATAGCAGATGGAGGAGATCTTTGATCACTGCCTACACCGACGGGAAACAGGCGTGACAATATGTATGTATGTATCTAAACTTAATCATCGATTCAATAAAATTTTATAATAGTGGTAGAGCCACGATGCAGACGAATACTTTGTCAAGAATGGCATAATATTTGTCTATAGCATTTATTGGCCAACTCACCCGGGGAAGTACCACACTCCCGTAGAAAACCGACGTCTGAGTGGTAGCTTACCTACCGCGTTTCGTACGGTGAGCGGCCGACTTCCGGAGGCCCAATAACCTCCCCCTCCCTCTACCCCTCCCCCACCTCCCCACTCCCTCCCCTCCCACTCCCCATCCCATTCCTACTCCTATAATGACACTTTCCTTAAAGGTCGGCAATGCTTCCGCATTGTCTATGGCGCTGTGGAAGTCTATGGGCAGCGTTGATTGCTTTCCATCAGGTGACACGACCGCTCGTTTGCCTTCCTATGCCATAAAAAAAAACAATAAATTTAGGAAATACGTATGTTTGTACTAACACGAGTTCGCCTTCAAAAGCCTACATAACAAGCCCCATTACCTCAGCCACTGTGTTGAAATTCAAACGTGATATTGTTGAAAGCTTTGCGTTATACATCTTAATGGCCGGGAAAGACATAAAGAAGGCAGTAAAATGTACAAAGCAATCGGCCTGGGTGCTATATCATAGAGTGGTATGCGAGCTGGCGTTTTGGTATACATAGCTCCTACGTTCTTTGACTATGACTAGATCATGTAATAATAATGGTATTATTTATGGTTAAAAGCTGCCTTTCGCATCATATCCACCAGAGAAACATATATATCGTCACGCTTGTCTCCCGTAAGGATAAGCAGAGACCACAGAACTCCTGCATTTGAACTGCTATGATCTCGGTATAGTTCTCTTGCTTCCTCCACACTCATTATTCTCCTCATGCAAGCCCGCCGGTTAAGGGTGCTCTTGACCTGGCCTTTCTTAAAAACTTTAGCAATTTGGTCAAGGTATGTTTTCCGTCGTCATCTCCTACCGGCCCTCCCATCCACTTTCGCAACGTATATTTCTTTTGCCAGTCCTCTTTCATCCATCCTCTCTATATGCCCAAACCATCTAAGCATCCCCTTCTCAAGTTTTGTCACAACACTTTCTTTTACTCCACAGCGACCAGAGAGAGAAACAACTAAATTAATACAAAATAAGGAAATGTTAGAAAGCGTATAAGAAAGTTTGAATAGAACGGTAAATTGACTTCAATCCGAAACGCATTACAAGGCATCCTGGAAGTGGGCGGTTCGAAGCACGACCGCCTAATGGTTCGGATGAGAAAACTTTTTCTTTAACAGACTCCTTGTAATGTTTGTTCGCTGTACCGCAAATTGCTTCTCTTTTCTCTCTATGCATACATTAATTTTATAAATGCGCGGGATGTGAAATACAAACGCGAAATTTAATTAGACTCAATATCTATACATATATAAAAATAAATTGCTATTCTTTAGTCTCGCTAAAATTCGAGAACGGCTGGACCGATTTGGCTAATTTTGGTTTTGAATTATGTTTCGAAGTCCAGGGAAGGTTTAAAAGGTGAGTAAATATGATAAAAATATTAGGAATATAGTAAAAGCAACAATTTCGTTTTCCCTGAGAAACTATCCCTACCTGTTAAATATTTTACGTTCGTCCCGTCGTTCAGAAATCAATAAAATTTTAAAGTCATTTAGAAATCAAATTAAAATCAAAAGTGAAATTTTTTTTTTCATTTTTTTAATTGATTACGATTTCTTTTTGTTCCTATTAAGTTTTGACCACATTTTTTACTAATGTTGAAACATTCTGCCACTATCGTTCAGCTTTTTTATTTATTGATTCTGAGACTGTACGCAGTTTGCCGGGTCAGCTAGTATTATAATATATATTATTATTGCAATATATATTAAGCGGTTCATCATGGGTTGCTAGAAGAAGAGTCATGAAAGTAGACTGAGCGTGGTGATAATGAGAGGATTAAGAAGTATGTGTGGTGTAACTTTGAATGATAGAATAAGAAATGAAGATATAAGAGAGCGATGTGGAGTAAAAGAAGGTGTTGTAACAAAAGTTGAGAAAGGGATGCTTAGATGGTTTGGGCACATAGAAAGGATGGATGAAACACGACTGGCAAAAGAAATTTACGTTGCGAATGTGGGTTAACCAAACTGGGTTAAGGGTACTCTTGACTTCGTGTTGGTGTTGACCTTGAGTTGGTGGAGGTTAAATGTTATAAGCAAAACGTCTTTTTGGTCATTCCTTGACAGAAGAGTCGTGGGCCTTATGTTGGTAAAAGCATCTAGCAATGGCGGGTTAACTACACCCCTGGTTGATAATGGTTGCAGCGTACTTGGAGTCTAAATAATTCCGAAAATGTCTGGTGCAGAAAGCAAGAGGAAAACACTGCACGTTCTTCCTACGTTACGTTATGACAAAAAAGCACCCCTGAGGGGGTGTAGATGTCGCCGATTGATTTTCTAACAGGATGGAGAGTTTTGTTAATATATTATATTATATAATATTACGACCGATAGGCTCAGTGGCGGGGTCCTCCGCCCACGGAGTCAATGGTCCCGGGTTCTGCTGGGGCTGACCTCCATCCTCCCTTGTGGCTCGTGGGATTCACTAAGACGAATTTAATATACCTAATTTGTTGAAAAATGACGGCGACATGGTTCGCCACCCGGCACGTCCTGATTCTCACGAGGGCGAGAAGCTACCAATGGAGAGCCGTTTCGCTGCGATGAATGGTAGTGGATGGAGCTCTGTGGTCTCTGCCAACCCCTGCGGGGAATAGGCGTGAAAATATAAAAAAAATTGTATTATTAATATAAAATATTATATTATCTATTATATAATATTACATTATCTTATGTATAAAGTACGGTTACAAAGTTAAAAGAGACAAGAAAGCACTCTCCAACTCAATGAAACTTTACGTCAGGGAAAATATGTAAATTAAATCAAGTGTAACTTCAGTTATATCTACCGTCTGCCTCATTTGCACCCTAGCTTAAGCCGTAAAATTTATAATAGTTAAACAAATCTATAGTCTATGTTAGTGTAAAATCGATTTATTTTTGTTTGGTAGTCAAATTTTTACCATGAAAAATATATCAAAACTCAATCAATTTTATATAATTTAGGATATATGTATAGCTCTGTTATTAAGCATCGGGTATAACTTGTGATACCGTGAGATAATTTCTTCCATTTTTCTATAGCAATGTTAAAATTATTGCTAGCGTTGTTTTTTTTTTTTTAAAAAACGTCGTAGTTTAAACTGATATTTAATAACATTAAAATAATGGTGAAAATTTGGACGTCCATCTGTCAAAGTTAGGTTTAGGTAAGTTTAGGTAAGGTAAGGGTTAATTTCAAAATTTAAAAAGCCGCCATATTGTGCACGGTTAGGATCGTGAGAATGTTCCTTTCCTTGGTGCATCCAAGTTGAAAATTAATCCTTCCTTGGCTTGGTCTATCCCGCCACTAATGAATAATAACCTTAATAATAATATAGTAATAATAATGATTCAACTGTCATTGTACCCATAGTGGTCTCTGTGAATGGACTTATCGGTAAAAATTTGGACGCCCATCTGTCCAAGTTAGGTTTAGGTAAGTGGGTTAAATTCAAAAAGCAGCCATATTGTGCACGGCTAGGATCGTGAGAAGGTTCCTTTCCTTGGATGCATAATCCTTCGTGTGCTTGGTTTATCCCTCCACGAAGGATTAATAACCCTAATGATATAATAATATTATTTTTATAGATTTTTTTTTTACATTAATAATATTGTTATTAAGAGAAAATTATATAGTAATAATTACTTTTATAGTAATAATATTGTTATTAAGAGAGAAATATGTAAATAATGGTAATATAACATTGATTGATAGGTATTAATACGTCTACTTTGTATGTGGTGTATGTATGTGTGTATTTTTATGGGATAGGAAGGCAAACGAGTCGGCGTGTCACCTGATGGAAAGCAATCAACGCCGCCCATAGACAGCCGCAGCGCCATAGGCAATGGAAAAGCGTTGCCGACCTTTAAAGAAAGTGTAATTATGGGGGAAGGGGGGAGGAGAGTTGGGCCTCCGGAACTCAACCGCTCACCGGACGAAGCGCGGTAGCTAAGCTACCACTCAGACATCGGTTTTCTGTGAGATATCTACGGGCGGCGTTGATAGCTTTCTATTAGGTGACGCGCCTGCTCGTTTGCTTTCCTGTCGCATAAAAAAAGCTCTCTGACCAATAAAACATTTTGTACAGCGTTGAAACCTTAAAAGAAATCTTAAAAGTTTTTTTGGCTATGGCGGTAAGTTTTCCTTGTGCGGTTTACTTCGTTTTTATTATATATTTTAAATTATTTTTTAATTACAAAATTATTTCATTAACACACTTTATAATGAATTCCATTATGAAGGTTTTTTTATTCGGTTCGAAAGATTCACTCCATTGATTGTCTAGCACTCGCGTTTTAAAACATAAAAGCTGGCAGGTCACAACAATAAAACGTAATGGCTTCGCCACTGGCGACATTATTTTTATCAGTAAAACAGGAATAAAGTTGTTATAAATGTAGATATATCTTATTTCTTATAACTTGCATGTGCACTGTAGTGATACTTTGATAAATGTATCACTAATGTAATAAAACAGTAGGTATAATGCTGAATGACTATTTTACCCCCTATTTATATCTGAGATGTAAAATAAACTAATTTCTTTTTTATCACAATTTATTAGCTGAAGGTTATAAAGAGTAAAGATCGAAATAAGACAGAAAAGAATAAGTATTGAATTGAAATTAATTATCTGACAAAGAATATAATATTACGTTAGAATACATTTAAGTTATTGTAAGTTAAAACAGACACGCGTTCAACGCGGGATATCGATCTGTACTGTGGCGTAGCCGATCTCCAAGCGTGACGATGAGCAAGCCCGTCATGCGCGGGAGCAGGGGGTACGGTAGCATATATAATAAAGATAATTTATTATGTTCGCGCGGTGTGTCTGTTTGTTGAAAGTATATTATAAATATATTTATTTATTATATGTTTATTAATAAATTGTAAGTGTATTTGTATATATATATATATATATATATATATATATATATATATATATATATATATATATATATATATATATATATATGTATATGTATATATATGTGTGTGTATTTTTTTAAAGCCGAAAGTAAATTAATAGACATGCTACAAAACTTGAATAATTCCCGCCGCCGAATTCTACAACCGCACAACTCGCCGTAAAGAAAAATTTCATCCCCACCACCTGGATGAGTGGCGATATACTACGGTGCGTTTCTCTCGCAACTTCTTTCCTCGCACCACCAGTTTGTGGAATCAGCTACCCTCGGCGGTCTTTCCGAACCGTTACGACATTGGAACCTTCAAAAAACAAGCCTATACATACCTAAAAGGCCGACAACGCTTCCGCGACTCCTGCGGTGTCGCGGTTGCCCGTGGGCGGCGTTGATTGCTTTCCATCAGGCGACACGCTTGCTCGTCTGCCCTCCTATCCCATAAAAAAAAATATGAATATATTAAAACCTTTTATATTATATTACTTCTTTTTACATTCGTAATTTTAAAATTTAATATAAAAAATAAATAAATTGTTTTAGAAAAACAATAAGATTAGTTCGAATGATGTCTTTCGATAGACATGTCACCTTTCCGATATAAGAAATTTAGATTGAATATAAAATGTAAAGTGAAAAGTGAAATTGTATAGTAAAATGTAAAGTGAAAATAAAATTTAATATTAGAATATTATTAAAATATGTAATTAATAAAAAATGTACAATGATACAATCGTAAATCAATTTCATTTGAAAGCTTTTAATTATATAAACGAAGATAAAAGCCCCTTAAAGATCCCGTGTGTCACCGTAAGCAGTACGGCTGGCACGTCACAGTATACAAAACACACACATTCACCTACACAAACACGCATGCGTGCGCATGCGCACACATATACTCATGCACACACGCATACTCACACATGAAAACATACATATCTCACACTCACACACGCACACGCATGCACGAGTTCGAACATAAACCTCATTAGTGTAAACATAAAAGGTATATTTTTATGATAAGTCGTTACTGTATAGATTTTTATATACATATTGTGTCTAGTTTTTATATTGTTTTGATTTTCCAACGTGTTGTTATCTGTTATTGTTATATATTTATCAACTTGACACTGGAGTCCATCCGAACTCAATTAAAACAAAATTTGATTCAAAACTAGTGTAATCTCGATAATTTTTAACAATATAAATTATAACTTGTCTAGTTAGCATAAGAACTTGAACAGAACAAGGAAAAAGTCACATCACACTCGCACTGACACATTACATTTTATTTTTCTACCCGCTCATATTTTTATTGCGAATAATAAAGAATAAATACGGTTAAATCGTAAGCGCGAACAAGCTTTATTGTTATACAATTGTCTTCTATATACGTTATAAGTAGTAAGTGGAAAGTTCTATCTCCATTACCCGAATGAATGGCTGTCAAGTATGGTGCGTTTTTGCCTGAAACTTCGCTCCATGCACCACTACTTTGCGGAACCAGCTATTTCTAGCGATGTTTCAGAATCATCACAACGCGACCTTCAAAATTCACTACCAAAATTTCATAAAGAAGTTAGAATCCAACACAAACACACATCCTCACACTCACACACACACACACACACACTCGTACGGAAAATCTATATCGAATACTATAGGGGAATCCCTTTTCTTGTTATCAAAAGCTGAGTCACTTCCTTTGCCTAGGGTAAGATTATATATAAATATATTAGATTATAAGATTTTTTTAATAGTCAAGTATAATGCAAGTTTAATATAAATAAGTTTATTAAAGTATAAATAAGTTTATTATCTTATTCAGGCAAATAAAATATTTTATTTATTTTATTTAATTAAAAAAAAATATTTATTTAAAATACATGCCGATCTTTGAGAAATGTGTATGCCACACATTACTCAAAGGTCGGCCTTGCTTGTGCAATGCTTATCGCACTGTTGATATCTATGGGCGGTATTGATTGCTTTCCATCAGGTGACACGCCTGCTCGTTTGCCTTCTTATCCCATAAAAAATCTGTTGTGTTTATATAAATAAGAAAGTTAGATTCATGCTTTTGAGTCAAAGGATTTATCAGATATGCAAAAGAAAAAGTGGTTCCTCAAATACAAAAGTTTGTCCCCGTTTCGCTTTTCAAGGGAGTAATGTCACAGAGCTTTTATCTTTAATAAGATATTTGGGAGGCCACACAAGAAGGGTTTTGAAACTAGAAGCATTTTAGGTTGTCTTACTTTTTGTTGTAGCGTTTTCTTTTTCGCATTAATTTTCTGTTTGATTCGTTTAATTTTCTGGACTATGGATAGGCCTCCCCTAAAAGCCCCACCTAGCATCTTCGGCTTCATGCATCCAGTTTCTATCACCCGCACTGCGCAAATCGTCTCCCCATATAGCCGGAGGCGTCCCACACCACGTCCGGGCGACCGCCAACTCACTTGCCCAATGTGGTGACTACGGGTAAACACCTCATTTTCCGTCCAATATCTGCTCAACAAAATACGAACGAACTTAACGTGTCAACCCAATATAAATGAGCTGACACGTTTTTTTAACTAATATATAGGTTAACGAGAAAGCAGGTAATCTGGTGGTAAGCAAATACTTTGCTGTTGAACATCTGCAATACCAAAGGCACTGTAGATGCGTTGCCGACCTTAGGGTTAGGAGGTGGACAGAAGGATTTAAAGGGAGAGATAGGATGGAGGATTAGGACGGGAAAAAGAATTAAAAGGTAAAGTACCATGTCTTCACCGAAAACCAACTTTTAAATTAAAGTTTCAATATAGCATTTCATTTTATTCAAATCTTTGAACTTCTACCTTTTCACTTTTATAGTTCTCTTCTTCTCAATCGTTTGCACTCCAACTTCTGATGGTGGACTGCTTTAAGCTTCGTCATCGTTTGATGACCATGATGTTCCTCCACATGTGTTCATTTATCGGACCATTGCGGTGAACTGTCTAAGAGAATGGTCGGTTCAACGCTATGGAGTTCTACTTCGCGGTCTTTTCCTTTCTATTTTGCCCTGCTTGTACTGTTATAGTTAGTAACTAACTTTTATAGTTATAGCACTTTTACAGTAACTAACTTTGAGGACCTTTAAAGCGACGCGAGCGTTTCGGGCGTCTGCCAAATTGTAGTGAAATCGGTCTACAAATGACGATTTTAGCTTTGTACGGCGGCCATCTTGTTTTCCACCATTTTGGATTTTTAGCAAATCCCTTGAGCTACTGTAGGAGAGACACACAAACAATGGTAAACCTGACAACCTGATCTCTGTGCCCTGTCACCTGCTCAGCAGATGACCTTGTGAGGGCAACAGATGTATCAGTGGCCAAATCCTGGGCTGGTAGCATATGATTACTGACTCGAAGAAGAAGAAGAATGCAAAGTGTCAGTGGGAGGAACAAAAAAACGAAGGAAAGAGGACATGTTAGTGGTATTAGTAAGGACATTGTTTTTTTTATAAACAAAACCTATGGTTTATTTCACACATATTTTCAATTAATTTACGCACGTTTTTAATTTAATTTAATTTAAGTTTTAAAAACATATAATTTAATATAAAATAATTGGGTGTAAATCTGTTTGATTATCTTCCCTTTTTTTGAACGTTAATTTTGTACAATTAAATTGTTAAGAATTAATGAATATTTAGTAGTTTATCTGGGTATAAATTCAACATCTACATTGCATGCCCTGACTTGAACGCTTTGCTTGCTGTATTTGATTCCACCTTCATGAATGTGTGTTTTCACAGTAAAGTTTCGAAGTAAATGCACTAACCCCGATTTTGCTTGTAGTGTCGCATATCTCATGCCCAAACATAGTCTGTTACCTTTTCCGAAAGGCATAAAAAAGTTGTCACCGATAGTTTTTCTATTTTCACTCGAGAATCTCTCCGGATTAAAGGTTTCAGGTTCAGGAAACAATTTAGGATCGTGATGAATTTCGAAAATCGGTGTAAATAACTTAGTCCCTTTATCGACTCTTATATTTCCTACAGGTAATACTGTGTTATGTACACATTGTCGCGTCAGAAATCCTATAGGAGGATACATTCTCATTGCTTCATTGAACACCATTTCCAAGTATTCCATCTCGTTGACAATATCGGATGTTATTTTGCCTTCGTGTTTATCGAAGGCTTCATCTATTTCATGGTGAATTTTCTGTAAAGCCTCGGGATTTCTGCCAAGCTCAACAATAGTTGAGAATATAGACGTAGCGGTGGGTTCAACACCTGCAACGAAGAAGAAAAATGCCTGAGCTGCCAGCAGTTCATCCGAGGGAACCAATTCGCAGCCGGTGTCATTGTCTTTCAATATTCCAGCTTTTTGCAAATTAACACATATATCTGCGAAATCGTGCTTCTTTACGTCTTCTATCTCTCGCTGTCGGATGACTTGTTTGATTGCGCCTATGAAAAATTTTTCGTAATCTTTGAATATTTTGATGTCTAATATTTTAAATAATTTATTACTCAACGAAGCGAGCGCGAATTGAATGTTCTGCTTTGTGGTTGACCTCATCGCCTTTTGGGCCATGTCCAAAAATGGCGAATCGAAAACCGATTCAACTCCAATTCCAAAGACGGCAGCTCCGATCGCAGCGCTGCAAAAAGTCGAGAGCGTGTTAAAAGCGTCCCCTTTCAGTTTTTTCGGATTGTCTTTCAAAAATTTCACAAAATCACGGGCACTTTTATCCATTATATAATACATGCTTTTTAACTTTGAAGATGTAAACAGAGGTGTCATGCTTTGACGCATTAGCTTCCATCGATTGCCATTCATTAATAGTATATTGTCACCAAGGAGATCTCCTTCATTTATATCAAAGCCTCTGTGATTGAAGAAATTGAAACCCGATTGTAAAACAAACTGTACGTTGGTAGGATCTTTAACGTAAAGTGCTGGCGTAAGAAGAGAACCCACGCCAACAGCTGGTTCATCAGGATACATCCTATATAAATTCTTAAAGATTTCAAAAAGAGCGCGATCTGTGGTCACAAATTCTCCCAACGGTCCAAATACTCTACTTTTTGTATAAAAAGGCACACCCCTGTTCTTCCAATACAATTCATTGTACTTCCCGATTAAATTAATTATCGCCCAAACAGCTCCAATAAAAACTGAAATTGTTACAAACATTTTCACAATCCAACTTATTTCTTTCTGATTCAGTACAATAACTAAATTAATTAACACATCTGTACAGCACACAATCTTGTGATTTATTAAGTAATTGTTGTGGAAAATATATGCAAATAACTTATCTAGAAGTTCAAAGGGCATTATAAAGCTGTGTTCATACTGTCAACTTCATTATTACTGTCTAAGTTTAAGTGAAATATTTAATTAGTTGCTTCATTGTAGTTTTACCCATATTAAGGGGCGACGGTGCGTCGAAGAGGAGTTTTAAAGTTTAATACGGAAGAAAATAGTAGAAGTGAAGGTATAGAAGTAAAGTGAAGAGAAGTGAAACTAGTAGCCGTAGTAATTCATTTTTACGATCCCTGAACCCTAGCTCGTTATAGTATTAAACAACTAATTAGCCAAATTTATCGATAAAAAATAATATTAAATAACAGATAATATTAAATGCTTAATAATACGTAATATCAGGGAGTGGATCGGGATAGCAAGTTCTCCAGAAGTGCTGCACCTCGCAAAGGAGGAGGAAAGTTGTTCTGAATTGGCTGCCAACCTTCGCAAGTCGAGAGGCACTCTTAGAAGAATATTAAATGCTTGATGCTGTTAGAATATAGTACTCGCGATCGTTGCCATATTTGCTATTAGGAGTCTAAGTAGGGTAACCACTAAGATTAACATCTTTCAATTTTCTTTCTAATTCCCATTCAATTATTCTCACGTCCCTGTCAACTGTTTTCGTTTAATAAAAATATTTACTATTATCCATGTCATTACGACCAAGCACTATTTTTCAAACTGCGGTATTGTTTTCTTTATAAACAGGACGTGAATTCAATTACTGGGAGTCCGCCATTTCCTACAGTAAGTGACGATATGTAGCATTCACAACATTAACATACGATTTTTAAGTACCCACCCGTTAGCTAAAGGACTATAATAGTTCTTATAAATATAGATGGCTGAAAAATAAACGTGTTTTGTGCCTGCAAGTATTGAAAATAATTCGAATATTTTGTTTGTTTAGGATACTGGCAACATTTAAAAATAAAACCTCAAAATTTAATTTCACATATTTGTGTTTTGCTCAGTTGTTTATGTCGGCAAATTTAATTAATATAATATTACTCTTTTGTATTCTCCTCTAGTCTAACAAATATTAATGAGTAAATAAATATAATAAATGATTACAAGAGAGTCAAAAAAGTCAAAAATTAAGCATTAAAATGAATATACCTTGTCATCTTGCGTATTTATTCTATTTATTATCGCATTTAAAAGGTGAGTTTATATAACATATTTTTTTCTTTTCTTTGATGGCAATTAGTTATAACTATTATGCCAGTATCAAGTAAAATACGATAACATCAAATCTCTCAAAATATTACTAGTCAGTTTATCACATTACGTCTTGATATAATGATGGCTAGTTTACCAAAATCTTCTATGGACTTTTTCAGTCAACATAAAAAGTAACGATACACGCATTTATTTCATATCATTTCACTTATACGCCTTAAACGAACTATACTGTATAATACGCCACCACAATTAAACAATATAACTGATAATAATATAAGATTATGACAATGAAATAAAAACACAACGTCACTGATGTAATTTAGCAGGAAAAACAACAACATATTTATTTCTTTAATATTTGAATACTTAACTACTATTATTAATAAAAACTAACGGAACAACTAATAAATAAAATAAATATATATCAAAACAGTGTAGAGAGAACACAATTGGCGTAAGAATACAAGGCAAAGTAAGATTAAAATAAATAAAATGTCTAACCAATTTTAAAGACGCAATAACAGTATGTAAGTTATTAAAATGGCAATGGACAGGAGATATGATAAGGGAGAGAGAAGAGAAATGGACAAAAATAGTATCAGAGTGGTATCCAAAGGATGGAAAAAGGAGCAAAGGGCGACAGACAAAATGCTGGGAAGATGGTCTCAGAAGAGTTGCTGGAAAAAATGGATAGGATTAGCAAGAGATAGAGTAGTATGGAAATCTTTGGAGGAGGTCTTTGTTGATTGACGAGCTTAAAAATTAATGATAACTTATGATAACAGTAATAAAGGCTTTATTTATTTATTTTGTTATTAAAAAAATACATGATAACTATATATTGCTAGTTGTCATTATCTTGAACATAAATAAAATGTGTACAGCACACTTACACTAACGAACACACGCACACATACACACACACACAGATACACACAAATAACCTGAACTTACGCTATACTTATATTTATCAATGTTGTGAACGATGTTTTAAATAACAAATGCTATTGAGGCTATCATCGTATTTTAGAGTGTATAAACAAATTTAAATCACGTTTAAAAATAATTTAAACGAACACTTATGTTCATAAGAAATCTCCTAATCCCTGATTTCAGTTTCAGATACCTTCAGTCAGTATGTTTCATTTAATCACAAATTATTTCAAGCAAATTCATGCAACAATAATCACACATTGCTCGTCGAACATTTTTTCGACGTCATTTTCACGGAGTTTCAAAATGTGCCGCCGGTGTGTGTTTGCGTTAGAATGTGTCCGGGCCAATCTACTTATTGTTATCCCAATGGTTGCATTAAAGCTGCAAGCAGTAAGGGAAGGAATGACAACACAAGACTTACCCTTTCCGTCCCGCTAACACAGCGTGATAATTCAAGGCCGGTTAATTTCATAGTCGACAAGGACAAGGAACAAAACGATTTTGATATAACAGACTTTGTTAACGGAAAAACTCACGTTCCCAAAGGTATTTCAGTAATGAGACATTAACAAGAATATAATTTCATTGTTTTTTTAAATAGCAGTACGCGTACTATAGCCTAAAGGGTTATAGAGAGGACTATTCTCGGAGTTATTCTGGTGGGTATGATTCGGAATGGAAAAATTTGCTAACTAGGAAAGTTATGTTGGTGCATAGCTTTCCTAGTTAGCAAACTAAAGCAGCATTGGATTGGAGACTCCGAGAACCGACAACTGTGGGAGTAGAGTAGAGTCCTGAAATGAAGACCGTGTCTTGGCAAACGTAGTGTGGAACTGCCTCCTTATAGATGATTGGCTGTGAGCGGATGCATGTAGCCAAAGATTCAATAAGACCAGATGGAGCGCTTTAGGAGAAGTTTATGTCGATCAATAAACTTCCGTAGACTGATGACACTATAAATAGTAAAATTGACTTTATGGAAGACTAATATTACCTGTCAATTCAAAGGCAAAATAGTATTCATCATCATCACAAAATATATATTTATGACATATAGTCTTAGCAATTCACAACAAGCCTCTCAAATAAATGAGGGGTCGTTATTCTCACGTAGGTAATGCTGCTTACCTCATTTGAGTACAATTGTACTTATGAACTAGGAAAACATGAATCACATCAAAAAATCAATGTTAGAATCAATTATTAGTGCTCAATGAGTGGAGGTTTTGACTAACCTATCACCCATGTCCACCTGTATATATTGTTGATCATGTAAGAATTTATTGTGTATTCATGTGTATTGCTGCAGAGGGAAATAAATTATTCTATCTATCTAGATAGATAGATAGATAGATAGATAGATAGATAGATAGATAGATAGATAGATAGATAGATAGATAGATAGATAGATAGATAGATAGATAGATAGATAGATAGATAGATAGATAGATAGATAGATAGATAGATAGATAGATAGATAGATAGATAGATAGATAGATAGATAGATAGATAGATAGATAGATAGATAGATAGATAGATAGATAGATAGATAGATCTAGATAGATAGATAGATAGATAGAATAATTTATTTCTCTCTGAAGCAATACACATTAAATTCTTATGTGATCAACAATATATACAGATGGAAATAGGCGATAGCTGATGTGATTCATGTTTTCCTAGTGAGAAACGTAAATTGAAATAATTAATAAGAATCCTAGGAATATCAAAATATGTCTAGTTTGCTTTAAAAAAAAAAATAAAGAATTTCTTTGCCGCATCACTGTATTTAGTTGTCCCATTGTTTAAAGTATATTTTTAAAACAATATAAAATAAGGATGTTCAATTTGCGTTATATTGAAATAAAACATTTTATATCTTATACTTTTACAGTTAAAGCTGATTCTTCCGTTGATTTATTGGAGAATAATGAATTACTAAACCCATTCAAGGAAAGATATAAGATGGTTTATAAATACAGGAAGCTTCCAAAAGTAGAAATGAGATACAATTTGCGAGAATCCGTGAAACATATGAAATCTGAAAAAATAAACATAGAAAAGACAGATATATCGAGACAACGATGGCCAAAAAGCAGACATTGGATACATAGCAGGCAAACGGTTAAAACCGGTATACAACCTGGTGATGTAAGAAAAAAGGGTTATTATTTATTATCAGATAATTATCCTGTAAAATATACTCCTACCAAGTATTTTAAAAGAGATTTGAAGAAATTCAAAAATGAAAGTGAAATAAATTTAGAAGCTGTGTATTTGTATCAAACAGAAAATTCTATGGAAAATTCAAACTTTTCTCTTGAAACATTAATCGATAATTTAGTTGAAAGTAGTTTTGAAGATGTTAATAATATACTTGATACGGAAGTAAATAATGCATTAAATAATTCGAACGACGAAAATAATACGACAGAATCAACTACACAAGAGGCAACTGATCTTCTACCACAGAATATAACGAATATAAATGCCAACGACACCTTTTATCATATTACATCTAATAACTCAATCAAAGAAGACGTAGCAAGAAGCAAAAGTATCGATGTTCCGAAACATTTAAAGAAGACTAATGAATCCTTTTTGGAAATGATTGCTGTAATGTCGAATAAAATTGAAAAGCAAAATAACGAGTCGATTAAAATAATAAAACGTATAACTGGCAATGACAAGAAACATATACCTTTTGAATTGCCTGATCACGAGTTAGGAGAAATAAGTAATATAAGTCTACATTTTGTAAATAATGTTACTGGCTTTTGAGAAAGATAAAAAAGTGAAATTAGTTAAACCAAGACTGCAGTCATCTCAACTAAGTTAGTGTAAAAACATGGATAATGGATGAGAAATGGATAATATGGATAATAAAAACAATTTAAGTTTATTTTTCATTCGTTAACATTCTATCTTATCTCGTATGAACTGTGTATAAAATTGTCTTACTTGTGAGGGTGTGTTTTTAAATAAGCAGGATTAAATAAGATATACAAAACTGAATAAACTTTTTAATGAAAATCATATTCAACTATGGATTTTATCGTCATCATTGTGTTGTCATTTCAAATCTATATACTTTTACACATAGTTCAGAAAGTTTTGAGATAACTAAACACGCAACTATTGGCACGACACACGTTGGCGGTGTCACAGGTTGGCGGAGAGATAGGGAAAAGGATAGAGAAGTAAGGAAAGGACAAGGGAAGGGAAAGATGGATTTAGACAGGATGATAGGGATATGATACTAATGCAACGGAAGACAAGGTACGGTAGCAGCTCGGGAATCCGGGGTCGCTAACTTGTGTACCAATACCATACTCAAAGATAAAGATATGAAATTTTACCAAGTATAAGTGGTTGTTTAACTTCAGCACTAATAATAAATTTAAATATCACACGCAAGTTAATAATAACCAACAACACGGTATATCATCACTGATGGCGCGCAATACTTATGGCGTTGAGAATAATTTACTTCACTCGGCGCCTTCGAGGCGGCAATTCGACGCCGCTCTTGGTCTAATTGGCTCGTTTATGGATACAAATTGCCTTGATCTGTTAAATGAGATGCGAGTTTTAACTGTTTACTTTATATTTGACTAGTTACAACCCGCGAATTTACTTTGAGAATAATTTAATTTATTATGATGTGCTCTATATATTGTTAATGATTATCTATAATCTATACTAGATAGATATATTCTTTATTGTACACCAAAAACGAAGTCATACAATTATTGATTATAATATAATGGCTGTCTTATGGCTGATAGCGATTTCTTTCAGACAAACGTAGGATGTTTATTTAGGTTTTTATTTATTAAATTGTTTATTTTACTTTTTTGGCAATACCAAAATGTACATGGCCTTATGCTTTCAAACACTTTCTGACACATGTTTAATTAATCGCCAAATGAACACTTAATTTGCTAGCTCAGTCTGCATCGGTGACCGGTTCTCTCGCGGAATGTGTTCATTTCGAATCACCAGATCATAATACCAACAAGAAAATCACCAGATATATTCCTATAGAAACAGCGAACTGACAATGTTTACATAAACGTATTGTTGTGTGTGAAAATTAACGAAAAATAATAATCGAAATAAAACTTTGTAGCTAGGGATAGCTTTCTCACTTGTATTTATAGAAAGGAGGAAGACAAAGAAAGATTTTTTTTTCGTTTTGCGTGAAAAGATATTAAAAATATAATGGAAGATTAAAAAAGGATTGGACTCTAATGATTAATGACATTAAACAACTTCATCTATTATTAATGGAATCAGGCGTTACTTTGCGGAAATCCATCACTATATGGACAGTCAAAAGTTTTACTTAGCTAAGATCCGCGACAAGCAAAACAATAACAGAAAATTAATAATGTGTGTTTTTCCGTTGGGTTTAGTGGATTTATTTGGAACTTAAATCAAAAACTTACCGAAAATCGGTCATCAACTCTCCACCCATCAACCACTATACACAACACCAAACACACATTATCACTTTTCCATCTTGTAAACGACACGTGTTTCGCCCCAACACGAGGCATCTTCAGGTATAGTAGACTCTACGGAAGACAACCGAAAAGTCACTTTTGATGGAAAAGTGATAATGTGTGTTTGGTGTTATGTATAGTGGTTGGTGGGTGGAGAGTTAATGATCGATTTTCGGTAAGTTTTTGGTTTAAGTTCCAAATAAATCCACTAAACCCAACGGAAAAACACACATTATTAATTTTCTGTTATTGTTTTGCTTATCGCGGATCTTAGCTAAGTAAAACTTTTGACTGTCCATATAACTTCATGTATGTTTTAATATAAATTTATTTATGTTTTTTGTTTATATGGTAGACATGGGTAAACGAGCGTTCAAATAAGGTTAAATTAGATATAAACATGGTCGAATGAGATTTATTGATAATAGTATTTAAGATTAAACCTTTTATATTTACATTAATACATGTTATATACAGCAAAATTTTAAGATTTAGGGCAGGTTATCTGAAATTTTTTTAATTTTATTATAATAAAGGATGATCCGTGAGATAACCGAAGAAAGCTCGTGTATAAATCTGCATTTTAGTTCAAATCCGTGGATTAAGGGGCAATTTATGTTACGACTGTGTAGGAAAGCTAAGAAAAATATATTTCGCTTTATATATATATATATATATATTTTTTTTTTTTTGACAGCACATATATGTCCCACTGCTGAGCATGGGCCTTTCCATTTCTGAAGGAACGGACGTTAACCCGCCACGCTTTTCCAGAGTGGATCGGCGGGGTTACCAGACTCGAAATAAATATCTGTAGCCCATACATATATTTATTCCGATACGAGGATCCAACCCGCTACCATTGACTCCGTGGGCAGGAGGCTCCGCCACTGAGCCACTCGGTATACGATCAATTCATTAGATCATAATAAGAGACTTATATATAACTAACGGGTTACGGTGCCGAAACGTGGACACTGACAGTTCGTCTATTTCGCAAGCTCAGAGTCTATCAGAGAACTATGGAGAGAGCTACGCTCGGAGTTTCTCTGGTGTATGTTATTCGGAATCAAGAAATCCACCGAAGAAATGAACGTCACCGACGTTGTTTTTCGAATGACCAAACCGAAGTGGCAAATCGCTTATCCGAAAATCGCTGCAATAGACGAGTGCTGGAGTGGACACCGCATCTTTGCAAATGTAGTGTGGGACCCTCGCCGGCTAGATGGTGGAATGAACTGCGCATGGTGGCTAGCAGAAACTGGATGCGTGGTGCCGAAGATCGGGATAGGTGACGCTTCTTGAGGGAGGCCTATATCCAGCAGTGGACTGCCACGGGCTTTTGATTGATTGATTGATACATTTATCTAGTTTCCAGCATATAATGGGGTTACCCCATTTCATCTTTTACGTGTTTTTAGAGACTACTAGGAAAATATCAGTTGAAATTTTCCTATATATAATACCGCCTATATATATACATATATATATATATATACATATATATAGCCTATATATATATACATATATATAGTTATCATATATATAATACCGCCTGTTTCCCGTAGGGGTAGGCAGAGACCACAAATCTCTATTTGGTACGATCTCAGTACACTTTCTTTGTTTCATCAACACTCGTCATACAACTCGTCATTACTCGCCGTGTAAGGGTAGTTCTGAAAGGCCAGCTTTTTTAAGAACTTCAGCAATTTGGTCAAGGTCTCCTAGGTCTTACTCTACCGACCCTTCCATCCACATTCGCAACATAAATGTCTTTCCATCCTCTCTATGTGCCCAAACCATCTAAGCATCCCTTTCTCAACTTTTGTCTCGTTTTTCTTTCAATCCGTTATTTTTAAATCCAGAAAGGAATGATTTATTTTTCGTATAGATGAAGGAATTATAACAGTAATTGTAAGAGTTATTTGCGTGATGTCGGATTTATCGACATTTATGATTTATTGTCGATTCCCGCATCCATTAGTGTGTTTTATGTGTGCTATTTCATCAATCATTTTAAGTATTTATTATTATATCGATAACAATATAGAACATATTTATATTTTACTCAAATAAATTATACCTAAGGAAGGCCTATATCAAAGGATATACTCTAAAGGAAACTGGTTGCTGATGGCAGTATTAATTTTATTAATTTATAGTGTGTTTAGTCATATTGTATTTGTAAATAATTTCAGCCAATAAAGGTTTACCTTAGCTTATTAGATCGATATACATTCAGTCAAGAAAGTATCGGAATTGGATCATTTGTTTATGGTTCCAAATTCGAAATTTTGTTTTTTTTTGTTGTTAGATTGGCACAACTGTTTTCCATTTTGGCGCGGCGTTTAAGTTGCATCTGTTACTTATATTAAATACAGTGCTGTTTTTATTTATATCATATCTAGTGTGTATTGCGAATTTGATAATGGACAAAAACATAGAACAAAGAGTTTGTCTTAATTTTTGCATCGCCCATGGAATTTCGTGTTCGGAGTCAATGAACATGTTTCAGAAGGCTTACAGTGAATCGACTTTATCAAAAACTCGTGCTTATGAGTGGTACAAAGCGTTCAAAAGCGGTCGAGATGTGATAGAAGATTTGCCTCGCTCTGGTAGGCTATCAACGTCTGCAACTGAAGTCGCATAAGTGAAGAAAACAGTGACTGAAAATCCTCATTCAACTTTGAGAAAGATAGCCGCCGAAAAAATGCGAAATGAATATACGATAAAGCTGTCGACATTTTCGAATCAATGTTAAGAATAGCACAAGAGTGTATTCACTTGTCAGCCCTAAGTATAAGCCCGGTACAGCAATTCAATGTAATTTTTATATCGAATTAAGTTTAAAGTAGAAGTTGTGCGAGGATTTCATAAAATCGGCTCTGACACCTTCATTAGGAGGCGGGAGGCACGCGGCGCGCGGCTTGCACTAATGTCTTCATCCCCAAACTATCTCGGCGTAATTTATTGCGCTTTCGAGTTCAGCAAACCTAAAACTGGCAACGACTTAAAAGGTGAACGAATATAATTTATGTGATATTCAACGTTTTCTAGATTCATATTTCAATTTGAGCTTACTTCTCTCAATATTTTTAACTACTATCAACAGCGTACATAGATGGGAAAGCATATTATAGTATCAGAATTATTGAATGACAAAATTATATGTATATAATTAGAACTATGACTATTATGAATTTGTATAAATATAATATAATATAATTTCAATCTGAATCAATAATATTACAGGACATCATTTTGAAAATATGATTATTTTTTTGTTAAGACTTCAATTATACCTTTTTGTTAAGACTTAAACTAGAAAAAATCATCAACAGCCTGCGGCAGTCTACTCCTGGACAAAGGCCTCCCCCAAGAAGCGCACCTAGCCTGATCTTCGGCTTCACGCATCCAGTTTCTGCCAGCCGCCCTGCGCAGTTCGTCGCACCATCTAGCCGGGGGCCTCCCACACTAAGTTTGCCGAGACGCGGTCTCCACTCCAGCACTCGTCTGCTGCAACGATTGTCGGATCTCTGAAAAACGTGACCAGCTCATTCAACTTTAGTTTGCTGATTTATATGTCGTTGACTTTAGTCCTCTGGCAGATTTGTTCATTCCAAATCTGTCTACTAGAGGATCTATCTGTCTCCATAGCTCTCTATAAGCGAACAAAACTATCGCAGTAGATTTTTTATAGGATAGGGAGCTAACAACCAAGCGTACCGCCTGATGGAAAGCAATCAACGCCGCCTATAGACAACCGCGACACTGCATGAGTTATGGAAGCCTTGCCGACCTTTTAGGTATATGTAGGCTCGTTTTTTTGAAGGTGCCAATGTCGTATTGGTTCAAAAAGACCGCCGAAGGTAGCTGGTTTCACAGAGTGGTGGTATATAGAAAGAAGTTTTGAGAGAAGCGCACCGTAGTTGTTCGCCATTCATCCAGATGTTAGGGATGAAACTTTTCTTTACGGCGAGTTATCGAATTCGACCGCAACAATTGAGGCGGAAGGATTGAAAGTGTAGACATTTTGTTGAACTAGTTTGCTTTATATGCTGCCAGTGTTGCCATAAAATGAAATGAAATTCGCCAAGACACCTGTGAAGCCCGCGGAAACACTGCAATTTAATATTCACGCCGAAACGTCTCTCAAATATTTTTATTATATCTCGCGGCAGACCGTCATATTTCTGTCTCTTACTTTGTAAATCACTAAGCAAAGTTTTCTATTTAAATTCAATTCAGTTAATTACATGTGTTTTTTTTTAACAGAAGGCTAGTAAAGTTTTTAATATTACTATTATAGAATTCTTGTTAACAATTCCAACTACGGCTGACAACTCATCTGTGATGACTATGGTTTTCATTCATATATGTATGTATTGCTGCATATATGTCTATATGTCCAACAGAGGCAGAGCCACGCTTCACACGAATAGTTTGTCAAGAATGACATATTATTTGTTTGTAGCATGAATGAGCTGGCTTGTCCGGGGAAGTACCTCACTCCCGCAGAAAACCGGCGTCTGAGTGGTAGCTTAGCTACGGCGCTTCGTGCGGTGAGCGGTTGAGTTCCGGAGGCCCAAACCCCATTTCCCTTCCCCACCCATATCGACCTTCTCTTAAAGGCCGGCAACGCTTCTGCATTGTCTATGGGCGGCGTTGATTGCTTTCCATCAAGTAACACGCCCGCTCGTTTGCCTTCTTATCCCATAAAAACAAAGAGGTTTTTTTAACCTGGTAATATTGAAGATTCTACACAGGAGTATAAAATAATTTTGTATCAACTTGTTCTTAATAAGACGTAAGTAATATATTACTAAGGACAAGTTGATCCAAAATTGATATAAAATAGTTTACTTCTGAACGTAGTTAAATTCAAAGTTCTTGTCTCTTTCCACACATAAAGTTATAGCTTCTGTTAATTATTTTACAATTGATAAAGTTTTAATCTATTATATATACATAGTTTATTTATTGTATATGAACATAGGTATTTTATATTAATAACTTTGTTAAAATAAAAGACGACCGATTGGCTCAGTGGCGCGGCTCTCCGCCCACGGAGTCAATGGTCACGGGTTCGATTTCCGCATCGGAATAAGAATTTATATAGATAACGAGAGGTAACCCCCCCAATTCCTGCCCTTTCCTTTCTTTTCTAACCTTTCCCTTCCTCTCCACCAATCCACGGTCTGACGTGCCAAAGAATGCATGATTAAGGGCGAGCTTAGTCGCAAGCGTGCCAACCGTCCCGGGATCGGGCTCCCCCGGGGTCTATGGTGCCTTACCTCAGCATGCAGGGCTCTGCTGGGGCTAAACTCCTGATCCTCCTTTGCGGCTCGTGGAATTCCCTAAAACAAATTTAATATACCTAATTTGTTGAAAACTCATGATCCCTCATGGTCCTGATTCTCACGAGGGCGAGAAGCGACCAATGGAGAGTAGTTTTGCTGCAATGAAGGTAGCGGATGGAGCTCTGTGGTCTCTGCCAACCCCTGCGGGGGATAGGCGTGAATATATAAATAAAATAATAATTTTATTGTACATTTACGATAACATCTATTTATTTTGTTTATTGCAGATAGATATTTTTATCTTTTTTATATTTTTCTTTATACATACATATGTAGTATTAGATACAGTATAAATAGATAGCTTTTTGTCTTCCACCAGTGCATCCTGCTTGTACTTACTCTCTTATGATGCCGAAAAGTGGACTTTGATGGTCCGTCTCCTTCACAAGCTTGAAGAGAAGATTAGATGGAGCGATGATCTGTGCAAGGCGGCTGGCAGAAACTGGATACGTGAAGCCGAAAACTCTCTAGCAGTGGATTGCCGTGGGCTGATATCGATATTGATTATCATAGTCCGTTACGTCCAACGCAGACGATTTTTGGAATGATTTGAACTATGCAATACAAAAACAGGTCGTCTCGTCAGGCCTGCGGCATGTACACGATGATGAGAGAGAGTCGCCCGGATCGAAAATGAGTCGGTTTGGTGCCCTTTCTTTCTCTTGCTAGTGTGAGTCTTTAGCCAGGCTTTGTCGGTAAACTTGCGACCCTCTAGGAAACCTTTGCGTCAACTATGGGGTCACAGTATTCAATGGGTGGCGTTGATTGGCTTTTTCCATCAAGCAACACGAGTGTTTGCTAGGGAAGTTGTTTTTTTAGGGAAACACTCGTGTTCCATTAAAAAAATCGTCAGTATCATTAAAATGTTAACATTAATAATAATTGTTCACGCGAACCAGAGGGGGACGGGGGACGGGGGCGCCCCACGGATACAAACGCCCTAGCAATCAACACTCACTAGCTTCAATTAACTTGTACAAATAATCATTCATTCATTCATTTGAATTAATGGCTTTGAATAGTGCCAAAATAGCGCGGAAGATTTCGTTACGTAGAATGGAGAAGATACGAAGGAGTTCAATCAGTTCAAAGTTGTTGACAATGGTTGGGAAGTGAAGAGTTGCTGACGGCTGTTTCTCGTTAAGATTTAGATTAAGTTCTCTGTAAATCCACTTCCTATAGTAAAAAAAAAAAAAAAACATTTTGTTAAAAATACCAAAAGAAAACTAGAATTTCTTGTTAATGTTAACAAAACTAATTGGACAGGCCAAATAAAAAGGATATATTACTATGTATTGTCAAGACAGGATAAGCCTTGAAGACGCATGCATTTACCTAAAATGAGAAGAAAACCACGCAGTCTTTGGTGAACACAAGAATGATCAATCACTTTGAAGCAGTAGCTTGCATTAAAAGACAAACAAGGATTACATCTTTTTGTATTATTATATTTATTTGAGGTGGTTTTCCAGAAGATACGACTCCGGAGAGACCGTCTCTTCAGTCTAGCTTTAAGTGTATGCGCAAACACTCTTTCATCCATATCCGGATATCATTCAAAAATCAGGTGTATGATTTTTGAGAGACATCCGATACCATTCGCAAATATCACTTTCAGAATATTGAAAATTGTGTGTTGTAAACATAAAAGCTGTTGGTTTTGATAATAGGTACACTAACAAATGACCTAAACGATCTTATAATGCCTTACGTATTGTTTGAAAAACATGACAAGTTAAATCTAAGTTTAACAGAGAGAAAGAGAGAGAGAGAGAGCTGTGAGCTATATAAATTAAAAAAAAAGAATTTATTACAAAATAAAAGAATTTATGGCCAGTACGAAGATTTTTAAATATATTTTTTTTCTTAGATATTCATTTTTTATTAACATTTTTTTTTATATATTCACGCCTATCCCCCGCAGGGGTTGGCAGAGACCACAGAGCTCCATCCGCTGCCATTCATTGCAGCGAAACGGCTCGTCATTGGTCGCTTTTCGCCCTCGTGAGAATCAGGACATGACGGGTGGCGAACCACGTCGCCGTCATTTTCGACAAATTAGGTATATTAAATTCGTCTTTAGTGAATCCCACGAGCCGCAAGGGAGGATGGAGGTCAGCCCCAGCAGAGCCCTGCATGCTGAGTTAAGGCACCATAGTCCCCGGGGGAGCCCGACCCCGGGACGATCGGTTTTATTAACATGAGTGTGACAAATAATGCAAAGTTCTAATTTTGACAAGATGTATGAGCAAAAAATCCTTACAATTCCCAAATTTGAAACCTTATACGGGAAATGGACCTTAAAAGTAATCGCTCCGGAGATTATAAATAGCTTGAAGAGGGTACAAAGGGAGAACATGTCAAACAAAAGCTTACCATATACCCTCTTTTGCAAAAAAAAACGGCCGGTTTTGATTTTTGTACATTATTGGTAATATTTAGTTCTAAAGGGGTTTTATTAGTCAAACTATGTTATTGGCACTAAATAATATGGATATAAAAAAAAGTTAATTCCAAATTTTGAACTTTCATAAAAAATCTTGGTGTTACATAAAAAATCTCAACGGCTGACTGCTGGAATATTGATTGCAGGTCCTCTTGCCCATCTATTGGTGAGGTGGGTAGAAAAATATTTTAATAAAACAGTATGAAACCAATTTGTATACCTTTTACCACTAACCATTATTCGCAATCGTGGCTAATATCTACACGGCAATGCACCTTACTCTATTTAATTATGGTAATCACGTAGGTGGCTACTTACGATATCCTCGGGAAGAAACGGAGTCTTATTCTATACCGGAAATCAAATAGCAATATATAAAGCCACCGTTTTTACTTGTGGGTTCTCATACATTATTCACCACGACAGTTGCTCGATTGAAAATTTAAACGTTGCTACAATTGACGGAGAACGGCGTAGACTCTCGTAGCGCTGGCAAGCTTGTCCTACGCGAAGTAATTCGTTTAAATTACCTCTGTAAGCTCCCACCGCAAAGAAATTCTGTGCGTTCTGTTCAACGTTTGTGGAAACTTTTTCGATTAAAAAGTTATTTGAGCTTTTAATTTATTGTTTTCACGTTGAAATACGCGCGAGTGTAGGCTTCGAGTACCTCAAGGAATTTTCGACGTTTCCACATCAGTTTAATGTATCAGGATTTGTTCTTCTGTGCTGCGTTTTTATCATACAAATAATATGTAGTAAACATATAGTATTTTTTACATATTATATATGTCTCACTGATGGGAAAAGGGTCTTCTCATTTCTGGTAGATTTAATTATTAACCAATTCGGCTACGATAATTTCTTATAAAAAAATCATATTCGAAGTATATATACGTATATAAGAATAACCACCCTCAACAGGTCCTATCCCCATCACTTGGATAACTGGTAGTCCATCGCTGTGCGATCAGTCGCAGTTTTGTGCAACTGTGAAATGATTTATCATCTGCGGTACAAAATACGACATAGGGGTATCTCAGAGACAAGTGCATGTGTTCTCAAGAGTCGGCAACGTATTTGAGATCATTTGGCACCAGATAAACCGCATTCTCGTTTGTCTGCTTCTCTATAATAAAAAAAAAACTACCACGGAAGATAATCGCTCGAGGATGTGAACCTCACTTATTCAATAGAATGTCCTCATGAAAATAGTCACACACAACCTGAGACAAAAAATGTTTTTTTATTTCTGGTTGTGTGTGTTTTTCCTTACGGTTGGTATTACAATTTGGAAATCTTGGTGTCGAGACTTCGACCTCATTAGAAAAAAAAATTGGATGGAGTGATCTACGCAAGGCGTTTGGCAAAGACTGTATGCGTGTAACCAAACATCGGGTTTAATGGCTCCATGGGCTGATAATGATTGCCTCTACTAGCGCCAGCTATCTTGTTATCTTCCACTGTACTAAAATGGGTTTTAGGTTTGAAATTCAGTCTCTGTTGTCCTTGCTACTGATACTTTATCTCATGAGTCATCTATCTCAAATTGATTCTCAAAGATTAGTGCCGGATGATCACCCCAAACTGTGTAAATATATTAAAAACCTGTTCATGTGTATACGCATCTACAACAATATACTTCATGAATTAAAACAATTGAACACAAGATTATTTCAAAAAAGACTTTTTTGCTGTAAAGGTGGAATCGAATGTATGTTGTAATAGATGAATAAATTATAATTTTAATGACAATGTAACAGTTTATTAATAATTTAATGCTCTGTAATCTAATGCGACTTATGTATTTAGATCTCTATGTGTCTATATGTGTATATCGTTTATGTAGAGTTGACATTATAAAACAAATAAATAATACATGAAATTCATACGCCATAAGTGGCATTGTGATGGAGCTTTTAAACGGCTTATTTTATCTTGGTACACCTCACATTATACAAATATAATATGTATTTATTGACTACGGTACAGAAACGTTCGATAGTTTCAATCGTAAATTAGACAAATTAAAGCGGTCGCTCCATGATATCTTTGGCAACCGATAGATCACAAAATTTTTTTCAATTTAATTTTATTTTTTTAATTTTATAGTACTACATTATGACATAAGTAACCCTAATGTCAAAATGTAGCCATGCTGTGCGCAAATTTAAAGAGTTATAGTTTGGGCGTTGTAAATAAATAAATAAATAATTATTATTATTATTATCTATGAACCCTTTTCACGAAGTTTTAAAGGCCTCAGGGCCAAAACGTCATTCCTCACAAAAAGAAGGTAAAATTGAAGGCGTTGAAACAACAACGGGGAAACTTTCATCTTCACGGTAAATATTTTGAAATTTATTGCTCTTTCTTGTTAACAGTTTGAACGTGTTTAAGAAATTTAGGTTGTTCTGAACACACCCCCACAAATCTTAATTGCTATGCAGGCGCCTAGGGCGTTCTTGAGAAGGGAGTATTTCTTACATAAATTTTATTACTTTGTAAGCGAGTAATTTGAATTTCGCGTAAATTCCATTTGTGAAAATTCAAATCAATAATAAATCTCAAAGATTTACATACATAAATAAAATAAATATGATCATGTCTGTTTCGCGTAGGAAAAGACCACACATCTGCCGTCTTCCTAGAGACCACAAATCTTCACTTTGTTTGCTTCACCTACACTCATCACTCCCTTCATACAAGCTCACCGGTTAAGGGTATTTTAGACCTGGTCTTTTTTTATGTGATAGGAAGGCAAACGAGCAGGCGTATCGCCTGATGGAAAGCAATCAACGCTACCCATAGACATCCGCAGCACCTTAGGCAGTGTTGAAGCGTTGCCGACCTTTAAGGAAAGTGTCATCATGGGAGCGGAAGGGTAACGGGATTGGGCCTCGCGAACTCAACTGCTTACTGTACGAAGCGCGGTAGCTAAGCTAGCACTCAGACGCCGGTTTTCTGCGGGAGTGTGGTACTTCCCCGGGCGAGCCGGCCCATTCATGCTACAGACAAATATTATATTATGCCATTCTTCACAAAGTATTTCTCTGCAGCGTGGCTCTACCACTATTAGTATATAGTATTCTTTGAGAAGTTCAGAAATGTGATCAGAGTATGTTCTCCCTGGTCTTTTCCTACCGACCGTTCGACGTTTTAACCACATCTCAAAATATATGGATAGTCAAAAGTTTTACTTAGCTAAGATCCGCGACAAGCAAAAAAATAACAGAAAATTAATAATGTGTGTTTTTCCGTTGATTTAGTGGATTTATTTGGAACTTAAACCAAAAACTTACCGAAAATCGGCCATCAATTCTCCACCCACCAACCACTATACACAACACCAAACACACATTATCACTTTTCCATCTTGTAAACAACAAGTGTTTCGCCCCAACGCTACGCATCTTCAGGTATAGTAGACTCTACGGAAGACAACCGACAAACCAGACTTTTCGGAAATAAATCCACTTAACCCAACGGAAAAACACACATTATTTATTTTCTGTTATTGTTTTGCTTGTCGCGGATCTTAGCTAAGTAAAACTTGACTGTCCATATAGTGATGGATTTCCGCAAAGTAACGCCTGACTCCATTAATAACACATCTCAAAAATTTCCTAGTGTAAATATACTTCTTAATAGTACCTACAATACTTCTAATATTCATTCCGTCTTAGTGAACATCCATTAAAAAAATCGAGAAGAATGGGCAACGTAACTTGGAAGTTCTTTTTTGAAGTGATTGTTACGATGCAGTTAATAAAATATATATTATGCTTTTCATCAGGTTACACGCCTGCTCGTTTGCATAAAGAAATTATTATACATATCTTCATCTTCTTTTCTTCGATGGCAACCAGTCACAACTATGATGCAACTGTCAAGTAAAATATGTTAACATCAAGTCGCTTGAAATTAATCTAGTCAACTTATCACGTTACGTCTTCATAAAACGGTGGCCATTTTACCAAAATCTTCTATGGACTTTTTCGGTCAACTTAAAAAGTCTAGATACAGGTACTTATTTCATATCTCTTCACTTATACGCCTTAATCGAACTATATTGTATAATACACCACCACAATTAAACAATATAACTGATAATAATATAAGATTATGAAAATGAAATAAAAATACAACGTCTCTGATTTGAGTTGACGGGAAAAAACCTTATTATACATATAAAATCATTAGACGAACAATTGAAGTCATATACGATTTTATTTGATGTCATGAGGCAACAATTCATAGGTAACAGATGACAGATGGTAAAGGAGGAAGGTTTATCAAAAATTTTGATGATATCAGAATGAGTGACAATCTAGTACAATACTCTTTTCCCGAAAATTCTTTATACGCACCACCATTATGTGGAATCAGCTACCTTCAGCCGTATTTCTGAACCAATATGACATTGGAACCTTCAAAAAAGAAACCTACACATACTGGCAGTGTCTAGAATGTGTATGAGCGGCGTTGATTGCCTTTCATCAGGTGACAAGCTTGCTCATTTGCTCTTCTATCCCATAAAAAAAAAATCTACAATATTAAAAAAAATATATTTTTTTATTATAATTTTGCATGAAAATTTTATATATAAATTATGATTATAAATGTTTCAAAATTATTAACAAATAGTTTTTTTTTATGGCATAGGAAGGCAAACGAGCAGGCGTGTCACCCGACGGAAAGCAACCTACGCCGCCCATAGACATCCGCAATGCCATAGGCAGTGCGGAAGCGTTGCCGACCTTAAAGGAAAGTGAAATTATGGGAGTGGGAGGGGAGTGGGAAGGGGAGGTAGTTGGGCCTCCGGAACTCCGGAAAAGCGCGGTAGACAAGCTTCCACTCAGACGCTGGTTTTCTGCGGGAGTGTGGTACAATCCCCAGACGAGTCGGCCCATTCATGTTACAGACAAATAATATGCCATTCTTGACACAGTATTCGTCTGCAGTGTGGCTCTACCGCTAAACAAAAGTTATGTTTATGTTTAATTATTTTAAATAATATACCATTACAGCGTACCTAAAACAATTAGAACCGCGGCATTCGCAGGTCATTACTGAGAACTCTCAATATTAACGACGTCGGTTATGGATCTTCAGAACTTGTAAGTTATTTAACAGACTCCAACCACGATGGATAATAGCGATCTTCAACAACTTAAATCATTTACTTCTAACTTTAAGTGGACTAGCAGCTAGCTAACATAGCTAGATATTATTTATTCCAATTATCACTGTTAAAAAATAAAATACATGTACACACACTCACCCAAAAACATACACACATACACGTACACATAATCACTGTTAAAAAAAATACAAATACATGTACACACACTCACTCAAATACACACACCCATATAAACGTATACACACTACATGATTCATTTATTCACATAATAACGCAAACGTGGAAGTTGAGTGCAACGTCTACTTTATTTTTTTTCTTTGATGGCCATTAGTTATTACTATTATGCCAGTGTTAAGTAAAATAGGATAAAATCAAATGTCTTGAAATATAACGAGGTAGCTTATCACGTTAATCCTTCATAAAATGGTGGCTATTCTACCAAAACCTATGTATGGACTTTTTTCAGTCAACTTAAAGAGTCACGATACACGCATTTATTTCATATGACTTCACATATGCGCCTTAATCGAACTATATTGTATAATACGCCACCACAATTAAACAATATAACTGATAATAACATAAGATTATGAAAATGAAACAGAAACGCAATCGCAAAAAAATCGCAATAAAAAAAAATATTTAGTTTGAAAATAATTGTGAATTTTTTTTTATTTATTCGCATAAATGTCGTAAATTAAATACACAAAACTGAATATAGACTTTCAGAATAAGATAATGAGTGTTCTGCTACAAGATATGTGTAATTTATAATGAGCTTCTCTTCTTACTAAGAAACGTATTTCGTTTGCCGAAATGAGCCAATTAGAGAGACGGGAGTCAAGTTGATGCCGTTAGGTTGGTAATGAAGTAAAGTTGGTGTAATTTGCTGCCCTTCAAGTTACATTGACGTCGACTACATGAATTAGATATTCGAGTAGTTCAAAAAGGTACAATTCTTGACATATACACGATAAGATACCTGCTTTATTTATAGAAAGGTACGCGAAGATATGTCTTTGCATTTTTTAAAAGACGACAAATATATTATATAACTTATAAAAAGTAGATATATATACTCACTTACACACACATACACACGTATATACACTGCATCATTTCATTTACTGCTTTAGTTTAAAAAAAGTTCGACACTTTTTTTTTAATTAAATTGAAATAACATTTGCATAAATTTTATAAATCTTTATTGGCAGGAAAATATGTTAATATTTTTTGTAATCTTGTCTAAGTGGTGTGGATTTTGTTAATAAATAAAAAAAAATAAAGACTAGCAATGTTTTTAAATACCTCTAGAATTCTTGTTTGCTATTTCAATTAAGCCTCTAATGCTTATGTTAGGATGTAGTCCACATCAATATTCCAATAAAGGATACGAACTCACGACGTACAGATCGTAAGCCCGAATCTTGCCAATGGAGCTATTGGTGCTTAAAAAACACATTATTGGTATTAATTATTGTATGCCATAAGTGTCAATGTGATGGTCCCTTAAACGTCTTTATTCATCTTGTTACACCTCACATTATGCAAATAAAGAATTATTATTATTAAAAAACAAACTATCAAATAAAGTAGTCGACATTCAAATTCTGCGACTAGATTTTCAATAGGCTCTATTCATTATCAGTTCAAAGAGAAATGACATCTCTTTGCATACTATATCGAATCTGTTATGGCGAATATTTTAAGAAATTTTCTAATTTCCATCCATTCTACCATCAGACTAATCTATTTTTTTTATGATATAGGAAGGCAAACAAGCAGGCGTGACACTTGATGGAATGCAAGCTGCGAGGTAAATGGCATATCAGAATACTGTGGCTAGATTCCAAGAGAGTTCCCGACGTGGTGGTCAACATTTAGACGAAATAATTTTTAAAAATAAAAGCTTTTCTTTCTTCCTTTTTTATAGGATAGGAAGGCAAACCAGCAGGCGTGTCGCCTGATGGAAAGCCATCAAAGCCACCCATAGGCATCCGCAGTACCATAGGTATTGCGGGAGCGTTACCAGTTTTTAAGACATGTGTACTCTTGTTTCTTGAAGGTTCCAAAGTCTTATCGGTTTTAAAACACCGCTGGATTCGGGTTCTATAGGATAGCTGGTTTTCAATAACTCTTCTTTTTAAAAGTCATTGAATTTTATTGATATTCATTAATTTCTATAGCCGCGTTACACGACTTTGGGTAGGGAAAAAATCAATGGTTTCGCGTCAGCAACATGCTAATGCTTAAGGTATATATTATTCTTCTTCTAAGAGTTCCTCTCCGACTTGCGAAGGTTGGCAGCCAATTCAGAACAACTCTCCTCCTCCTTCGCGAGGTGCAGCAGTTCTGGAGCACTCGATATCCCGGACCACTCCCTGATATTACGTAGCCAAGACTTTCTTTTTCGACCAACTTGTCTTTTGCCCGTGACTTTTCACATCATGATCAGTTGTAGCAACTTGTAACTGTCATGTTTCATGATATGACCCAAATAAGCAACTTTTCTCACTTTGACGGTCTATATATTATTATTTCATCAAAAATTTTATTAATTAATATTATTATTATTTTATTTATTTAATATATTATTTATATACTATTAAGACTTCAATTTGTATTTACTTATATAATATTACAATTAGTTTAAAAATACAGTTTTAAGTTTTCGGCTGTCCTCATGACGGCCTTCGCTTTTTTATTATTTATGTAAAGGAATAAATATACGTATATACATATATGTTTCTAAGAAAGTTCAATGAGAAGGGTCTGTTGAAAATAATGGGAAATAAGAGATCGGCGAGTAGCTTTAAGACGTTAAATTGGAGCAATTATCCTCTAATTGCGTCGTTCACTGATGCAAAGTGCCTTAACTTGTTAATATTCGCTCTAAACATTCTGCTCAGCACTTAATTAAAGGATTTTCTGAGTGTTCAGCAATTTGGATGTCATAAATTTTTATTATTATTTTTATATCCTTTTTTCTTTTTTTATTTTCATTTCATCATCATCATCAACAACAGCCTGCGGCAGTTCACTGCTGGACATACGCCTTCCCTACGAAGCGCCACTTAGTCGCCCACACAAGTCGCCCTGCGCAAATCGTCGCACCATCTAGCCGGGGGGCGTCCCACACTACGTTTACCGAGACGCGGTCTCCACTCCAGCGCTCGTTTGCTCCATTTTTTATTATTTTCATTTACCCTCTTTATATTATGACGTTGTTTTTGGGAACTGATCTGACAGTAACATTTCGAGTGTAGTGACAGAGATAGTCTTTCTATGGACTTTTGCAGTCAAAAATATGTAGAAGGTTTTGGGTAGAATAGCCACAATTTTATCAAGACTTAACGGCTGACTAAGTATATTTCAAGATACTTAATTTTTTTTATGTTACTTATGACAATTTACATGTGAGGTTGGATAAAGCATTATTGTATAATTATTGACACTAATTAAATATTTATATATTGCCATGAAAAAAAAAAGAAAATTATGCAAATGAAATAGAAACGACTTTTCCCGCCAACTTACATCAGTGACGTTGTGTTTTTATATCATTTTATAATCTTATATTATTATCAGTTATATTGTTTAATTGTGGTGGAGTATTATACAAAATAGTTCGATTAAAGCGTGTAAGTGAAGAGATATGAAAAAAATGTGCGTATAATGACTTTTTAAGTTGACTGAAAAAGTCCATAGAAGGTTTTGGTAGAATAGCCACTATTTTATCAAGACGTAACGTGATAAACTGACTAATTACATTTCAATAAATTTCATGTTATTGTATTTTACTTGACACTGGCATAAGAGTTATAACTAATTGCCATTAAGAAGAAAATAGAAATACAAAGTTACTATTGAAAGTTGGCGGGAAAAGTCTTGACACCGTTATTTAAGAAGTTCTGCTATTTAATTTGATTATATGTTTTAGTTTTTGTTTACGATTGGAAATACAATGGTTAATATTATTCCAAAATTTATTTTCCACCGTTAACTAAATGCTAATGGCATCACGTGATGCGGTAGCCCCTGAAATATTACGCTGTGCACTAAATCGCATATCGCATTTGCGTTTAAAATGTTTTGTTTTATTAAATAAATTTATATTAAATTGATAAAAAAAGACATGTGTCCAGTTCAAACGTGGTAAAAGTGAAATCTTAACTATATTGTCTTATTCTCTCGCAGGCTAAAATTTATAAATTTATATGTTTATCTCATATTAGTGTCATTTTTAGTTTTTTTTTCTTTTCTTTGATGGCAACAAGTTAAAACTATTATGCCAGTGTCAAGTAAAATAAGATAACATCAAATCTCTTGAAATATAACTAGTCAGCTTATTACGTTACGTCTTGATAAAATGGTGGCTATTCTACGAAAACCTTTTATGGACTTTTTCAGTCAACTTAAAAAGTCACGATACATGCATTTATTTCATGTCAATTCACTTATACACCTTAATCGAACTATATTGCATAATACGCCATCACAATTAAACATTATAACTGATACTAATATAAGATTATAAAAATGAAATAAAAACATAATATCTGACGTCAATTGATGTAATTTGGCGGGAAAAATCCCATTTTTAGTTTTAAAATCAGAACTTCGTTAAAGAAGATTTCACTTCTATTCAAGATGAAACTGGCAGCTTAGAACGCCTATATAAAGCTGGCAGTTATAAAAGTCATTTTTTTCTTTTTTATTGTTTTGTCTTTTTTTTTGTTTGTCAGCTGCCAGTTATCTTTATGTCAAATAAATAACGCAATTAGCTAATCTACATTATATCAACTTGTTTTGACGTCATAATATATGTATACTGAAAGGTTAGCTAATAAACCCGTAGGAGGTTTTGCATCACCCCTACAACTACAATAAATAAAAAATAAAATCTTTATAAGTAATCACGTTTTGAATTTAGTAACAAACGAAACAGTTCTGAATTTGCTCAGCAAATGGCGGCAACCCTTGTACAAAATGGCTTCCGCTTCCCAAATAGCACCATTAGCGGTGAGTTAATAAGGAAAATATTGTATTTCACGTTGCCTCACGCGGCGGTTGTTTATACATCAGAAATTTTGCTTATCTTGCGGCATGGAGCCCATTCATAAAACACAAAGGCAGCTATAACGTAATTAGCTAGGGATGTACTACGATTAAATACAATTTACGAATCTCTAGTCGTTGTATCTGGTGTTGCCTGGGTTACGAAAATATTTTAATGTCAATTCTCACGAGGGCGAGAAGCGACGAATGGAGAGTAGTTTTGCTGCGATGAAGGTAGCGGATGGAGCTCTGTGGTCTCTGCCAACCCCTACGGGGGATAGACGTGAAAATATATATAAAAAAAAATATGTTTACCAATAGTGAGTTCCTACCGCAAAAAAATATTTGTCTAATCTGCGGCACGCTGGCTAAATTAAGGGATTTTGTTGAACTATTGTGTCGGCAACTCTAAATCAAGGGCTCGCCTCATAGGGACGTAACTTGGATAATTTTGAATTAGTGAATATTTTTTCGAAAATTAGCTTACACTATCTTTACTTATAAGAATGTTATATTTTGGATGTGTATGGACAGCAATAATCACCACCAGGAGACCCGCATGTTTGTCTGCATCTTCTCTCTTTGAGACCTCTCTAACTAATGAAGGTTTACAGTCAGCTCCGAATATTTTTCTTTGTCTCTAGCGAGGCTAAAAGTTGGGCAGCACTCGCTATTACGGTCCACTCTCGGATGTTCCTTTTTCCGGCAACTTCTCCCATTATTGGAGCTCATATCTAGGATGCCTAAACAGGTGTCCTGGATAAGTAACTTTCCTTTGCTTGATGGTTTTCAAAAGCTTGTCGTAGAACTTCCTCGTTCGTTACTTTTTGTATCCACGAGATAGATATTACATAGATACATATATATCGTCACGCCTATCTCCCGTAGAGGTAGGCAGTGACCACAGATCTCCGTCTGCTACAATCCCGGCACACCTTCCAGATGATTACTTTGTCAAGAATGGCATAATATTTGTCTGTAGCATGAATGGGTCGGCTCGCCCGGGGAAGTACCACACTCCCGCAAAAAACCGGTGTATGAATGGTAGCTGACCTACGCGTTTAGTACGGTGAGCGGCCGAGTTCCGGAGGCCCAACAACCTCCTCCTCCCTCCACCCCTCCCCTCCCCATTCCCATTCCCATAATGACACTTTCCTTGAATGCTTCCGCACTGCCTATGGCGCTGCGGAAGTCTATGGGCGGCGTTGATTGCTTTCCATCAGGTGACACGCCTGCTAGTTTGCCATCCTATCATATAAAAAAAAAATCGACGATTTCTGAACTCAACTTTATTACTTATTTTGAAAAAAAAAAAAGCAAAATAAGGCGTCAAAACATTAAATTTCTCATAGTTTTAAGCGATCAAAGATTTTGTTGCAGACGAATTTCTTCAAATCGAAAACAGATAAAACTTCAGGTGTCCAAAAAGGAAAGGTTCGACTTTGGGTAAAGTTTGGCTATTTCCTGATATCCAAAATTTGCTTTTAACAACAAATGCACCCTTTGAAGTGCTTTCTAAGCGTTATACGCAAAAGGTAACCACGTAATAAGATTTACCTTTACAACAACTTTTTCCATTTAAAGTTTTTACGTAGTCCATGTTGAATTTGTATGTTTATTTTCTTAGTTTATTTATAAATGTGTGTAAAAGGCATATTTTAGGTTAGGCGTGGGCCCAACATTGGACTGATGCTGGCTGTTGACAATTAATATATAATGTAACTTAATTTTTCTTAAATTAATTTAAGCGGTCACCGCCGCTCATAAACATCTGCAAATTCGTTGCGGATGTGTTGCCAGCCTTTAACGAATACATACTCTCTTTTCCCATGTCATAATCAAGTGGGATCATCGCAGGTGGTAAATAGCACTATGTTTGATGGTTAGCCATCCAGGTGATGGGGATGAAACCTATTTGCGGCGCGTGGTGAGATGATAGACTGTGAGGTTGGGAGGAGATTAAGCTCCTCAGAGCATTAATGACAATATTATAAGACAAATTAAAATCTAGTATTCTAGTATTTGTTGCTTTTTTCTGTAGATCTGTTTGCTAATCGGCGAGGGGACTCCAACCTTTTTTTATTGAAGATTTTCTCCCTCTCTTAGAGTAACTACATTATAAGAAACTATAACAAACAATACATACATAAAAATTTATAATCTGTGACAGTTTGTACGTATACGTATAAAATATATAACTATATAATAAACTATATAACGTATACGTATATTTATAAAAGTATAAGTAAAAGTATACGTGTTCTGGAGTAGAAAATGCATTTGTACTCATTGGGCGTTACAACTATTATGCCAGTGTCAAGTAAAATATGTTAACATCAAATCTCTTGAAATAAAACTAATCAACTATCACGTTATGTCTAAATAAAATGGTGGCCATTTTACCAAAATCTTCTATGGATTTTTTAATCACACGTCTGTTCGAAGCGACTCTTAATTTCACCCGTCCTTGTCTGCAGTTGTGACAGTTTGGAAATACCGCTTAAGGAAGCTGATTTAATATAGTAGTGGCGAGTGGAAAAAGCTTTGGGACAAATGAACAGTCTTGGATCAACATTCATCCAAATGGAAATTTAATTGATTGATTGAATATTGGTAGTAGTGCAGTGTGCAGTCGCTTTGGCTTCGGCTGAGAAGCATTATCATCATAATTGGATGAAACTTTCAACAATTCATTTATTGATATGAAATTAAATAGATACCAGTTTGAAACTGAGATTTACCATTGGAACATAATTAACAATTTCAATACGACCTTTCACAGGCAGCACAAAAGGAATGCATATTTGAATTACTTAAAAGGAAAATGAACAATGAAATCATAGAACGCTCAGCCGATAGCTGTGAACGAATCCGACGGGGAGGGAACGTCATTTCCGTACATTTTCATGTTTCACTTACTCCGACAAATTATACAAAATGGAGACGTGAAAAGGCGTTTATTTCGCGAACACAACATAACGTCAACATTTTTTGCAGTTACTTTATAATAATTTTTATTTTCCCTAATTTAAAAGCCTTGCTGACAGTGAGATTACAAAGCGGAAATATAATTTACTATGTTTACATATCATATAATATATAGTTAGTCGCAAGCGTGCCGACCGTCCCGGGATCGGACTCCCCTGGGTATTATTTGCCTTACCTCAACATGCGGGGCTCTGCTGGGGCTGACTTCCAACCTCCCTTGCTGGGATTCACCATGACGAATCTTAATATATCTAATTCGTTAAAAAATGACAGCGACATGGTTCGCCACCAGTCACGTCCTGACTCCCACAAGGGCGAGAAGCGACGAACGAAGAGCCGGTTCGCTACGATGAATGTGAGAGGAAGGAAGGTGTGTCGGGATCGTTGCGGATGGAGATCTGTGGTCTCTGTCTAACCGTACAGGGAGACAGGCGTGACTATTTTTTTTTAATAATATATAATATGTGTCTGGTGGCTGAATTAAGTTGTATGCAGAATAATGAGTAAACGCTTGCCTAGTGATTATTTTCTACCAATATAGCGAGAAAATCCTGCCTACACTTCACGCACATGGTTTCAACAAGATAGCGCCACGCCTCACACTAAAACGACGAAGTCATGATTACTTCCCTAACTAATTAAAAGGTCTTTTTGACGACATACCCTGGCCACTCAAGTTGCTGGATCTCACCCTTATGGGCTTTTTTTGTGGGGGTACCTCAAAAGTAAAGTATGAAGCAAACACAACGACCATCTCAGCATTCAAGCACGAGATTAAGACTTCCTGACGTCACTACTTCAACGAGTTGCACAGAATGCTATTTCTATCTTCCAAGATAACGTTCGAAGTGACGGTCAGCACTCAGGCGAAGTAATTTAAAAAAGCCTGTACTTCTCTTCGTCGTGAATGTTATTGATTTTATTTATATCCTTTTTTATGTACATTATTTATAAATGGTAGAGCCACGCTGCAGACGAATACTTGGTCAAGAATGGCATATTATTTGTCTGTAGCATGAATGGGCCGGCTCGCCCGGGGAAATAACACTCCCGCAGAAAACCGGCGTCTGTGTGGTAGCTTAGCTACCGCGCTGCGTACTGTGAGCGGTCCGACTTCCGGAGGCCCAACACCGTCTTCTTTCCACTCCCCCTCCCCCTCTCCCTCCCACTCCCTCTCCCACTCCCTTTCCCCCTCCCACTCCTTTTCCACCTCCCACTCCCATATTGTCACTTTCCTTAAAGGTCGGCAACGCTTCCGCACTGCCTATGGCGCTGCGGATGTCTATGGGTGGCGCTGATTGCTTTCCATTAGGTGACACGCCTGCTTATTTGCCCTCCATCCCATTAAAAAAATCTGACAGCCCATTTCGCCATCATGTCACACGCTCAGTGGCGGGGCCCTCCGCCCGCGGAGTCAATGGTCGCGGGTTCGATTCCCGCATCGGAATAAATATTTATATGGATTTTTAAATGTTTATTCCGAGTCTGGTAACCCCCCCAATCCGCATTTCCTTTCCTGCTCCTTCCTTTCTTCTCTATCCTTTCTCTTCCTCTCCGGATTCACTAAAGACGAATTTAATATACCTAATTTGTTGAAAATGACGGCGACGTGGTTCGCCACCCGTCACGGCCTGATTTTCACGAGGGCGAAAAGCGACTGATGAATGGCAGCGGATGGAGCTCGTGGTCTCTGCCAACCCCTGCGGGGGATAGGCGTGAATATATATAAAAAAAAATACATATATATATATGTATATATATATATATATATATATATATATATATATATATATATATATATATATATATATATATATATATATATATATATATATATATATATATATATATATATATATATATATATATATATATATATATATATATATATATATATATATATATATATATATATATATATATATATATATGTATATATATATATATATATAGACGACCGATTGGCTCAGTGGCGGGGCCCTCCGCCCGCGGAGTCAATGGTCGCGGGTTCGATTCCCGCATCGGAATAAATATTTATATGGATTTTTAAATGTTTATTCCGAGTCTGGTAACCCCCCAATCCACATTTCCTTTCCTGCCCCTTCCTTTCTTCTCTATCCTTTCCCTTCCTCTCCGCCAATCCACGGTCTGCCGTGCCAATGGATGCGTGGCTAGGGGCGAGCCTAGTCGTAAGCGTGCCGATCGTCCCGGGGTCGGGCTCCCCCGGGGACTATGGTGCCTTACCTCAGCATGCAGGGCTCTGTTGGGGCTGACCTCCATCCTCCCTTGCGGCTCGTGGGATTCACTAAAAACGAATTTTATATATCTAATTTGTCGAAAATGACGGCGACGTGGTTCGCCACCCGTCACGTCCTGATTCTCACGAGGGCGAAAAGCGACCAATGACGAGCCGTTTCGCTGCGATGAATGGCAGCGGATGGAGCTCGTGGTCTCTGCCAACCCCTGCGGGGGATAGGCGTGAATATATAAAAAAAAAAAAAAAAAAAATATATATATATATATATATATATATATATATATATATATATATATATATATATATATATATATATATATATATATATATATATATATATATATATATATATATATATATATATATATATGCAAATATATAATAAAAGAAAATAATTTTAATCTAAAATTATAAAGTGTCATAAAATGATTCTTGTTCAGCATATTATATATTTGTCTATGTTCTAACTATTTTCAATGGGGAGGGGGATTCCGTTTCTATAAGATTAAACATTTACCCACGACGCTTGTCCTAGGCCGAGATATGAGAAATGTGTAAGCTAGTTCTTTTTAAGGTTCCAATGCTGTATATGTTTGTACACAGTACTAGATAGCTGGTGCTTGAATAGAAGTTTCTTGAAAAATGCACCGACCGCAATAGATCGCCATTCTTATAAACGGTGGAGATGAAACTATTCTTTGTGGTGAGTTTGTCGTGTATGTATCGCTTTAATAAAGAATGGTTTTGTAAAATTCTAACCACTAGATCCGCAGTTTCAATCAGACATAACTGCATCTGCTGTACGTGGACCGACTTTAGGATTATTATAAGTCATCGCGTCTATAGCTGTAATCCCGCGAGTAAAATCCGTCTCAACGTGACTCATTTAAATCAGATGTATGTTGTATTCGTCACGGAATACTCAATAAGGAAAAAAAACTCTTCTTTTTTTGATGGAAACGAGTTACAACTACAATGCCAAGTAAAATGTGTTAACATCAAATCTCTTGAAATAAAACTAGTCAATTTGTCACGTTACGTCTTGATAAAATGGCGGCCATTTTACCAAAACCTTCTATGGACTTTTGCAGTCAACTTAAAAAGTCACGATACACGCATTTTTTTCATATCACTCCAATTATACACCTTAACCAATCTATATTGCATAATACGCCACCACAATTAAACAACATAACTGATAATAATAATATATAATTATGAAAAAATGAAATAAAAACACAACGTGACCGATGCAATCTGGCGGGAAAAGTCCCAATTGGCCACACATCTTGAGGTCATTATTGAGGGTAGAATTTAAGGTGGAAGAGGCTGCGGTAGAAGAAGAATTTTATGGGCAAAGAATATGAAAGACTGGATGAAGGTGGAAAGTCCAGAAATGTATTCAGATGACAGCGGTTAGGAAAAAAATCATTACGCTTCGTACATACTTGAATAGGTTATTGAGACGCATTTTAAAATTATTTCATTAACAAGTATGAATCACTTTTGGTCCTCATGCCTGTCTACATATTTGTATATATGTATATGCTCACCGAATCCGTTGGCTCGGCCACGTTGAGAGGATGGGGGAGAATCGCTTAGTCAAAAGAGCAATTGTAGGTCGTCCAACTGGACGCTGGCCTGTGGGGCGTCTCAAGTACCACTGGAGGGACATAGTGGAGGCTGACTTGCGTGACCATTACGTCAGCAACTGGCAAGAGATGGCCCAGGACAGGGCACGGTGGTGTAAGATCTTTTCGGAGGTCAAGATCCATTATGGGTCTCTGAGCCAACAAAGTTAGTTAATTAAATATATAATATATGTACATATATACACATATATCATATATACACACACATTCACAGTAATTCACGTGTATGTAAATTTATTATATTTTATTGCGAGATATAAAAATGTGTTTGATATTTTTTATTTCAAATATTACGATAGTGTGGTACTATTCACGCATCTAGCATGTAAGGTGTCATTTACTCTAATGTTGTCAGTCTGGATTCACCATATGTAAATGTTATGTCTGTCCATATTTAGGATTATTATTTTTTTTATTATATATTCACGCCTATCCCCCGCAGGGGTTGGCAGAGACCACAGAGCTTCACCACTGCCATTCATCGTAGCGAAACGGCATTGGTCGCTTTTCGCCCTCGTGAGTATCAGGACGTGACGGATGGCGAACCACGTCGCCGTCATTTTTAACAAATTAGGTATATTAAATTCGTCTTAGTGAATCCCATGAGCTGCAAGGGAGGATGGAGGTCAGCCCCAGCAGAGCCCTGCATGCTGAAGTAAGGCACCATAGTACCCGGGGCAGCCCGATCCCGGGACGATCGGCACGCTTGAGACTAGGTTCGCCCCTAGCCACGCATCATTGGCACGGCAGACCGTGGATCGGCGGAGAGGAAGGAGAAGGATAGAGAAGAAAGGAAGGGTCAGGAAAGGAAATGCGAATTGGGGGGGGTTACCAGACTCGGAATAAACATTTATAAATCCATATAAATATTTATTCCGATGCGGGAATCGAACCCGCGACCATTGACTCCGCGGGCGGAGGGCCTCGCCACTGAGCCAATCGGTCGTCAAATCCATCCGTCAAAAGCCATAATTAGGGATTACATTTTAATATGTTTTAATAAATAAATAATGTAATTTTTGTATTACCTATGAACTTTCCGTAAATACATTTTCGTATACCATTGTTGTAATCATCAACTTCATTGCTTTATATTGATACAATGAGTAAGAACATAACAAGTCATATAAATATTGTAGATTAGCACTTTAATCCAAAATTCAAATATAATACACGTAATCTGATATGTATCTATCTAAATTTCATAATAAATTATCTTGAAAAACCAATGGGAACAAGGTAAAACAGCATTATATTTACCTAATTTATTGTTAGATATACCTTTGTCCTTATATATCCCTTTGTCCTAACTTAAAGGTAATGTACATCGTAAATTAATTAATATGAACAGCTAATATTGATTGGGAGTGGATGTTGAATGAGTGGATATTAAACCTTAAGGCGTGATGGAACAACTTAATAAAGATTGATGCTTACAATTCAGGCGTACCAACATTACAAGACTAAAACAATATGTAAGAACACTCTCAACAGATATATTTTCTATTTAATATAATATAATAATTAAGTGTGTAATAATTATCTGATTATCAAGGAAATGTATTAATTAGTTACTGTGCCCGGGGTTGCCTTAGTTACATGTATTTTTTTGTTGCTATGAGCAACGATTTCCATAGCAGCTGTTGCTATGATTTATGATCTCTCATAGCAACCCGTAGAAAACCGGCGTCTGAGTGGTAGCTTAGTTATCGCGCTTCGTCCGGTGAGCGATCCATCCAGTTAATAAGAGGCCTCCCGAGCTACTACCGTATCACTCCTCTTTCCTTTCCTTCTCCTATCTTCTATTGCGGTAGTATCATATCCCTATCATCTTGTCTAAATCCATCTTTCCTTTCCATTGACATTCCCTTTCCTCTCTATCTTTTTCCCTTCCTCTCCTCCAATCCACGGTCTGCCGTGCCAATGTATGCATGGCTAGGGGCGACCTTAGTTCCAAGTATACCGACCGTCCTGGGATTGGAAACCCCCTTATACTATAATGCTTTACCTCAGCATGCGAGGCTCTGGTGGGACTGACCTCTATTTTCCCTTGCGGCTCGTGGGATTCATTATGACGAATTTTAATTAACCTAATTTGTTAAAAATGACGGCGATGTGGTTCGCCACCCGTCACGTCCTAGTTCCCACGAGAGCGAGAAAAGACTAACGGAGAACCGTTTCGATGAAGGAATCAAGAAAGGTGTGCCAGGATCGTAGCGGATGAAGATCTGTGGTCTCTGCCTACCCAAACGGGAAACAGGCGTGACAACATATGATATGATATATATATTCTATTTTTCTTTATGTATTATATAAATTTCTAATCTCTTAATTATCGTTTCACGTTAAAGGCCTTGTTATTAATTAATATCGAGAACAAATATTGCTTTCGAAGGGATGTTGTCTACGCCGGATATTAATCCTTAAATCGTGCTGGAACATCTTAATGGAGATTGATGTTTACTTCAATGTCTCAGGGTTCCATGGTTTGGGACATTATCAATATCAAAAATTGAGAACTATTTTGTTAATCACGCTGAAACTCAAAAACGGCTCGACCGATTTGAATAATTTTTTTTTATTTCTGCGCATGCCGCAAGGTGGAGGACAGCCCCAGCTTGCAGGGCCATTACGTCCTAATTCCTATGAGGGCGAGAAGCGACTAACGGAGAGCCTCTCCAACGAAACTATGGATGAAAATATGGATGAGTGTAGAGGAAGCAAGGAAGGTATGCCGGGACCGTAGCGGATGGAGATCTGTGGTCTCTGCCTATTTCTAGGGGAAACAAGCGTGACGATATGTATGTAAATAAACCAACTTATTAATTTATTTTATAACATATAAAATAAGATTCAGTCTATGGAATAAAATAATTATATAATGCTATTTATTCTAATACGCTCACAAATATTATGCATTAAAATGACAAGTAAGTTTCGATGAAATGTGAAAACAATTTCCTTCCATAATATTACCACATGCCATTCTAAGCGGAGTCTATAAAAATGTGAATTCACCGACCTTAATAGAACTCGGAATTTTCTCGAGGCACGTTATGTTGAACTCGATGCAAATAAATTATAGAGTGTTTTTTTTGTTGATATGTAGATATACATATAGTATATATATTAATAAAGTTAGGTTTACTTTATAGAAGTCCATTATTAAGAAGAAATTCTTTCACATGTACAAATATATTTTTTTCTGCATCCCATTTAATATGTCCTACTGCTGAGCACGGGCTTCTCCATTAGCCATAACCCACCACCCTTGTTCAATGCGGATTTGCAGGGTTACCAGACTCGGAATAAATATCTGTAGGCCGTACATATATTTATTCCGATGAGGGGATCAAACCAGCGACCATTAATATCGTGGGCGGGAGGTCCCGCCACTGTGCCAAATAGTCGTCTATATATAATAATATAGACAAAATATAAAGGAGTGATTTAATTTATCAATACATATAATTCATATTTTATAACCTGAGGTAATTTAATGTCATTAGATAAAGGTACAAGGCACTTTGTCGACTTCACGGCTTAAAGTGAAAAGGATTTTATTTGAATAGTTTGCTCCACTCGGCATTGCGCCTCAGCAATATTGGAATTCTTTACAGAACCTTTACAATGTTCGGTAGAAACGTACTTGCACCATACTGTATTCATTCCGACGATTTATCAAAGTGCTTTCTCTGTCACACAACTGCATATGAGTGACAGGGACAGAACTATGCTTATATGTAAAGTGGGTCATCATCAAGGCATTACAGCTGCGGGTGGGCCTTAGCCTGGTCCAGTAAATTTTTCCAGTCGGATTTTCGTTTAGCTTTTTCCCTCCAGCCCCTCACACCGATTGTCCTTAAGTCGTCCTCGACTCCATCTAGCCATCTGAGCTTAGGCCTTCCGCAGCTTCTACGACCATCTGGTTTGCCGTCAAGTAGGCGTTTGGGTACTTTAGCCTCGTCCATCCGTACCCCGTGCCCAGCCCAACGAAGGCGTCCAATCTTAATGGTTTTGATGACGTTTGGCTTATTGTACAGCTCATATAGCTCTTGGTTGTAAAGAGTATATTCCATTTTTTTTCAAAATATTTCTCTCAAATGTGAGTAGAGATTTTTCGTCTTCCTGTAAAGTGCATGGTATGAATATATTTTTTATAGAAGATATAATATCCGTTTGGACATTTATTTATATAGATAGATATAAATAAATGTCCAAACGGATTCTCTTATGATAAATGACCACCGGCTAGTTGATGCAATTATCTGCACAGGGCGAAAACTGAATCCAGTAGAGCACCGTCATGATGAAGGCTGTGATGAAGTAAATATCATCGTTACGAACACCTGTAACCGGATATGCGTTGTCTGGCTTTGAAGAAGTTGTGGAATGAGAATTAACAATATAAGGAATCAACTCATTTCAACCCATCTTTATCACATCATAGTAGATTAATCAGAGAGACAGAGAGTGTCTAACTCACTATGTGAAAATGCATTATTATATGGACAGTCAGAATTTTATTTGACTAAAATCCACGATAAGCAAACAAAAGAAGAAAAATAACATGTGATTTACTAAAGGATGTGGATTTACAGAATACAGGAATAACGGATGTCAGATCTTTCCACCTTCTACGACTGTGTCACAAACATCAAGCACACTACCACTTTTCCACAAATTATATTTGACACCTGTTTCACCTCAACACGATGCATCTTCAGTTATAGTAGACTCTACGGAAGATTATCGTTAAGCCGCCTTGTATGATGTCCACGGAACGAAATAGAGTAACCCTATTCTATGCTGGAAATTACAGAGTAATTTCTAATTGTTTGTCTGGAACAAATTTATCTTAAACAATAAATGATGTTCAGTTTCACTATGGCATTCAAAATGCAATTAATAACCTAGTAGCCATTTATCTCTTAGCTAGGCATTTGTCTTATAAACTTCGATGGAGTTTATAAGACGAACGCCTAGCTAAGAGCCTCAATCACGCTTACGAAAATTAATTTTGAAGTTACAAATGGTAATAAAGTTGTTTCTATAACAATGTGTGTACATAAGAAGGCGACAGCTTAGATTGGTGGTTAGAGTGGCCGACTTCTAAATCAAGGGTTCCAGGTCCAAAACTTGTTGAAACTTAAATTTGTTTCTTTTAAACAACCCATATATATATATATATATATATATATATATATATATATATATATATATATATATATATATATATATATATATATATATATATATATCCCACTGCTTGGCACGGTTCTTGCCATTTTTGGAAGAATGGACATTAATCCACCACGCTTGTCTAATTCGGATTGATGGGGTAACCGGAATCTGAATAAATATCTGTAAGCCAAACATATATTTATTCCGATAGGGGATCGAACCCGCGATTATTGACCCGGTGGTCGGAACCCCGCCACCAAGCCAAGGTCGTCACGCTCCTTAATTCATTTTAATTCAAGAGCAAGAGGTAGATTTGCATATACCAATAGAAATAACCTCGTCAGCTAGCCACAGCTCATTAGCCAATAGAGAGAACGCGACAATTCACGCGACCAATCACTGATCTGATTAATTTTTGGGTATCATCACTCATATCAAAAAAAAAAAATCTTTTTTGATTGGGATTAGATCTTCTGCTTACTAACACTTGCAGGATTTCCCAGTAGTGGTCACAATGTCGTACCCGAAACGGCTAGTATAAAATATTATGTACCTGTGTGAATTTCTATTTTTTTAGTAGTAAGTAGATAGAAAAATTTTAATAATGGTTTTTCAATTCATCTACAACATACATTTTTGACGACCCAATTGACACACAAAGTTACCGTTTTCGATGTGAACGGTCGCGGATTCGATTCCAGTAACGGGATAAATATATGTATGTACGGTTTATTTATTAATTCTGGATGTCCAGGTAATGCGTCCTGAACAAGAATTGTCTTTACTTTAGAACTATGCAGGCCCCAAAACTAGCTTTGGGCTGGTTGTGAGGCGTACCTATTTCGTCAATTTTGCGTTATCTTTATGGAATATAAAAATATACAAAATTTGAACTTGGGTGGATGAATTATTTATTCATCTATTCCGTTTTTTAAACAATTAAATATATTTTCTTAAAGTTGATGTTAATACAGTTTAAAAAAATATAATTTTTCTTTGTTAACTTAAGAAGGAATTGACTTTAATTTTATTTATAGTTTGTTTCTTCCGCTAAAGTAGCTTTCGTTCAATTGTCAAATATTTTTCAATAGATTGTTATGTTTTAGCGCGATGAAGATAGTGCTTCAATATAATGGTCCATTAGATATGTTCCGGCTTCATTTATCACGGGTAAGGGTCTATCAGATCCAATTTCCTGGTGCGACCAGGTGTCGGAACTGTTTCCATTGCACTAAAATATTGTTAGTGAATTTTTAAAAATACCAAATTGAATATTAATAAAGTATTACAGTATGTGACAAAAGTCGTTTGTAAATATTATTATATGTGTATATATTAAAATATAGCCGGGCGCAACTGGAAAAAGAGTGTAGGAAAACAAAGGACAAGGGGCAGACGACATTGTAGAAAGAGCAGGAATAAACTGGATGAGCCGAACCCTAGACAGAGAGAAATAGTTAATGATGGAGGAGGCTTTCACCCAACAAGACACCACACTATAGGAAAAGGAAATCTAGCAAAACCTAAAAAAAGTGTAGGAAATAGAGCTATAATAATAAATAAATAAATACGCTTCAAAGTCAGTTCTCGAAAACAGTCGTGCAACATTGTACTGGGATCGATCCATTTTAACGGATCTGCATATTGTTGCCAATAAGCCTGATATTGTAATAGTGGATGATTTTCGCTTCCGCGACTCCTGCGGTGTCGCGGTTGTCCATGGGCGGCGTTGATTGCTTTCCATCAGGCGACATGCTTGCTCGTTTGCCCTCCTATCCTATAAAATTAAAAAAAAAAGAACTAGACGCAAGATAGTGATAGTTGATATAAGTGTTCGCACGACGAGAATCTTAACAAAGCGGAAAAACATAAACAAATAAAATACATACACAGTCTCTCAAATTAGCAAACTCAAATGGCAATGGGTTGGTCACGTTTGTCCAAGATCCGGCAATCGCTGGAGCAGACGCGTGCTGGAGTGGAGATCGCGTCTTAGCAAACGTAGCGTGGGACGCCCTCCAGCTGGACTAAACTGGATGCGTGAAGTCGAAGATCGGCTAGGTGGCGCTTCTTGGGGGAGGCGTATGTCCATTAATGAACTGCCGCTGTTCTGTTTTGTTTTTTTATAGATATAGAAGCTTTAGCTTTTTATTGTTTATATTTTTTGTCTGTATTGCATTATGGATGTTCAAATATAGTTTTTCTTGGTTGTTATTTCATTTTCATATTCTTATATTATTATCAGTTATATTTTTTGATTGTGGTGGCGTATTATACACTATAGTTCGATATAGGATTATAAGTGAAGTGATATGAAATAAATGCATGTGCCGTGACTTTTTAGTTGACTGAAAAAGTCTATAGAAGGTTTTGGTAGAATAGCCACCATTTTGTCAAGTCGTAACGTGACAAGCTGACTTGACATTTCAAGAGATAACTAATTAATTGCCATCAAAGAAAAGAAAAGAAAAAAGTTTAGACTTCACTTTATTTTTTATATAGCCTTTAATCGGGTAGATAGAAATAATCTATCTACCCGACTAAAGGCTATAAAAAAGAGTAATAAAATAATGTAATATTGAATTTATATGTACTATGTAATTCGCAATATCGACATTTTTGCTTCTTATATATTTTTTATAAAAGCTTATAACGTTTTTTTATATAAAATTATGTTACAGGCAAATTTATGATTCGAAATATTGACGAACTTACTCGACTGGCTCAGCGGACCCAAGTGAGTTGAGTCATGATTATTAATAATAACAGACGTTTGATAAAATAAAATATGACGGGTCTTCGTATATTTTAGAGTGGCAAAGGAAGTAACTGTCAGTTTTGATTATCTCACTCTGACAAGTGACAGATAGAAGGCGAGTCTTTAAAATAACAAAAAAAAAATATATGTTTTTTACGTCAGTATTATTTTGTGTTATTGTTATGTATAAAGACTGTGGTCCGCGATCTAGCTACATTGGTTCTTCTGAAAACTAGCGCCAGGTGCACTTGGCTTAAGCTCAGTAAGAACCATTTTGTAGCACATCTTAGCTTAATTTTTGTTCTTTGTTCTATATGTTTAATTTAATTTTTACATATCGTCACGCCTGTCTTCCATAGTGATCCATAGAGTGAGTGAGAGGGACCACGGATCTCCATCTGCTACGATCTCGGCATACATTCCTTGCTTCCTCCACACACATCACTCTCCTCATGCAAGCCCGCCGGTTAAGGGTACTCTTGACTCTTGGTGCTGATTGCACGAGATAAAGTTGAGCATGTGAATGAGTTTGTATGGTTAATGGAGCCCTGCACTCCTTTATAAAAAGTCACAATGTGTCTTCAACGGCCCGACTGGCAGTTCATCGAGGAGTGCTTGTTCCGACTGTGATGTACGGTAGTGAAAGTTGGGTTTGGCAGAAGAGTCATGAAAGTAGACTGAATGCGATGGATATAGAGCATTAAGAAGTATGTGTGAGGTAATTTTGAATGATAGAATAAGAAATGAAGATATAAGTAAAATGGTGTGTAACGAATACATATATACATATCGTCACACCTGTCTCCCGTAGGGATAAGCAGAGACCACAGACCACAGATCTGTTACGATCTCGGCATACTTCCCTTGCTTCCTCCACACTTATTATTTTCCTCATGCAATCCACATGCAAGCAATTCAGGGTACTCTTAACCTGACCTTTCTTAAAAATCGGCCATCAATTCTCCACCCACCAACCATTATACACAACACCAAACACACATTATCACTTTTCCATCTTGTAAACGACACATGTTTCGCCCCAACACGAGTCATCTTCAGGTATAGTATACTCTAGGGTAGATAACCCAAAAGAACACTTTTTGCTTGTCGCCTATCTTAGCTAAGTGAAACTTTTGACTGTCCATATATATAGTGATGGATTTCCGCAAAGTAACGCCTGACTCCATTTATAATTCGACAATTTGGTCAAGGTATGTTTTCCGTGGTCTTTCCCTACCGACCCTATCATCCACATTAGTAACCTAAATTTCTTTCATCCATCCTCTCTATATGCCCAAACTATCTAAGCATCCCTTTCTCAACTTTTGTCACAACACCTTCTTTTACTCCACATCGCTCTCCTATATCTTCATTTCTTATTCTATCATTCAAAGTTACACCACACATACTTCTTAATGCTCTCATTTACACCGCATTCAGTCTACTTTCATGCACTATTACACTACAGTGTAACTACTACATTTCTATTCTTTTCTATTTCAATCGATTATGCCGGTCATCTGATGGATAAGTGATCACCGCCGCCCATAGGCATCCGAAAAACTTGCCGGCCATTTGTGAATACACTCGTCACTCGAATGCCTGTATTTCTTATTTATTTGGGAACAGTGCAGGTGGTAAATTTTTCCACAAGTGCACAATTCATAGAACTGCGATTAAATCGCACGGTATTAGAGTGCCAGCCATATAAAATTTCGCAAGACAAACGTAGTAATATTGAAATGGATACGCTGGACGCGTATTGGGAATACGCGATTCAAATGGATATTTAAAAAAGGTTAATTGACGTATCCTTTACTTATCAAGAAACAATACCTTGCGAATGTGGATGGAAGGGCCGGAAGAGGAAGACCACGAAAAACGTACCTTGACCAGATTGCTGAACTTTTTAAGAAAGGCCAGGTTAAGAGTACCCTCAACCGGCGGGCTTGCATGAGGAGAATAATGAGTGTGGAGGAAGCAAGGGAAGTATGCCGAGATCGTAGCAGATGGAGATCTGTGGTCTCTGCCTACCCTTACGGGAGACGGGCGTGACGATATGTATGTATGTATGTATCAAGAAACATTTCATCGGATTAATGTTAGACGATCAATTGACTCACTAGCGAGGCTTTTGTTATGGGGTAGGAAGGCAAACAAGCAGGCGTGTCACCTGATGGAAATCAATCAACGCCGCCCATAGACATCCGCAGCGCCATAGGCAGTGCGGAAGTGTTGCTGACCTTTAAGAAAGTGTGATTATGCGAGTGGGAATGGGAGGGGAGAGGGAGGGTATTGCATCTTATATATATATATATATATATATATATATATATATATATATATATATATATATATATATATATATATATATATATATATATATATCAGATATTTACTCTGGGTCTACCTGTTCATCCACGTTGAACGAGCATGGTGGGTTATTGTCCGTTGCTTCAAATTACGGAAGGCCTTTGGACATGTAAGGAGACACAGTTTAGGACATATAAGGGTTGATAAAAACAAAAATTGTAATACCAACGTTTATACAGTACACGACCTCAAGTATTAGTTGCATTCATTTGGCCCGAGTAACCCACGCCTACCCTAAGAATGGAACCCCCCCCCCCGATAAAGACCCTGAAAGCGGCCCCGGTGTTGTTTTAAATATATGTTTTTGTGTCAAAATATTATTTATTATTATATTTTCTAAATTGACGTACATATATGACAGTGGAAACACGATCTCAATTGATTATCGATAAAATCACATATAACCACCTACGTACCTCGGAGTCGTGATTATCTGCAGCATCTTCGTTCAAGCAGATAAATGGTTTCACATATATTTTTCTATTAATATACCTTATGCAACAACTCAATACGCGATTTGACGTGATTTATTAATTTAATGTTCTATATCAATAAATTACCTGTAAATTTATTTATATAGAATATTTAAAAAATAAATAAACTGAACTTGGCAGACTTTGTCCCTAACTCAAAATAAAAAAAAATCTAGAACCCGTGTGTAGCCCCATTTACCGGGTCCAATTGTGAATCTAAACTATTCAGGAACTAATTCAAATACGCACATAAAATGTCATCCAAAACGGTCCATCCATTTAGGAGGAGTATTATGACAGGCATACGAACAGACAAACTTATGTTTTTTTTATGGGATAGGAAGGCAAACGAGCAGGCGTGTCACCTGATGGAAAGCAATCGACGCCGCCAATAAACATCTGCAATGCCATAGTGCAGAAGCGTTGCCGGCCTTTAAGGAAAGTTTTATTATAGGAGGGAGAGGGGGGAGGTAGGTTTGGCCTCCGGAACTCAACTGCTCACCGGACGAAGAGCGGTAGCTAAGCTATCACTCAGACGCCGGTTCTCTACGAAAGTGTGGTACTTCCTCGGGCGGGCCAGCCCATTCATGGTCAAATAATATACTATTCTTGATACGGTATTCGTCTGCAGCGTGGCTATACTACTATAAAAAATGTATATATCCGAGTAACAAATGTATAATACATTTGTTACTCGGATATATAAAGATATAAAGAAGGATATAAAAGCGTAATTATTTAGGGATTTCAAATTGAGTTAAAATTCACCATTGGACTATTATGAAACTTCTACTAACAACTACTAATAACTATTATTTAAAAAAAAAGAAAGCGTATTCTTTGAACAAAAATAACGAATCGAAACAATTTCGGTCAGGAAAAACCGCAGCCAAAATTTCATGTTAATGCGCTCTTCCTTTGACATAACTGATTGTTATCGCTGTCAAAAACCACTGTATGATATTTGTTTTACTGATAAGTGGACATAATGCGGAAGCTTTTATAGGGACTTTCAACTTTTTATTAAAAAATATACGGCTAATAATTTCATCATTGAGAGAGGTTTATATCCAGAAATATTTTTTGTAGAAAAAAAAGTAGTTAAATTCGTCTCTTTCTCTTCCATTTCATCGAGGAATATTTTTTTAAAAAAATGGATGCCTATGTGGAGATCTCTTAACAGACTCCGTACATAGTTGTGTTATATGAAAAATGAGAAGAAAAGCTCGGATCCGGATTTCGAATATGCAGAAATATGTTATATATTAGTCAGATCCATAAACCCCCGATGCCGACTTGCAGCGATATAAACCCATAAATGGCGATTTTCGGTTTGTATGGCGGCCATTTTGTTTTTCCACCGAATCGCATTTTTTTCACCCCTCTACCTATGTGTTTGCACTTGTCACAATTTTTTGTTCGAGGTCGATATTACGATTCGGGCGGGCCGTCGAGCAACTTTTTACCAGGTCAAGATGTTCAAGGTTTGGATACAATTTCTCTGCCTGGACCTCCGTTCGGACACTTTCTCTAAACAAACTTACCACTTATCTGTTACTATTTTCCCAATTCTGATGTATATATATATATATATATATATATATATATATATATATATATATATATATATATATATATATATATATATATATATATATATATTAATAAAATAAAATCTACCAATATTGCAGAAATTTGATTGTTAGAATATGCTTTTAACATTTTTGATCATTAAGTAATTTAGCCTTATACTTTTTTTTAAACATAAAGCCACTTTTAAAACACCTTACTTAGATGATGCAGGTGAGGGTGAAGTTTATTTGTAATTTAATAAAGAAAAAACTGATTCACATAACGAGGTATTAAGGAATTTAAACATAAATACAAATATATATTTTATCTTATATCATAAAACTTAAACAAATTTCTTGTATCCCGAGAGAAATGTAGCTCAAGATTAAAATTATACACACTAAATAAAGTTTTCTGGTAATGCAAAGCCTTTGCCACTCGTATAACTCAAGGGAGATATGCGCATATTCGTTATGCGGAATCTAATTTACATTTTCAAAAGAAATTCCCGACATTTATTCACAACTTGATGCGAGGAAAAATTATTTGTGGCTAAGGTTCACGCTTGGTCTTGTTATATAACACGGTAGCTTACAAAGAATGAGAAATACCATAAGAACTAAATTAAAAGATAAAAAATTTGATAGTGTGTAATCATTGGCTGACGACCAATTGGCTCAGTGGCGGGGCCTTCTGCCCGCGGAGTCAATGGTTGTGGGTTCGATCCCCGCATCGGAATAAATATATGTATGGCCTACAGATATTTATCCCGAGTCTGGTAACCACGCCAATCCTATCTATAATCATTGAACAAGCGTGGTGGGTTAACGTCCGTTCCCCTAGATATGAAGAGGCCCGTGCTCAGCAGTGGGACATATATGGGCTGTGAAAAAAATTAGGCAGTTTGATAAATAGTAGGGCTTTAAAAAACAATATTGTATTATGACGTGAATGGCTCAGTGAGGAAGTTGACGCTTTCAGATTCAATGATCGTGAATTCTTTCCCAGCATCAAGATAAATATATGTGTGATCTTAATATGTGGTGATCTTAATGGATTTGGGCGATATAATTTTATTTTTATGCCATATATTGGACACAGGAATTTTGCCCAACCTCCCCTCACCGTACGAAAGGTATGGTGAGTGGAGGTTGGTAAGAGTAAACGTAGGAGAAGTAGGAGTAGTAGTAGTACAGATTGGAAAGGAACGGTTGGTTGGAGGTACAGTAAAATTCTACCACTTAACGACGGCCGTAAGCAATAGGAGAATATAAGAGAGCGATGTAGAGTAAAAGAAGATATTGAGATGAAATGTGAGAAAGACATATATAGATGGTTTGAGCACATAGAGAGGATGGATGAAAGACGACTGGCAAAAGAAACTTGTGTTGCGAATGTGGATAAAAGGGTCGGTAGGGGAAGACCAAGGAAAACATACCTTGACCAAATTGTCGAATTATTAATGGAGTCAGGCGTTACTTTGCGGAAATCCATCACTATATATATGGACAGTCAAAAGTTTCACTTAGCTAAGATAGGCGACAAGCAAAAAGTGTTCTTTTCGGTTGTCTTCCGTAGAGTCTGCTATACCTGAAGATGCCTCGTGTTGGGGCGAAATATGTGTCGTTTACAAGATGGAAAAGTGATAATGTGTGTTTAGTGTTGTGTATAGTGGTTGGTGGGTGGAGAATTGATGGCCGATGGAAGTTTTTTTGGTTTAAGTTCCAAATAAATCCACTTAACCCAACGGAAAAACACACATTATTAATTTTCTGTTATTGTTTTGCTTGTCGCGGATCGTAACTAAGTGAAACTTTTGACTGTCCATATACAAATTGTCAAAGTTTTACAGAAAGGCCAGGTCAAGAGTACCCTTAATCGGCAGGCTTGCATGATTATGTAGAGTGATGAGTGTGGATGAAGCAAGGAAAAAATGCCGAGATCGTAGCAAATGGAGATCTGTGGTTTCTGCCTACCCCTACTGGAAACAGACGTGACAATATTTATGTATGTATGACGTCGTTGTTCTGTGAACATGTGATACTTCTCCGGTTGAACCGGTGATTATATGGTGATCGATTTATGCAAATAAATCAACTAAAAAAGTCCCCCTTATCGACAAAGTGTATGAGACATTCTTTTCTACAAGTGTTTATACTTTCTCGGGTGAACTTGTCATTGTCAATGAAGTCACATAAAATGTATCTCTAATTAAGGAAAAAGCAGATTCTTTCTAATCATAGATAAGTATGTTTATTTTATTTATATGTAAGATAGTAACAAAGGATTTGCCATGAATATTGTCAGTATAAAGTGTTCAAAAGGGTCTCTCGGTACATCGTCCGTGAAACCATCGTATTAGCCGATAAGGCAGCGAACTGTGTGCCGATGTCTCTCTAGGGTTTCATATATTACATGAAAGGTCAAAATAAAAGGTTTACTTCTAGTTCTTCTTGACATATTTATCTGGAAGAAAGAGATTTATGTTTATATTAAGGTATTTGAAATTAAATCACATGAAAGATGTTTATTTGAAAATGCATTCTTTTTTGATGTTTTTTAAAAAAAATAAACATCGAAAGAAAAGCATTTACAAAATTACTACTGAGAGGACTGGTTTTTTTTAGCCAGTGTGATCTTGTACCTGATGAAATATGCCTTTTATGCTGAAAGCAAAAACCAATCAAAAAATAATGTAAGTATTATTATATTTTATAAAAAAATTAAATTGAATGAAAATTTATCTGCGGAAATAACATTTAATTAATGATACAATTTGATTGTTCTCCCTATTAAAAATAATGATATTGCTATTTTATTGAGAGAGTAATGTGACGTGTAATTTTTTAAAATGTATGCGGTGTCAACTCCTGATCCGGCTTGAAGGACCATTAAAAATTAAACTAATAAACCTTTGTAAATTAATAATTGCTTACTATTCAACATCATTGTTTTAAATGAAAATAAATAAAATATTACACAATAATTAATCATCAATACCATATTTAGTTAAATATGTCATTATAATATTTATTGATAAAATCATAAAGAGGTCAGTGAGTTTAATGAAGTGTTTACCAGCAACATCGCGGTTTGATTGCGAAAAATATTATACTATTTCATTTTTATACTGGATTACGAATATGAAATAATAATGAGAATTTAAAATATGTCTAGGGAACCCTTGAACAGAGGACTTCTATAGGTTTCCAAATGATGACGGTGTTATATGCCACAACTGTTAGAGGTCTTATTCGAATAATAATAGGGTCTATTCTTGCCAATAAATATTTTCTCTAAGAAATTAAACTCCTAAACCATTGGAAATTGAAAATTACTTACTATAAAAATTCAACAGCATTTTTTTAAATGAGAAAGAATAAAAAACTACACAATAACGTCATTATTATGTTAAAGGCGTGCTTCACGTTTGCATAGATGCGCACAACGGAATACCTGAAGAGTTAAAACGTGATTTAGCGTTAGTTAACGACTTAGCCGAGGAGGCACTAATTGGTGCTAACAAGTGCAACTTTCCAGCGAGGGGTTACATACAAAAGGTATGAGATGTGATTATATTATATTTTCTTTTGTAATATTTTCAAACATATTAACCGAGACATGTTTCTCTCACATTAAATAGACTTTTTATGTAGTAATTACTTTGTAACTTTGTTTTTTTTTTTATAGGAGTGCAGGCAAACGGGCATGCCGGTAACCTGGTGGTAAGCGATCCATAACCATTCGCAACGCCGGGGGCTTCGCAGATGATGTGCAGCCGTTAACGAACACATATGCTCTTTTCTTGAATACCCCCGTGTCATAATCACGTGGGAATATTGTAGGTGGTAAATTATTCCACATTTCCATGGTTTGTGACAGAAAACCGCGACTAAATCGCATGGTAGTTGACGGCTAGCCGTCCAGGTGTTGGTGATGGAACCCATTTTTGTGGCGCGTAGTGCGTTGGTGGAACAGTCTTTAATTGATAAATAAATAATAATAATAAAAATATCTTTATTTTCAAAATGTTGACACATGTTACAGGATATTCCACACTAGGATTCCCTGTGTTATGGGAAACTAGGCTCTTCCCTTCGTAAATAGTACATAAATGTTATAACATATATATCAAACAAAATAGAAAAAAAAAAGATTAAACACAAAAAATGGATAAAAAATGAACTGTGCGATTGTTTTTGCCGTACAATAAAGGACACATCTATCTATTTATCTGTCTGTCTGTCTGTTTATCTATCTTTTTATCTATCTGTATATCTAAAAAACGGTGCATCTATGAAATGATCTACTACTAATAACTGTACCGCAGTGGCTATTATTCCTGAATAATTATGTCAGTGGAGTATTCAAAAGTCTAGCGTGATTTGTGAACTCATCACAGAATCATTATTCAAAAATCATTAACAGCAAAGTAATCATTAATGGAGTCAGGCGTTACTTTGCGGAAATCCATCACAATGTAGACAGTCAACAGTTTTACTTAGCTAAGATCCGCGACAAGCAAAACAATAACAGAAAATTAATAATGTGTGTTTTTCTGCTGGATGAAGCGGATTTTTTTGGAACTTAAACCAAAAACTTACTGAAAATCGGCCACCGAAAAGTCACTTTTCAGTTATCTTCCGTAGAGTCTACTATACCTGAAGATGCCTCGTGTTGGGCCGAAACACGTGTCGTTTACAAGATGGAAAAGTGGTAGTGTGTGTATGGTGTTGTGTATGGTGGTTGGTGGGTGGAGAATAGATAGCCGGTTTTCGGTAAGTTTTTGTATTAAGTTCTAAATAAATCCACTTCATCCAGCAGAAAAACACACATTATTAATTTTCTGTTATTGTTTTGCTTGTCGCGGATCTTAGCTAAGTAAAACTTTTGACTGTCCACATAGCAAAAAAAAATCATCAACGCCATACTTGGTGAAATATGTCATTATAATATTTATTGATAAAATCAGAAAGAGGTCAACGAATTTAATGAAGTGATTCCGAATAACATCGCGGTTTGATTGCAATTTACGGAACGTAATCAACTATGAAAATGAATTAGTGTAATATTTTTCCAAAATTGATTTATAAATGAGAATTTAAAATGTATCTAGGGAATAGCTTTTATTCAACAGAGGACTTCTATAGGCTTCTAAAGATGAGGGTATTATATGCCAAAATTGTTAGAGGTCTTATTCAAATAATAATAATAGGGTCTATTCCTGCCAATAAACCTGATATTTTATCTAAGAAAATCCTCCCTTAAAGACATTAATTATGTGATGACAATATGGACAGTCAGAATTTTTACTTAGCTAAGATCCGCGACAAGCAAAACAATAACAGAAAATTAATAATGTGTGTTTTTCTGCTGGAAGAAGTGGATTTATGGGGAACTACGGCCTTCAGCAACTCTCTACTTACCAACCACTATCAACGACACCATAATGTGCACGACACGTGTTTCGCCTCAACACGAGGCATCATCAGGTATAGTCGACTCTATAGAAGATAACCGTTAAGTTTGTACTATTATCCCCTATTAAATTTACGATTAGGATTAGGAGAATTCCTTAAGAGAAGAATTTTCAAAATATTTATAAACCCATCACAGCTATAACTTGTGTATCATCTTCCTCCTCAGTCATACTGTCCTGGAAAAGTGGTCATGGATCATCTAACAAGGTAGTGGTGGCATTTGTCAGTGAGGTTCCTCCATCTCTTTCGTTTGCTGAACTGCTTAGTAACATAGTAGTGTATGTGTCTGTATGTGTGTGAGAGAGAAAGAGAGAAAAGAAGAGAGTGTGTTAAAAATATAATACTTACTCCTTAATCTTCCTAGAGAAAATATGTTATAAACATATTTTCTTTAGGAAGATTATGGAGTAAGGCGTTACTTTGCGAAAATCCATTAATATGTGGACAGTCAGAACTTTTACTTAGTAAAGTTTGTCGCTGATCTTAGCTAAGTAAACTGTTTGATCGAGTCGACAATGGACCACACTCACACCTAAAAAACTTTCCGCTCCACGTTCGTCCATCTGAGGGGCGCCTGCTCCTACGTGAAATCCTCCTGCCGCCGCTTGGCTCCCGCGAGGGGTGAGGGCCAGCGACAGACCCAACGTACGAATAGGTTCAGCCACATCTCCACGACGCGAAGTCGTTAAAGCCAGCGTCGCCCCTTTGAGTTGTTGCACGAGTAGTGGGGTTCATCCCCGAGGCTCGATCCTACTGTGAATGTGGATGTTCTGATTGCCCACGCTGTTCTCTAATTCAATTATCATGTCACGTTCGTATCGATGGAATATTTGCCATAGGTGATAATTATAATACTTATGACTCGTATGTAAATTACGTATTGCGATTGTGAAATGATCAAAAGGTTAATGGGTCCGTGTGTGTGGTTAGCGCAATTGGTGAAATTGAAATGCAAATTAATAAAATATGCGTTGCGAATGAAGGCCCACCGATGATTAATGAATTTGCATTTCATGGAGTAAAACACAATATTATAATTTTCACAATTCAAAACCTATTATTACTGGTGGAATTTGTATAATGAGATAACACTTATAATTAATTTATTTTGAAGAAAAATTTCACAGATTCCTGATCCTGATTCTTATGAGGGCGAGAAGCGACCAGAGAGTCGTTTCGGTGCGATGAATGGTAGCGGATGGAGTATATATATATATATATATATATATATATATATATATATATATATATATATATATATATATATATATATATATATATATATATATATATATATATATATATATATATATATATATATATATATATATATATATATATATATATATATATATATATATATATATATATATATATATATATATATATATATATATATATATATATATATATATATATATATTATTTTAGTGTTTCCCATCTTGGAATATGACTAATTAATTCGTTTGTGGATTTTGTAAGAGACGACTATAGGAGTGGTGAGAGTTTCCTCAAGAAACTCCGTACCTATCCCCTAATATATCCCTTTTTTATTACAAGAATGAAGTAACGGAAAGGGGAATAAAAAATAAATGTAGGGGAAGTAATTGGTCCAGGGAAATCTCTGTACTCACCCGACGAAAGGCGGTACTGCAATAATATATTCTGTACTGTGGCATGCCCGCCGTACTACTATGCGACACCCGGGATCTTTAGGGGGTTTTTATCTTCGATGTAATTAAAATTCTTTCAAGTGAAATTTATTTATATTTCTATTCACTGTACATTTATATTTTATTCATTCTTTATTCACACTTTATCAATATTATTTATTTGTACAAGGAAGGGCTATAGAAGTTACCTTCGAGAAGTCAGTCGATCGAATGTATTTTGTTTTTTATAAAACAACTAGCTGACCCGGCAAACTTCGTACCGCTTTAGAATCAATAAATAAAAAAAATGAACGATAATTTAAGAATGTTTCAACTGATATAAAAATGTGATCAAAATTTAACAGGAACAAAAAGAAATCGTAATCAATAAAAAAAATGCTCGATAAGAATTAAGTTTTATTATTAACACAGATTAAATATAGTTAATTAAGTTTTATTATTATCATATTATGTATTACACTTGATGTTACTTAAAAATAGTCACGTCACAATGATCAAATATTTGACAGGTAGGAATAGTTTCCAAGAGAAGACGAAATTGTTGCTTTTACTATATTCCTAATATTTTTTATCATATTTAATCATCTTTTAAACCTTCCCTGGACTTCCAAAAATAATTCAAAACCAAAATTAGCCACATCGGTCCAGCCGTTCTTGAGTTTTAGCGAGACTAACGAACAGCAATTGATTTTCATATATATAGATTTGAAAATTATGATTGTAAAAAAGGTAATATAATATAAAAGGTTTTAATATATTCAAATAAATAGTAAAAAGTTTTATAAAATTAGTGATACATTTATCAATGTATCACTAGAGTACAAGGAAATATTTAGTCTTATACGTCATGTTCCATGGCGTGTAGCGAGTAGCTAATCTCCAAATTACACAACAGTACAATAAATTTCCGCACGGTCACCCATTAAGTTTCAGCAGTTTCAACTAACCGCAGATGAAGTTAACAAACTAAACTGTTGAACTAAGCTGAGTATATCAAAACTATTGAACTAAACTTTGGACAATTTATCGTCAATTGGTTGTAACGAATGTAATCTTATGGCCTTCATCATCATTTCAATCAGTGGATGAACCACTGCACACAAGAACTTGTACTTTATTAGTGGTAGAGCCACGCTGTATACGAATACTTTGTCAAGAATGGCATATTATTTGTCTGTAGCATGAAGGAGCCGGCTCGCCCGGGGAAAACCAGTGTCTGAGTGGTAGCTTAGCTACCGGGCTTCGTACGGTGAGGAGCCTAAGTTCCTCAGGCCCAAAACCCTCCCCTCCCCTTCTCCCTTTTACCTCTCCCCCTCCCCTTCCCACTCCCATAATGTCACTTTCCTTAAAGGTCGGCAACGCTTCCGCACTGCTTATGGCACTGCGGATGTCTATGGGTGGCGTTGATTGCTTTCCATCAGGTGACACGCCTGCTTGTTGGCCTTCCTATCCCATAAAAAAAAACCTCACTGGCTGAATGATGATTTCTAGCAGTAACGCGTCTCTGTATTCGTTTCCAAGTTTCAATTAATAAATATTACGAAACTACCGATAAAACTTGTTTTTATGTTTGCTTAGTACTTACTTCTGAACCTTGATATCGTGTTTCGTTTGGTGAATGTTGAAGGGTAACCTTTCTTATTTCTCTTTTTTACTTTCTTCCTTGTTTCCTCTTAATTGTGAGACTTCTTTTTATTTTTTTCCCTTCCTCCCCACCAATCCATGGTCTGCTGTGCTACTGGATGGCTATGGGTGAGCTTAGTCGCAAGCGTGCCAGCTGTCCCGGGGTCGGGCTTCCTCGGGTACTAGTGCCTTACCTGCCTGCGGGGCTTTGCTGGGGCTAACTTTCATCCTTCTTTGCGGCTCGTGGGATTCACTATGATGAATTTTAATTAACCTAATTTGTTAAAAAATGCCGCCTTGCGCAGATCGTCACTCCATGTCGCCGGCGGCTGGCAGAGACTGGATGCGTGTTGTCGAAGATCGGGCTAGGTGGCGCGCCTTGGGTCAGGCCTATGTCCAGCAGTGGACTGCCACGGGCTGATATTGGTTATGGGTAAAAAAATGACGGCGACGTCACCCGTCACGTCCTGATTCCCACGAGGGCCAACAAGAAGCCATGAACAAAGAGCCATATCACTACGATAAATGTGAGAGGATAGATGAAAAGATGGATGAGTGTGGAGGAAGCAAGGGAGATGTGCCAGGATTGTAGCGGATGGAGATTTGTGGTCTGTGCCTACTGACGTTCGTGACGATATGTATGTTTGTAAGTATTTTGGACTTAGAAGGCTGGTAGTCGATCGCAGAGATACAAAACGTGTACTTCTCGAAATTACTCTCATGCCGAGACGGGAATAGGAAGCTTTTATTGCAAGTAATTTGTAAATTTTCCGCGCATTCCGAATGGTAGAACTTCGCTTAAGCGAGGAACGTTTGTATGTAAAACTATAATAAAGTGCAAAACTATAATAAAACTATAATATAGGAGCCAATATCCTTCACAAATACATTTGGTAATTTTTCTCTTCCGTTCAAGCGATTATGTGTTTTAATACTTTCAGCCTGTTGTCAAATTACGAAATCGAGCGATACTTCTTCTTATGGTCCTATGTCCCCGAGGTGGGGCAAAGCTTCCACAGTGCTTCTCCATTGCGTCGCTCAAGACCGATCCCAATGAAGCGATGCTAGCTTGTTTATTAAAAGCAAAGCTAAAAGAAAAAATACTACGAATGACTGTGTTTGTTGTTGAATGAACCAGATACATAGACACATGAGGCTAAGTGAATAATTTATAAAATAGGTATTCGTAAACCGCTGTCTACGGCGAATCTTGAAAGTATATTAGCCGGATAACATGGTCTCCAACGAAGAGCTGTGGAGAATCAGCAAAGAGGACCCAATAGATGTCCAGATATGTCGACTAAAATGGAGATGGATAGGGCACACTCTCCGGCGCCACGCCAGTTATATCCCCAAACAAGACCTCGAATGGAATCCGCAGGGAAAAAGCAAATGTGGGCGCCCAAAACAAACTTGGCGGCGTGCTGTGACGGCCGAAGTGCAGAAGATGAACCTAACCTGGAGCGAAGTGAAGCGCATGGCCTCCGATAGGTCGAGATGGAGAAACGTCGAGTCTACCCTATGCCTTAGGACTCAAAGAGAGAGAATTTATAAAATATCATTATTAATGGAGTCAGGCGTTACTTTGCGGAAATTCATCACTATGTGGATAGTCAAGTTTTACTTATCTAAGATCCGCGACAAGCAAAACAATAACAGAAAATTAATAATATGTATTTTTGTGCTGGATGAAGTGGATTTATTAGGAACTGTTTCGGTTATCTTCCGTAGAGTCTAATATATCTGAAGATGCCTCGTGTTGGGGCGAAACACGTGTCGTTTACAAGATGGAAAAGTGGTAATGTGTGTTTGGTGTTGTGTATAGTGGTTGATGGGTGGAGAATTGATGGCCGATTTTCGGTAAGTTTTTGGTTTAAGTGCCAAATATATCCACTTCATCCAGCACAAAAAACACACATTATTAATTTTCTGTCATAGTTTTGCTTGTCGCGGATCTTAGCTAAGTAAAACTTTTGACTATCCACATTATAAAATATAGTTAAAATCGTGTAGCAGTCGACTATACTTAACAATTAAAATAACGCCATCTTCTGATAATTATCAATGAATGAATTATCAATTTTATAATATGCTTCATTATATAAAGATTATTTTATTATATAATTTTTTGACATGGTTTTACAAAGATATACAAAGAAATCTACATACATATACAAAGAAAAAATCTTTGTTATCTTTGACTAGTGCGTTTTGGTTAATTGACAAAAAAACATATATTCCTGTAAAAGTAACCACAGACGGTTAAAATTGCCAAAAATGAAAGATATCGAAATAAATCCGAGAAATCAATTTAAAAGAAGACTGCGAAGTTTTTAATATTACAAGAATTCTTGTAATATTTGTAATATAACAAGTAATTTTTTTTACCAATAAAAATAGAAAAAACTTTATTTATGACACCATTTTTCTTCTACAATATCTAAAAATAAATTCTTAATAATATTATAATATACAAATAAATACACAAAACAAAAATAAAATAATTTTAAACTAACAAGTGTCAAAATATTTCTAGCTCAGTACATGCCGGGCGCTCTATTGGAGCACCTGGCACTGGTTTTTAGCAAGAACCAACGTGGTCAGATCGCGGACCATAGTGACAATAAATTAACTGCTTTTGCTGACGACCAATTGGTTCAGTGTCGAGGCCCCTTACCCACGGAATCAATGGTCGCGGGTTCAATCCCCGCAAACACAGACTACATAATAAAGTAACATTTTCTTAAAATGTATTTTTTATAAATTCACTTTGCAAAACAACAACAACAACAAGTGCTAACGATAATATTTACGGTTTAGTAACTTTGCTGCTATTCATAATATACAGACAATACAAGAAATAAACGGTTAATTTCTTAAAATTAAGTTCATCATCATACATTAAATTAATCCTACATATTTAGTTGTTATTCGTAACATAATCTTGTTATATGACTCAAACGGCGTTGTTAAAAAAGTTAAAATCCGCTTTGCAATTTTTAAATCCTCTAAGCTTGCCTCCACGGAACTTCATCCTCAATTTGTTACCATGCGCTTAAGTTAAAATAAAAAAAGGTATATGAACTTTTTTTATGGGTATAGGGAGGCAAACTGAATTGAGTGATGGAAAGCAATCAACGCCACCTTATAGGCGGCCCATATGTAACTCCATAGGCATCATAAATGCGTTGTAGCCTTAAAATATGAGTATGCATATTTTTTGAAGGTTCCAATATATATATATATATATATATATATATATATATATATATATATATATATATATATATATATATATGTGTGTGTGTGTGTGTGTGTGTGTGTGTGTGTGTGTGTGTGTGTAATAGTAGGAATTTAAAAAAAATACTGTTTAGGCCGCGAGGAACGGAACGCAACAACTACTGTCAAATTGTCAATCGGTCAAACTATTACTGTATAATATAAAAATTAAATACCTATAAAAAGTACTCCTGAGTATTATTTTGAAGAAGTTCCTGGAGTCCGGCGTTGTCAAATACTGTCAGGTCTTTATTTTTTTTAACAAAACTAAATGTAAGCTATTATATAACATAAAAAATATAGTTCTGAGGGTTGTTTTGTTCAAAAGTTTCTCGTATCTATCGCGTAAAACTGTTTCTATTCAAAAATCTGTATGACGTGATGTTGCAAAACTTTTAGTTGCAATCCATTGCCGTCGCTGGGTACAGCGAAATGTACTTCCGACAGCTATTGTTCAGCTCCCCTGTTACATATGGGTGCAGTAACGAGATGAGATACAGCGCAGGAACGTGACGAGGCGGCGAAAAGAGAAGCTTTATAATGGTGATCAAAATTAACAAAATGATATGAGTAGAGTTAGAGAGATAAGTTAAAGAGGTAATTTATGGAGTTGGCGTTACTATGCGGAAATCCATTACAATGATGGACGACCAAACATACTTTACAACAAGATGCGCGATTTCTATACAGAAAAATAATATTGTATGTTTGTAAAATTTTTTGTTACCGCATTGAAGTGCTGACGTTTCTCGGTAAGAATTACACTTATTTTAATTCTCTATTAACTGTTTCGCAAACACACAATATTATTTTTCTGAAGTTACTTTGGGAAAGTCCATTCGTATGTGGACAGACAGAATTTTTTACTTACCTAAAATCTGCGACAAGCAAACAAAAATAGAAGAACAATAATGTGTATTTTTATTAGAAGCAGGTTATTTACGGGAAACTTAACTAAAATTTAGAATCTAAGGAAATTCATTAACTACTACGTGGACAGTCAGAATTTCTACTTAGCTAAGATCCGCGACGAACAAACAAGAACATAGAAAAACAATAATGTGTGTATTTTACTGGAAAAAGTGGATTTACGGGAAAATTGTACTAAATTTTAGAATCTTAGGAAATCCATTACTATGTAGACAGTCAGAATTTCTACTTAGTTAAGATCCGCGACGAACAAACAAGAACATATAAAAACAATAATGTATGTATTTTACTGGAAAAAGTGGATTTACGGGAAACTTGAACTAAATTTTAGAATCTTAGGAAATCCATTACTATGTAGACAGTCAGAATTTCTACTTAGCTAAGATCCGCGACGAGCAAACAAGAACATACAAAAACAATAATGTGTGTATTTTACTGGAAAAAGTGGATTTACGGGAAACTTGAATTAAATTTTAGAATCTTAGGAAATCCATTACTATGTAGACAGTCAGAATTTCTACTTAGCTAAGATCCGCGACAAGCAAAACAAAAATAGAAGAATAATAATGTGTTATTTTTCACTGGAAGAAGTGGATTTACGGGAAAATTAAACGGAAGACTTAACGGTTGTCTTCCGTGGAGTCTGCTATGCACGGTGATACCTCGTGTTGGTGCGAAACACGTATCGTTTGCATTGTGGAAGAGTGGTGGTGTGTGTTTGGTGTTGAAGTAGTTGGAAGGTAGTGGGTTGCTGAAGGCCGTTTTCGGTAAGATTTAGTTTAATTTCTATCCGATACTCTATGCGTTCTTGTAATGAAACTTCGGTGAGTTGTTTCATTTAGAAGAAAATAATATTTCTTATTATATATAAAATATAATATTTAGCAGCATTATAATATTTAACATACATTTAGGTAGTGAGTTAGTAGGAATTGATATATTTTTTTTTACGTTTCTTGTTTATCTTCACCGTAACATTCAAATGCATGATACATCTAGTACATAAATAAAAAATTGTGTTCATTACTTCTCATCTTACTATAACCCACCGATTTTTTTGGAATGAACATTAATACATCACGCTTGTCAAATGTATTGTAGATTTGCGAGAAATTCAGACTCGCAAGAAAGAAAGATCAGATTTATCCCGGTGAGGAGATTGAAGCCACGACCTTTGTAACTTTTAAAGTGGTAAATTTTCCGAACTCAAAATAATAATGACCGGGAGAAATTTGCAAAACCTTCATCTCTGGCGTTCATTAAAATGGGAGGTCAATCTGTGGATGAGATACCTCGCAATTCTTCGCATGCATCAAGTTACTCGAAAAGTATTATTATTCTTATAAGCTTCATTTATAATTAAGGCAAACAAGGGGTCTGAGTTCTAGAGAATATTTTAATGAACACCTATTATTTTCGTTTATATTATTTTAACGAATAATTTAATTAAGTTTAATAATAGTAATACCTTGGATTAATTTAAAAAAATATATCATCTTTATTAAAAAAAGTGGTGGCGAGCAAATTGTCGAGCCTAATTATGACTTATGAAATTCACAATTTGTTTCGATCAAAACTATACATACATATCATCACGGCTGTTTCACGTAAGGGTAGGCGGAGACTGTTATGATCTTAGCACGCTTTATTTGCTTCATCCACACTAATCAATCTCTTCATACAATAGTATAGCTTATTTTTTTTCAAAAAAATTCGTTTGTAACTAAATATATGTTTGAATATGAATGAACATTGCGGATAAATATACATAAGGACTTTTCCCACCAACTTACAGCAGTGACGTTGAGTTTTTATTTTATTTTCGTAATGTTATATTATTATCAGTTATATGGTTTAAATGTGATGGCGTATTATACAATATAGTCGATTAAGGCGTATAAGTGAAGTGGTATGAAATTAATGTGTATATCGTAACTCTTTAAGTTGACTGAAAAAGTCCATAGAATGTTTTGGTAGAACAGCCACCATTTTATCAAGACGTAACGTAATAAGCTGACTAGTTACATTTCAAGAGACTAGATATTATTGTATTTTACTCGATAATGGCATAATAGTTATAACTAATTGCCAGCAAAGGAAAAGAAAAATACACATAAAAATGCACACACACTCAAACACACATGTGTGTGTTTCTATATAGTGTGTAAATTCATATATAGTGTTTCATGGTTCTTTATGTATATTCTTTTCTTTTATTTATTACTAAATAAATGCAACTAAACAGCGGTAAGAGGATTGAAATATAGAAATAAGAGGTGGAAGGCTAGTGAGCTGAGACACAGGCTCACCCCTACCTAGTTCAGGTATTGGTCAGCCATATAACAATTTTTATATAACTATATATCATGCATCCGCAGCGCCATAGGCAGTGCGGAAGCGTTGCCGATCTTTAAGGAAAGTGTCATTATGAGAGTGGGAGTGGGAGGAGGAGGGGGGAGGGTGATGGGCTTCCGGAACTAAGCCGCTCACCGTACAAAGCACGGTAGCTAAGCTACCACCTAGACGCCGGTTTTCTGCGGGAGTGTGGTACTTCCTCAGGTGAGTCGGCCCATTCATGCTACAGATAAATATTATGCCATATTTGACAAAGTAATCGTCTGCAGGGTGGCTCTACAACTATCAAATTTCCAATGTCGTATCGGTTCGAAAATACCACTTAAGATTGTTACACAGAGTGGTGATGCGTGAAATGAAGTTTCGGGAAAAATGCACCGTATTGAATCGCCACTCATCCAGATGGTGGGAATGAAACATTTCTTTTCGGTAAGTTATGTGACAGTAGAATTCCGCTGTAGGAATTCTTCTGAGCATTCCCTATGGTTGAAAGCTTTAATTATTATGTTGTTAATTATGAATGCAAAAGTAATAAGTTATCGAAGTGCTATTCTTTAAGGGTTTAATTATACTGTCGGAGCATCGTTTGTATGAAACCTGTCAGCAGTTACTGAAATAAATTGCTCCGAATGGCCGCAATAATGAAGCGAAACAGGAAGCGCTGAATCGCCGGTAATTTGTAAGAAAATTGAGACAAAAATGATCATCGCGAGGAACATTCACTTTAATACTTTACATGTAACGATATTAATTTACACATAACGATAACTGTATTTAATGATAACTCCTTCAAGTTTTACATGCAACGATGTTAATTTACACATAATAATAACTTTATTTAACGATAACTCCGTCAAGTTTTACATGCAACGATATTAATTTACACATAACGATAACTTTATTTAATGATAATTCCGTCAAGGTTTCAATTTACAATTTTTAAATTTAATTTAAAAAGTAAATTTATTTTAATTCAAAAGTAAACAATAAAGAAATAAGTAAAACTATTAAATATTAAATTAATTTGTAGCTCAATGTTGATTTATTAAATTAAGTGAGGTACCATGATCAAAGAAATAGAGTTGATAAGGAAGATAGCATGTCAGTTTTTTAAAAAAAACCTTGATTTTTAAAATGTCGCTGATTCGACGACACGAAGAACTACATTCAGTATTTGATTAAAATAATTTAATTGAGATGTAAGATTGCTCTACCAAGCGCTCCATGCCTACATTCTATATTCACTCCCAGGATCAAAAGTTTAGAAAAGTCGTAGAATTCTGTTATTCACCGTAATTGTTCTGTCCCTTTTTACCTTCTACTCCATGAAATCGTAGGATTGGTTTTAATGAAACTTCAAATGTGTATTTTAGTATCTTTTTTTATGTGATAGAAGAGTAAAAGAAGCGAGCTTATCGCTTGGTGGAAAGCAATCAACGCTGCTTTTACACATCCATGACACCACAGGTTTTACAGAAGCGTTGCTGGCCATTAAGGGACGTGTAGTTTTTTGAAGATGCAAATGTCGTATAGGTTCGGAAATACCGCTAGAGGTAGCTGATGGAGCTGGAGGTAGCTGATGATTCATAATGGAGCTGGAGATAGCTGATGACTCAGGATGGTGGTGCGTGGATTGAGTTTTTGGGAAAATCGCACCGTAGTGGATCGCCACTCATCCAGATGGTGGCGATGAAACTTTTCTTTGTGGTGAGTTGGTTGAATTCAGAATCAGGAATTATTCCAAAAAATTACGGAGAAGAAAAAGAAATACTGATATAAATCTTTTTGTTTAATATTATAGAAGAATTTTATAGAATAATATGATATAAAATAGCTTTATATTAAATTGCATCACATACAATGTACGTAGCGTCATGACTAAATTAGAATCGACACAAACACACACATACACACACACACACACATACACACACACACACATACACACACACACACACATACACACACACACACACACACACACACTCACACACATGTGTAACTCCGACACGGCGTCGAGCCGATGGAATCTGCGATTTGCGCAGATTCTCAAATACTTCTTACTTACCCACTGTATTTTACTTTATATTTATAAAGCCAATGGGCTACCCGCATTAACATCTTCGAATCATCACTATGTACGTTAAGAAATACCAAAGTGCATAAGTAACTAGACAATTTGAAGTCACGAGAACTTTAATGTATAAATTTGCATTTCATAGTAATTACCAACACGAAAGTGTCGTTATATAAATTAATTTCTTGCCGAGGAGCAAGCACTGCTCGCGTGCTAAACTTGTTCAATGCCATTTATTGTTATTTAATTATGAAATTTGAATACGGTCTTTACAAATTAGGGTTGTAATAAGCTTGATTTATTTTACAATGATTGCATGAATTCTTTGTGTAGTGTATGCAAAGTGCAGACATATATTGCTGTCTTTGTTACTAGTGTTGTGTCATACACGGCGTAAATTATTAATTAGAAGATTGTCACACCTTCATCGTAGCGAAACGGCTCTCCGTTAGTCGCTTCTCGCCTCGTGGGAATCAGGACGTAACGAGTGGGGAACCACGTCGCCGTCATTTTTTATATAAGTTTTAATAATTTAAATTGCGTCTAGCTCAAGTTTCCTATAAAAAGGAATTATGTATTAAATAATATGACTATTATAAATATTGAATATAAAATGCATAAGCTGTGAAACATATTATATTTGGGTTGTCAAAAAAATACATACGCAACAAAGTTAAAGCAAACAAAACGTTATTAAGTGAAAAGATATTATATAATACAGACATAATATTTCTGTTTTATTCAAAGTTACCTGTCTTAAAATAATATTTATATTAAAGCAGGTTGATATTAAATAACTCTCTCACTAATATGTGATCAAAACAAAATAAATATTAATCATAAGAATTGAGTATTATTGAAAAAAGTATATCACAACCCTAATAGTGACGTAACGTATTCGAAGAGGGGCTTTCTCTTTGATGCACGCAAAAGGAACATTTATCATGAGAATTTACAATAAGTCTTATATATATCATAATATAATATTTAACGCCATTAAGGCTGTGGTATTTCATTCTGATATTTATTATGCAACATTATATATTTTATATATAAATTGATAGAGCCACTGTAGCATGAATGGGCCGGCTCGCCCGGGGAAGTACCACACTCCCGTAGAAAACCGCACTTCGTCTGGTGAACGCTTGAGTTCTGGAGGTGCAGAAGACGCGCTAGGGGAGTTGTTGATTGCTTTCCATCAGGTGACACGCCTGTCCGTTTGCCTTACTATCCCATAAAAACTACTATATACATAAATCTGGTGTAACAATCACGAAATAAATTTGATTTCTTTTAAAGTTTCTTTTTTAAGCACCAATCGCTTCGATCTTAGTTTCCATGAATAATTCATTTATACAACGTCTGAGGCCGAAACTGATATTATACGAGGATACACAACTCCTGAGGCTCAAAGGGCCGATTTGCAATCGTTATATCGTGGTCGGGCCTTTTTTAGTTCAAATATAACTTCGTAAAACTACGCTTCTACTAAAAGTTTCAGTAAAAATAACAGGTTTTCTAAAACGACTAAAAAGACAACTTTTCGAAAACATAACACACGCAGAGAAAAACTCGCACACATATGTATTTACATACTATTATTATACGTACACAAATAACACCAGAATTAATATAATAGTCTTTTTTTAGTTCTTTTATTTTCTTTGATGGCTATTAGTTCTGCTAACTATTATGCTAGCATCAAGTAAAATACACTAACATCAAATCTCTTGCAAAACCTTTCCCGCCAACTTACATCAGTGACGTTGTATTTTTCATTTTTATAATCTTATTTTATTATTAGTTATATTGTTTAATTGTGATGGCGTATTGTACAATTAAGTTCGATTAAGGCGTATAAGTGAAGTGATATGAAATAAATGCGTATATCGTAACTTTTTAAGTTGACTGAAAAAGTCCATAGTAGGTTTTGGTAGAATAGTCACCATTTTACCAAGACGTAACGTAATAAGCTGACTAGTTACATATCAAGAGATTAGATATTATTGTATTTTACTCGATACTGCCATAATAGTTATTACAGATTCAAAAAGGCAAAATCTCTTGAAATGTCAGCTTACCACGTTACGTCTTGATAAAATGGTAGCTATTTTACAAAAAACTTCTATTGACTTTTTCGGTCAACTTAAGAAGTCACGATACACGCATTCATTTCATATCACTTCACTTATACGCCTTAATCGAACTATATCGTCACATACGTCACCATAATTAAACAATATAACTAAAAATAATATAAGATTATGAAAATTAAATAAAAACACAATATCATTGTAAGTTGGCGAGAAAAGTCAAGAGTTTATTTACTCCACCAAGTTATTTTGTTACTCTGTTATTATAGTTTTACGTTTCTAAGATAATCTGTGTTATATTATTTTTGGTCTCATATATTGGGTAATCTCTGAAGAGTCTGAAGACAAAAGTCTTCAACCAGTGCGTCCTGCTTGTACTGTCTTACGGTGCCGAAACGTGGGCATTGGCAGTCCGTCTTCTTGACAAGGTCAAAGTCGCTCAGAGGGCTATGGAGCGGGCTATGCTCGGAATTTCTCTGGTGGATAGAATTCGAAATGAAGAAATTCGCCGACATAGTTCTTCAGGTTAGCGGACTGAAGTGGCAATGGGCTGTACACGTTTGTTGGAGAACCGAGTATCGTTGGAGTAGACGAGTGCTGGAGTGGAGACCGCGACTCGGCAAACGTAGTGTGGGACGCCCCTCTGCTTGATGAAGAGACGATCTGCGCAAGGCGGCTGGCAGAGACTAGATCCGTGTAGTCGAACATCGGGCTAAGTGGCGCGCCTTGAGTGAGGCCTATATCCAGCAGTGGACTGTCGCGGGCTGATATTGATATTGATACTGGGTAATCTTATTTTGTCCAAAATGTATTATGTATAATTTGACCTATAGTTTACTGAGAAAGCTGTTGGATTACTAAATAAATAAATGGTAAAGAGTATCATAAAATAATCAGTCAAATAAAAGAGTCAAAATAAAAGAGAAAACTGAAAAATATTTTAAAGGAAAGCATCCGTGGTAACAGCCATAATATCGTTAGATTAACAACTCCACACATTTCCAATTGCATGTAGCTCAAAAATGTATTTTATATAAAACGTGCACAAGAAGCGATAAACTGAAGCCGAAGTAAACTTTCACACAATGCTTTTAGAATTTTGCTTTAAAAATATATCAAAACCGATATGAAATTTAACAAAAGTATGTAAGATTATATTTTTGAATATTTAACATACATATATACATATATATTGTCACGGCTGTTTTTCGTAGGAGTTGGTAGAGACCACAGATCTCCATTCGCTATGATCAAGGAACACCTTCCTCGCCTCTTCCACACTCATCCATCCTTCCTCTCACACTCATCATAGAGAAACGGCTCTCCGTTAGTCGCTTCTCGCCCTCGTGGGAATCAGGATGTGACGGGTGGCGGAACACGTCGCCGTGACTTTTAACAAATTAGTTTTATTATAATTCGTTATAAGGAATCCCATGAGCCGCAAGGCAAAATGAAGAATATTTAAGCTATAGGATGTTAATAAATTACATACAAATAAGATCTAGGGAAACTAACAAAAAAATATCAGGAACCACGCTGCAGACGAATACTTTATCAAGAATGGCATGGTATTTGTTTGCAGCATGAATGGGTCAGCTCGCCCGGGGAAGTACTACATTCTCGCAGAAAACCGGCGTTCGCGGTACCGGCTTAGCTGCCGCGTTTTGTTCGGTGAACGGTTGAGATCGGGAGGCCCCTCCTACCTTCTCTCCTTCCCACTCCCTACCCCTCCCCTTCTCCCCCCCCTCTCCTCCCCACTCATTATGAAACTTTCCTTAAAGGTCGGCAACGCTTTTGCACTGCCTATGGCACTGCGGATGTCTATGGGCGGCGTTGATTGCTTTCCATCAGGTGACACACCTGCTCGTTTGCCTTCCTATGCCATAAAAAAAATAGCATCACTTTAGTAGAAGCCATTGAAAAAGCCATCGCAAGATTTGAAAGAAATATACGCAGTCAATCTAAATAAAACAGTTTAAAAATGGGTATCTAATTATGTTCGAATAAACGAAGCCTTTTACCATAAATACAATACAAGTATTTATTGTTACCTTCAACAAATAGCTTTAGGTAATTAAGATAATGAGAGCATTAGTAGACCTACGCCTCGGCTTCTGGAGAGAAAGTCTTTCACATTAGCATGAAAGAAAAGAAAATTTTTTTTTTCGTATCGTGGCGTAATATATTTCAGTAGGAAACAGCTACAGCTTTAATAAAATCTGCAATAGCTTAACTGGAAGTATTAGGCTTATAACTTGTGGTTGTGGGGGAGGCTCAGATTCTTACATTGATGTGAATAATATTTTTCTAGCACAAGTATTTTTAACTTAGTTGGAATGAAAGGAATTATTAATATCAAAAATATTTTTAGTTTTTTTTGAAGTGAAAACTTCTATAGCGGCGTTACACGACTCTGGGTAGGGAAAAATCTATGGGTTCCCGTCAGTAACATGCTAATGCTTAATGTATATCTATTGCTATCAGTATAGCTATAGACATGTTTAAACACAGTCAATGCACGCGCAGCTGCCTAGGTACATGCAATCACGCCAACACATTGTATAAACCCGATTGTACGTGTGTGCGTTGGACGCTTCATGGATGGATAAAGTTTCGTGAGTCGCGTCAGCAACACGCTGTAGTAATGGCAGCATATCTTTAGCTATCACCCTCATGTGTTATATAATATTAGTGTTGTGTACATCTATACAAATAAAATTTATTTTTTTACTTGGAACGTGCTATATGTGTATATTTTGCGTTGTTCTTTATATTGTGTTTTAATTTGATTGCTTCAATTGGTGAATTGTAAGATCATTGTGCAGTACAACAGTGAGTACTAAATATGTTATTAATATGACAATTAGTTTGAAATTTCAAAATACATACGTGTCTGGACAATGTGTGATGATATGTACTGGGCGGTTAAAAGAAAGTGGATTAGTTTTGATGAAGATCGGGTGAAGTGGCGTGTTTGTAGAAAAACATTATCCAGCAGGTAACTGCCTCAGACTATTGATGAGAATGATGATGATTGTAATAAGGTTATATAGTTTTTAACAGAAACTTATGTTCTTGCGTGGCTGTATTTGATAATGTTCGCGCCGTGGATAAATTACACTAATTTTGAATGTGGTTTACGGAATGAACCCACAAGCATTAACTAGATTGATACGGGCTACGGTCTCCCTTACCTTTCTATATTTCTATGGTTCTTTCATTAGTCAAACTCCCGTGTAGGGACGATAAAATTACGATAACAAATTCGGTGCCGAATTTCCCAGCTTTCCCAGCTAACCTATTAGTACTTTCTCTGGCCTTTCCGACTAGCGAAAGTTGGCAGCGAATTTAGTAAAACAACGCGACAGCGCCTTGTACTTCAATGGTCGCAATAAGCGACAGAAGTACCAGTGGGGATTATTTTATTAATTAGTACATACATACATACATATTTATGCTAATGGAAATGGAAATGAACTGAGACCAGAACGAGATTGAAACGTGAAGGGCATCACAGTGTGAGTCGACCCTAAAGGTTTTATGATAGGGTTTATTACAGTACAAGGCTGGCGCTCCAGGCGGTTCGCGTAATCATATTTGGGTACGTTTATCAAATCTGTTCGCAGCGTGAACCCGTCTGGTTTGACATTAAAACCTTACAATGTTATTATTAAAATAGATTAGAAGGTCAATAACATTATATTATTTTCAAGTAACTAAAAAAAAATAATAATAAAATTGAGCATCTGGTGGCTCAACACAATGTAATAGGAGTGGCTAAGGCTCACCGACTTCGTTGGCTGAGCCACGTTAAGGGGATGAGGGAGGATCGCGCAGTCAAGAGAGGGTATGTGAGTCGTCCAACTGGACGACGTCCTGTGGGGCGCCCCAGGTACCGCTGGAGAGATATGATCGAGGATGACTTGCGCAACCTTCAAATCTGCAACTAGTAAGAGGTGGCACAAGAACTGTTTGGAGGCCAAGATCTATTTTGGGTCGCTGCGCCAAACAAAGTTAGTTTTTTTTTAGTTTTTCATGTAACTTTTTATTGCCTTAACATTAAAAAAAGAGAAGTGTTACAGGACACTTCGTATATGTGAAACATTGACGACGACTCAGTCGCTACCGTATACTCACGGCCACGTGTAAGTTACCTTGTATAGTGTCGAGTAGACGGGAGCGGAGCCTGAATAAAGACGACGTCTTGGTCTAAGGTTTCACTCCCATATCCCGCTATAAAATATTTCACATAAAAATATTTTTAATATTATACTTTATATGGAGTTAGGAAGACGTATATAACTTTGAAAAAAATATTATATTTTAAATGTGAATAGTCAGAACTTTTACTTAGATAAGATCCACGATATGCATACAAAAACAGAAAAATAATAATATATGTTTTCTACTGGAAGAAGTGGATTTAGGTGGATCTTAAACTAAATCTTACCGAAAAACGGCTATCAGGAACTCCTTATCTCCCAACCACTATCAACAACACCATACACACACCACCAATTTTCACATTGCACACGAAACGTGTTTCACCTCAACACGAGGCATCATTAGGTATAGTAGATTCTACGGAAGACAACCATTAAGATTGCATGCGTTGTCGTGTGCAATGTGGAAATGTGGTAGTTGGTAAGATTTAGTTTAAGTTCCCCGTAAATCCACTTCTTCCAGTAGAAAACACACATTATTATTTTTCCTTTGTTGTTTGCTTGTCGCGGATTTTAGCTAAGTAAAAGTTCGGACTGTCTACATAGTAATGGATTTCCGCAAAGTAACGCCTGACTCCAGTGATCATCTTATATTTTAAAGTTAACTACATGAAAAAGAAATATGACATCAAAGGTGGAATTAATTCAAGCAGGTCACCTTTCAAGCCAACCGGTGTAATAAACGACATCGAAGCATTAATACAAGCGGTGTGTATTCATGTTTGGTAATGATATGAATGTCCTTACACTGGCATTACAAAACTCATTTATCACGTAACACAATGGGCAGACCACACAATGTTAGAAGAACATTAATCCATCCTTCACGATATAATTTTTCTATATATTAAAGAAAAAAGTATAATAAATGGTTTATTTTACTCAAAAGTTCCTTCAACACTACCCCTATATGAAACCAGCTTCCTTCAACTGTATTTCCGAACCGATACGATAATGGAAATTTCAAAAACATGCCTTTTATGTCGGCAATTCTATGCTATTGCTATGCTATTGCTATGCTATTGCTTTGCTATTGATATGCTATTGCTATGCTATTGCTATGCTATTGCTATGCTATTGCTATGCTATTGCTATGCTTTTTTATTGCTATTGCTTTGCTATTTCTATGCTATTGCTATGCTATTGCTATGCTATTGCTATGCTATTGCTATGCTATTGCTATGCTATTGCTATGCTATTGCTATGCTATTGCTATGCTATTGCTATGCTATTGCAATACCATTGCTATGCTATTGCTATATGATTGCAATGCAGTTATTATGCTATTGCTATGCTACTGCTATGCTATTGCAATGCTATTGCTATGCTATTGTTATGCTATTGCCATGCCATTGTTGATTGCTTTTAATCAAGCAACATGCTTGTTCGTTTTCCCTCCGTATCCCATAAAAATAATGAATAAAGGAACTAATTACAGGAATAGAGAGAGTAAAGGAACTCATTGACGTGATTCTTTTTTATGTTGTAAACAATCATTTAATATTCACACTAAGGCTTAAAAGCCTTTATAAATTTATTTGTAAGCAAGAATATAGACGAAGTATAATTACTTCGTCTATATTCTTGCTTACAAACTGGCTTATAAATTTAAGATAACTTAAGGTAATCATTTTTCCTATTTTTTATGAGAAATCCATTTACCTAGGAATAACCTTGATAGCAGAATGGTGATTAACCATTTAATATAACACGAAAACATTAAATATACTTAATTAAACATTAATATTTATACAAGGGCGTTTATTCAAAACTTGAATGCGGAGGTGGAAATCAATACCTCATGTAAACTTACCGAGAGAGATCTTAGACCTAAATAAACTCACACTATGTAAATATACAAATCACTTAACTCCTACGCTTCGGTAAATAGATACGCGCTAACAAAACATCAGTGACATTAATGTGGAATTAGTAAAATTGTAGCAAAATCGTGCCATTCCGCACGGAGGATCATTTTTCATGTTTAAAATATATCAAGCTCTATTTTACTTTATTACTAAAAATGTAACATGTCATAACATTCATGTTGTTATGGTCATATATTATATTGTCATATGTTATTTTTTTCATTATACGTGTATTAAATACTGTCTCTGCACTGATTCTAAGATCCGACCCGATGGATCAGACTTTTAAGTACTATTCTATATCCGACTGTGAAGAATCAGGCTGTCGAGTATGTGGACTGTATAAATGAAACTATGGAGTCAGTAGTATAATAAATTGTTAATATAATCAGTTTAAAATATAATATACAAAGTCAAAGTCACAAGTTCAATTGGAAGATAACAAAGTTTACAGGATTTACAGAGTTACTAGTTTTATGCACTTAATTAATTCTCAATCAAAATGTTAAGTAAATCTTAATGTCGAGTGTACTCGTTTCGCTGAGTGTCTCGACCAAACTGGTCAAATTGTTAACTAAATCTTAACGTCGAGTGTACTCGTCTCGCTGAGTGTCTCGACCAAACTGTTCTCGCTGATTCCATGCGGCCATGGGAACTGCAGGTGCAACGAAGCGGGGGCTGAGACGGGCAACCATCGTCACTCACCACGAACCATTATGTCGACGTAAATTAGTCCTCAACAGTCGACGTTAAGTGGTCTCCACTAAACTGTTTAAGTTTTAGGTATTTGATGGAATTTTTCAAAAAATCCTCTAAAGCACGTTCAGCGGAACGTATATTCCAATTTATTGCTTCCTGCGCACGTAGAGGATAACATGCATTTTTGAACTCCATCAACCTATGTAGTTCGGAATGTTCGCTTGTTAAAATAACGAAGTTGTTGCTCTGTCGGACGCTTACTCTGTTGTCTCTACGAATATGTTTTAGATTTTTTTATACAAACATTCCGTCATCTCTAACCGTTAGACAATGCTGTTTTTTGCAATCCATATATTGTAATACATATATCTGGCACGGGTCTTCCCATTTCTGGAGGAACGGATACGAACGTTTTTTTTATGGGATGGAGGGCAAACGAGCAGCTCCTTTGTTAAAACTTCACAATTGCGGCGCAGTGATAAAGTATAACATGAATAAGATATAAACATACAATGAAATTAATATCATCGTGTTGCTACAGTACCACAGGCATTGCAAAAGCTTTGCCAGCGCTTTAAGAAATGCGTAAGTTTATTTATATACGAAGCATTGAAGTCTTTCACCTGTTTGGTTTGAAATTAAACTTCAATTCCAACAATGAGAAGAACAGAACAAATGAGAACTAAATATGAGATTCCGTACGACATGAACACGCGGCGAGATGAAAGAGAACTTTGAACAGAATTCGCGCGTTTAGTTTCCGGTTCAACTTTCGTTTGTTCTCCTTTGTTAAAACTTCACAATTGCGGCGCATGTGAACTGTTTAATGATGTCAGATCTGACTTTGAACAAATAGTTAATGTTATATATATATATATATATATATATATATATATATATATATATATATATATATATATATATATATATATATATATATATATATATATATATATATATATATATATATATATATATATATAAATTATTACACATACATACATAAATATTGTAGTAGGCGTACCGCATAAATCAAATATTGGTTGGAGGAAATGAAATGAAACTGCTCCATACTGAAGAGGAACACTCCTTAGATTTCTCTAAAAGAAATGCTGGGAAGAAATGAGTGTTCTTTGAGTCTAGGTTAGCGGAGTGAGGCAGAGTCGGCAATCAATCGCTTTTAGATTTTTTATTTATTATCTTATCTCATATTTTGTTATCTATAATCAATCAATTGTTTGTCTGCTCTCAATAACTCTTGCTTATAAAAAAAAAAAAAAACGGAAAATAGGTATCATGTTTTAATACAACTAATGTATGTAACTCAATCGAATCCTCGAATGTAACTCAATGCTGACGTTTTCAGAAATGTCAATACTACAGCCGAAAATTCGTAGTGTTTCAGCGCTCTAGTATTATTATATTACCTTTATGGTAATATGACACACTTGGATTGTATTATTATTTAATATTCATCTTATAAAAAATACATAATACATAACAGCAAATGTAAATAAACCATTAAAATTGGACGCCTTCGTTTGGTTGGACACGTAATACGGATGGACGAGTCTAGAGTACCCAAACGTCTACTTGACGGCAAAGCAGATGGTCCTAGAAGCCGCGGAAGGCCTAAGTTCAGATATCAAAATGGAGTTGAGGACGACTTAAAGGCAATCGGTGTGAGGGGCTGGAGAGAATATGTTAAACTAAGATCCGAATGGAAAAATGTGCCGAACCAGGTTAAAGCCCACCCACGGCTCTAATGTTTTGATTACGTTTACGTTTTTTTTAGGTACCTGTAGGGGACGGTGGGTTATGTCGGACTCCACGTGTGCGCGTCTACCGACTGAAACCCCATGGCGGCCGCCATCGGCGCCAAGGAGGTGTCCCGGGATCTCTTAAAGAACTGCTTGCTTAAGAACTCCTCCGGCGCCTGGCTCACTAAGTCCGTCTCGGGGGTTGCGTGATTTCGCTACCTTCGACACCCTCGCGGTGCTTAACCGGTGATTCCTACCATAGGGAACCACCGTCCTCCTCGAGGCCGCTTGATAAACAGTGAGGGCCCCCACCCCCAAGTGCCCATGACTTTTATTCATGCCTAGCAACATTTTTGAAGACGTCCCCGCAAAAGTCACGCCAGCCCTGGTCCAATTCAATAACAGGTGAAGTGTAATTAATATAAAACGCTGATGTAGAAACGTAATAGTGTAATAGTGAACCTTTGAAGATTCCCGCCGAATACCTGTCAATCGTCTCGATTGTAGATGGTAAAGCAACTTTCCAATCAACTTAGATAATTAATGATATGTCCGTTTGGATGTCAAAGGGGTGAGTTCGAATCGTTTATTTACAAGTTCATTAATTCAATTAACTATTAATTTACCTTCTCTCTCTCTGTATATATGTATATATATATATATATATATATATATATATATATATATATATATATATATATATATATATATATATATATATATATATATATATATATATATATATATATATGACTATTATATATTTATATATCTTGTTCAAATTTCCAATCCTTAATAAAATATTTTATTATTCATCCACTCAAGTTCAAGCACATTTTTTAATGGATGACACTTGATGTTCATACAGATTTTTCAAATAAGGGAGAAAATAAAATTCTTATATATAAAATATTTATATTTACGTATTATATGAGTATAGCTGGATGTAAAAGTAGGAATTGATTTTAATTATCTTTTATATTAATTGTTTTAATATTGAATTAAGTTATTTTGGACGCCCATACTTCAGAATCGGAAAACGAAAGCCTTCGATCAGTGCGTCTTGCCTTTTTTATAGGAAGGCAAACGAGCAGGCGTGTCGCTTGATGGAAAGCAATCAACGCCGCCAATAAACAAAAGTGCCATAGGCAGTACAAAAGCATTGTTGGCCTTTAAGGAAAGTATCATTATGGGACGGTGGAGGGGGGTTGGGCCTTCGGAACTCAATCGCTCACCGGACGAAACGCGGTTGCTAAGCTACCACTCAGACGCGGAAGTGTGGTATTTCTTCGGGTGCTTCATGGTTCCGGGTTCCTTCCAGCCCATTCATGCTATATACAATATTGACAAAGTATTCGTCTGTAGCGTGGCTCTACCTTTACGGTGCCAAAATGTGAACACTGACATTCTGTCTACTCCACAAGGACAAAGTTGTTTATAGGGCTATAGAGAAGGTAATCTTCGGAGTTTTTCTTGTGGATATATTTCAATATAAGCAAATCTATAAGAGAAACCAAGTGTTTGGGAAGTGGAGAGTTGCTGACGGATGTTTTTCGTAAGATTTAGATTAAGTCCTTATAAATCCACATCCTCCAGTGAGAAAACACATATTACATTATTTTTTCGCTTTTGTTTGCTTAGTCAAGTTAAAAATCTGACTGTTCACACCCCTATTTCCAAGATGTATAAATTATTCACGTTACCCGATTTACAGTTTAACTTAGTTTGAATCACGCTTACCTATTGAACCGCACATAGGTACGCCTCTTGAAACTTACTGAGAGTTATATATAATAGTTACAACTGTTATTCAGAACTTTGTACAACATATAATGACTGGCTGAGAGTTGTAAAATAAATTTACATATAATATATTAACGTATGGCTGCGAGGCTTGGAGACTGACGCAAAAGGAAGAGAAGAAACTTTTAGTTGCAGAACGAAAAGTCTTCCGAAAGACCCTGGGCCCAACCAAAAGTGATGATGGCAGTTGAAGATATCGAAAAAAATGCCAAAATCGAGCATCTGGCGGCCCAACCTAATGTAATAGGAGTGACTAAGGCTCACCGACTTCGTTGGCTGGGCCACGTGGAGAGGATGGGGGAGCATCGCGCAGTCAAGAGAGCGTGTGTGGGTCGCCCAATTGGACGACGTCCTGTGGGTCGCCCCAGTTACCGCTGGAGAGACATAATTGAAGATGACTTGCGTAACCTTGAAGTCTGTAACTGGCAGGAGGTGGCGTAGGACAGGGTAAAGTGGCGTAAGGTCTGTTCGGAGGCCAAGATCCATTTGGCGTCGCTGCGCCAACTAAGTTATCATCACTATTGCTCAACTACGGTATGATTCATTTGCAGTTTTCTTCTACGGTCTTCCGACTGTAACAGATACTGTCTAGAGGAACAGTTGGGTTTTTTTACCTCGGATTCGAAAGCTTGTTTATCTACGACTGAAACTTCATGACAGCCACTATTAACGTAATAAAGGCCTATAAATGATGCTAAAATCACCATTTTGAATGCATCTAGGCTGTTCTCACAAGAAACTTCCGGTAAATAGAAACCAGTATATCTATGTATGTAGTAGTATTATCTATGGGCGGTGTTGTTGGCTTTCCTTTAACGAAAGCCTTTCCTTTGTAAGGAGGGTGTGGCGGATGGCGGATGGAGATCTGTGGGAAACCGGCGTGACGATATGTATGTAAAAATAGCATTCACAGGTAAGGATCAAACTTAAAAATGACTGCCCTGAAAGGTATACATTTTTGACTTGATATTAGATTCTTAGCGAGAAATGTGTTCGTTTAAAATCTAGCGTCATATAATGAAACATATATTTTATATACATACATACATACATATCGTCACGCCTGTCTCCCGTAGGGGTAGGCAGAGGCCACAGATCTCCATCTGCTACGATCTCGACATACTTCCCTTGCTTCCTTCACACTCATTATTCTTTTCATGCAAGCCCGCCGGTTGAGGGTACTCTTGACCTGGCCTTTCTTAAAAAGTTCAGCAATTTGGTCAAGGTACATTTTTCGTGGTCTTCCTCTTCCGGCCCTTCCATTCATATTCGCAAGGTAAATTTCTTTTGCCAGTCGTCTTTCATCCATCCTCTCTATATGTCCAAACTATTTAAGCATCCCTTTTTCTACTTTTGTCACAATACCTTCTTTTACTCTACATTGCTCTGTTATATCTTCATTTCTTATTCTATCATTCAAGGTTATATTTTATATAATTTGACAAATTACACTCTACTTTTATATAATATGACAAATTACACTCTTCGCGATATATATGTGTATTTTCGATTATAATTTGACGTTGTGTCAAGCCACTCGAGCGCGACACTCCCCGCGAGAGTCCCCCCAGGAAATGTTTTATGTGACATGTGAAAAATGAAGCTTGTCGCTGTTGCTCGTGTATTTTCTGAAAACGAAATCGTTCGTTTCAGATTTTTGGCGGAGTTAACACATTTTTTCGCAGTTTTTTCTTTCCCCCATAAAATAGAAATAAATTTGTTCTTATATACTTATTTACTTCACTGTCTCATAGACAGCGTTAGGTTAAGCGGAAGGTAAATCGGGCGATATTTATTTCGCAAAACGGGAAGGCTTCTGTGATGCCTGTGGCACGACAAATATCTCTGGCCGGTGTTGATTCCTTTCCATCAGGTGAAACACCCGCTCGTTTGCCTTTCTATCCCATCAAAAACAATTCTTTTCATTAGGTGAAACACCCGCTCGTTTGCCTTTCTATCCCATCAAAAACAATGGAGGCAATTATGAGGACTGCCGACATAAGTGAAATCTTAAAAACGTATTTTATAATTTCAAATTAATTGTAATATAATATTATATTAATAACATATTTAGTACTCATTGTTGTATTGCACAATGATCTGACAATTCAACAGTTGAAGCAATCAAATTAAAATATATTATAAAGAACAACGTAAAGTAGGTTGACATTGAACTTTCCACGCAAAAAATACTTATTACTAATTATAAACTATTTGTATAGATGTACACAACACTAATATAATGGTGAAGGTGATTAAGACGTAAAGGTGATAGCTACAGATATGCATGTTGGTGACTCACGAAAACTTCATCCATCCATCAAGCGGCCAACGCACACACATACAATCGGGTATATACATTATGTATATACATGTGTTGGCGTGATGCGTGTACGTAGGCAGCTGCGCGCGCATTAACTGCGAATTAACTGTGTTAAAAGTATGTCTATAGCTATACTCATAGCTATACCATTAAGCATTAACATGTTGCTGACGCGAATTCATACATTTTTTTCCTATCCAGAGTCTTGTATATACCGCGGCTATAGAAGTTTTGACTTCAAAAAATTAACCCACCACACTTAACTAGAGTGGATTATTTGAGCATCCAAACTCAGCATATATATACATACATACATACATACATACACACATATATATATATATATATATATATATATATATATATATATATATATATATATATATATATATATATATATATATATATATATATATATATATATATATATATACCGATGCGAAAATTGTTACTGCGATCGTAAACTTCGAAAGTGGCAGCTCCAACGCTGATCTTTCTGGGAGTGGAGAAATTAGATTGTTAAGGCCACATTCTTGCAACTAAGCAATCAACGCCACCCATAGACCACACACCATAGGTTTTTTAAACAATTCAATGTTTTATCAATGAGGAAATATGGACGAAGGTCGACAAGCACCTATATAGTACTCAAAACTATATCGTACACACAAACACACGACTAAATGTGATATGAAAATATTTTCTTCATTTTCCTGTTGGAACGTATTTCCCGTCCCTCCCCAGTACGCTCGATCTCAATTCCATCAAGCTCTATCTCCAGTAGTAGACTGTTGGTAACTATTAGGAAATATCTATGAAGATAGCTGGTTTCACAGGGTCTATAAACACCAATATAGCACTCAAAAATATACATACATACGAGTAAATGTGATATGAAAATATTTTTTCCGTTTTCTCGTTGAAACGTTTCCCCGTTTCTCCCCAGTACCCTCGACCTCAATTCCATCAAGCGGTGCAACATTTAATCCTCCCCCCAGCTGTTGCCATTTTTCTGCTTTACATTTCACACGATTTATTCCCGTTCAGTGGGAAACTCGAATAAATATCTCGTCCCCGCGTATCTTTATACTTTATCTCGATTCCAATGTTATCTTCCTAATTATTTAAGCAATTAAGGGGCTATCTTAAATAAATTCAATTATCTCTTAGTCTCCTAACCTTGTATACCTTTATGTAGATGTAGGGTATATGATGCTAGCATTACGTTATAGGTCGAATAATAAGAAAACGCATGCTTTCTGATTATTTTCTGCCAATATTGAGAGAACATTCTCCCTTCAATTCCCGTACACAGCTAAAAGAACTATAGAGCTTCTTCGTAATTTCTTCACCAACAAATTTATAAACCGCTTCGGTGATATACCCTGGTACCCCAGGTCGCCGGATCTAACCCATATGGATTTTTTCTATGGGTGTACCTCAAAAGCAAAGTCTATGAAACTATCTTGACGGTCATCTCAGCACTAAAATTAAATATCATCCACGAGGTTAATGACATCCTGACGTCATTACTTCAGCGAAAAATAATCAAACCCACACTTCCCTTCGAGTCAGAGGCTAGGGTACCGACTTTTGAGACAAGGGTTCTGGTTCCAAATAATGACTGAAATTGAAAAATTATTTTAAAAAAATAGTTGACTCACAATATGCTATGTGCACGACCCATGTATCTCAAAGATACTGCATACAAATCCACCTCCAATCGTGTTGAAACATGCTTTCAACACGATTGGGGGTGGATTTGTACCAATTGGATGAATAAAAGATTGAGACAAGTGAGTAACTTCTGTTTGTATGATTTAAGTCACTATATCCTGCACGGCTAACACTTCTAGATTTCGTTAGATATCGATATACCAAATTGATATATCATTATCAACAAAAAACAACCTATAACAGTTCACTTCTTGAGATAGACTTTTTCCAACGCGCCACTTACCCCCATATTCGGCTACAAGCATCCAATTTCTACCAGCCGGTCCGCGTCGAGCGCCGGGAGGCGTTCCACGCTGCGTTTGTCAAGATGCGGTCTCTACTCCAGCACTCGTCTACTCTAACGATTACTGATCTACCGACAAAAATGATCAGCTCATTGCTTGCCATTGCATTGACTTTGGTTCTGGCGGATGTCTTAGTTTCATGCCATATCCACCAAAGAACTTCAATATTGTAATAAATTAATAGAACCATAACAGTCAATATCGTTATCCCACAACATAAATGGGTGTAGCTTCAATTCCCACGCTTGGTAAAAGGGTTGAAGATCGCAGATTTCTTTTCATTACTCTGATAGACGTTGTTGTTTGTCCTCTGGTTTGCTCCCATAGTCTTTTTTATGGGATAGAGTGGTAAATGAGGAAGCGATTAATCCGATGGAAAGCAATTAACACTGCCTATAGATATACAACACCAGAGGCATCACAGGTGCGTTGCCAGCCTTTAAGATATGAGTAGGCTTGTTTTTTGTAGGCTTCAATATCGTATTGGTTCGGAAATATGTTTCCATACAGTGATGGTGCGTGGAGAAGTTTCGGAAAGCACCGTACTGGATCGCCAAATTATGGGTATGAAACTTTTTCTTCGAATTCAGGGACAGGAATTATTCCAAACAATTCTTCGGAGCATTCCCTATGGTAAAAATGTTAAAAATGCTGAGAAATGAGATATGCGCAATACCAAAATGCCGAGCCGGCCGGGGGATCGAATATGAAAAAATATCGAAATGAGGTATGTTCTTTTATAAACTGAATATTTTTGTTATACAGTTAATATATGTCCCACAGATGGGCACGGATCTTTCCATTACTGCCATTACAGGAATGTACATTAAGACGCCGCGCTTGTCCAAGGCGTATGGATGGGACATCAAGATATCGAATAAATAACTGTAGGCATGATCCGATACTGATGCGAGGTTCAAATCCGAGACCATTGACTCCGTCAACAGTAACCCTGCTACTGAGCCAATTGGTACTCAATTCGTCATATATGAACAGTCAAAATTTTTTTGCTTGTCGTGGATATTAGCTAAGTAAAACTTTTGTCTGTCCCTATAGTGATGGATTTCCGCAAAGTAACGCCTGACTCCATTAATAATTAATAAACTCAATTCGTCGTCATCAATCGGTCTTTATTGTATGTATATTTATTAAAAATACCGAAAACTGTAATTGGCCTAGATACGAACAGATTTTTATCCAAGTATTGATCGACAGTTAAGCCATGCGATACATGCCTTAATTAATATCGTAATAATCAAGTACTTTTTTACTATTCAGCTGTTTGTCAGTGTAAATGTAACTAGCTTTAATTAACATCGGCTTGGTAAAAGATTAATATGGTATAAAGCTTACCTTTTATTCAATCAAAATGTAAAAATGTTGTTTTTGCCTCACCTCTAGAAGGACGAAGTGATTATTTGAATAACAAGTAAAATCAATATATATATATATATATATATATATATATATATATATATATATATATATATATATATATATATATAGATAGAAGAAGATCACACATATCATCATAAGAATTCACACATGTAACCGTAAATCAAGAGCAGTACTTTAAAAAAAACTTGTCAAATTCTATCTGAATAGTTATTTTTACATCTTGAATATAAAGTTCAAGTTCTGCTTACGCTATATTGATACGTACGCTCAATATCATTTTGAGATATAACAAACAGATAGAGCGTTGAACACACAAATATCATTAGTGTGATTTCCGTTGAACTTTCCCTTATATATATATATATATATATATATATATATATATATATATATATATATATATATATATATATATATATATATATATATATATATATACATTTTTTTGAAGTATTTATTCTCTCACACTCAATATGTGTGCAAACTTTCACATGAATCGGTTTACCAGAAGTAATTAAAACAGCCGTAGCAAGATTTTAAAGAACCATAAAAAAAATATAATAAGCAAATACAAGCTAAATAAAACCATTTAATAATAATGAATGTCAAATAAATAACATAAATAAGTGGCCTTAAAAATATTCAAACATCTGAGAAACACTTATTCAAAACAACCCTTTCTTAATTAAATGCGGCCCCAGAATTTCTCAACAATTAATAATGCAAATGAGGGAGGGCGTTGTTTAAATCACGGCATATTTCCGTACGCCAGGACAAGTTGCCGGCAATTTATTAAGCGGTCCAATGTGTCTGGACGCAGTTGATGTATGGGCATGAGGATCAGCGTCACAACATACGAATAATTCAAAAGCAGAGCGGCTGGAATTCAATTTGCATATAAAAATCCAAAATGAGTTTCATCCCCACCATCTGGATAAGCGGAAATCTAGTTCGGTGCGTTGTCCTCGAAAACCGTTTCCACGCACCAATTCTGTGCACCTAGTTACCTTATAGCTTGGTTTCAAGGAATTGGCTTCAGCGTTTTAGTACGGCGCGGTCTTCCCGAAACTTCTTTCCACGCAGAAACACTGTAGAGACCTAGTTATCTTCATAACTTGGTTTCCTTCCGAAATTTTTTTCCTTCCACCAACACTCTGTAGACTTAGTTGCCTTCAAATGTTGATCTCAACTACTTGGATGAGCGGCTATCTAGCACTTCATTTATTTATTTATTATTCAAAAAATTACAAACCTATGTACTTATAGTAATATACTCTTCAAACTTTTTAGATTGATGGCTTTATTTTTGAAACATTGTTTGTGGACAGAGAAAAGTTTTACTTAGCTAAGATCCGCGACAAGCAAAACAATAACAGAAAATTAATAATGTGTGTTTTTCTGCTGGATGACAACCGAAGAGAAGACAACCGAAAAGTATCTTCCGTAGAGTCTACTATACTGAAGATGCCTCGTGTTGGAGCGAAACACGTGTCTTTCACAAGGTGGAAAAGTGGTAGTATGTGTTTGGTGTTGTGTACACCAACCACTATATGGTGGGTGGAGAATTTATGGCCGATTTTCGGTAAGTTTTTGGTTTAAGTTCCAAATAAATCCACTTCATCCAGCAGAAAAACACACATTAATTTTCTGTTCTTGTTTTGCTTGTCGCAGATCTTAGTTAAGTAAAATTTTTGACTGTCCACATAGTGATGGATTTCCGCAAAGTAACGCCTGACTCCGTTAATAACATATTGTTTCAAAAATAAAGCCATCAAACTAAATATACTATATTTAAAATAATTATCTATATTTATTCACAATTATTTATATTAACCTTTATATATATATATATATATATATATATATATATATATATATATATATATATATATATATATATATATATATATATATATATATATATATATATATATATATATATATATATATATATATATATATATATATATATATATATATATATATATATATATATATATATATATATATATATTAATTATTTATATTTAGTCACAATTATTTATATTAACCTTCGGAAAACAACGGCTCACCGGACGAAGCGCGGCAGTTAAGCTACGACTCAGACGCCAGTTTTCTGCGGGAGTGTGGTACTTCCCCGGGCGAGCCGGCCCATTCTTGCTACAGACAAATAATATGCCATTCTTGACAAAGTATTCGTCTGCAGCGAGGCTCTACTACTACCATTTCTAAATTTTCGTAAAACTATTGTGTAACAATGTAAAATTACTTTAAAAAATGTTTAAAATCATAAAAAAAATCTATAAACACAATACCTAATAGATAATTTATTTTATTTAAATGAAAATTTATTTTCTTGTGGAGGGGAAATCAGAATTTGTCGAAAAATTATATAAGGGTATTATTTAATTATACAGGGATAGTATATAGGGGAGGATCAAAAAGATTTGGACACCCCTTTACTACTGTATTTCAAATGATAACACGGATTGTTTTCCGCTAACTTTCATTAAATGGGCCATCGATTTCGTTGTGATTTGTAGTTCAGAAAGCGACGGGATCGACTGATTTACTTGGACATGCTAATTGTAGAGTCCAATTATAGCTGATGTATGTACCGGATCTGCCGATAGGTTGTTATTAAAGTCCCCATTGAAATCACTTTCACACTGTGGCAAATTATGCTACTGCAGTCAACTAGATAGATAGATAAACTTATTTACTTAACCAGCTACCTTTGGCGGTCATTCTGAACCGATACGACATTGGTACCTACAAAAAACAAGCCTACACATACCTGAAAGGCCGGCAACGCTTCCGCGACTCCTGTGGTGTCGCGGTTGTCGCGCTAACGCTTGCTCGTTTGCTCTCCTATCTCATAAAAAAACCTCGAGTTACTAATTTACTTAAGTAACACTATTCTTCCCTTCCTCTCCGCCAATCCACGGTCTGCCGTGCCAATGGATGCGTGGCTAGGGGCGAGCTTAGTCGCAAGCGTGCCGACTTTCCCGGGATCGCGCTCCCCCGGGTACTATAGTGCCTCACGTCAATATGCGGGGCTCTACTGGGGCCTCCTCCCTGGCGGCTCGTGAGATTTACTATGAGGAATTATAATAAATCTAATTTGTTAAAAACAACGGTGACGTGGTTCGCCACCCGTCACGTCCTTATTCCCACGAGGGCGAGAAGCGACTAACAAGAAAATAAAATACAAATGATAGAGCAATAACCTTAGACTTACAGAACCTCTTCTTGAGACTGTAAAACACTTGAATTTTAGGATTATTAATGGAGTCAGACGTTACTTTGCGGAAATCCAAATGGACAGTCAAAAGTTTTACTTAGCTAAGATCCGCGACAAGCAAAACAAGAACAGAAAATTAATGTGTGTTTTTCTGCTAGATGAAGTAGATTTATTTGGAACTTAAACCAAAAACTTACCGAAAATCGGCCAGCAATTCTCCACCCACCAACCACTATACACAACACCAAACACACATTACCACTTTTCCATCTTGTAAATGACACGTGTTTCGCCCCAACACGAGGCATCTTCAGGTATAATAGACTCTACGGAAGATAACCGAAACGTGAGTTCGGTAAGTTTTTGGTTTAATTTCCAAATAAATCCATTTCATCCAGCAGAAAAACACACATTATTAATGTTCTGTTATTGTTTTGTTTGTCGCGGATCTTAGCTAAGTAAAACTTTTGACTGTCCATATACATGAATTTTATCCATCGCACTACGCGTTATGACAATAGGTTGGCCATATGGATCGTCTTCCACCGTAGCCCGATTTAATCGCAGATTTCTGCCGCAAACTGTGTTAATATGGTACAATTTAGCACCTGCGGTGTTCCCACGTGGTTACAGCATAGGGGCAAGAGACGAGCGTATGTTTTCACAAAAGGCCGGCATCGCATCTGAGACACTTCGGTTTTGCGGATGTCTAGGGGCGGCGATGATCTCTTACCACCGGCTGACCCGTATGCTGGTTCACCTGCTGTGCTATAAAAAATATAAACCACATCACCGTTAACTAGTAACCCGAACTTCTACAAATCATGACAAGCAAATACAACATTTTCCCGCGTCACTCAAACAAACCCATACAAAAGTTTGCTACCAAACTTGCACCGCGGAGTATACATTTGTTTTGGACAGTTTGTAATAAGTGTGGTTAGCGAAGTACGAGAGAGCTTGGCACAAATCAACAACAGTGATGTTGTACTTTTATTCTTGTTTTTCTTTTAAGTGAAAAAACATTTATTTATAACGTAATCAATAAGAAATTTGCTTCATGCTAAACGCCAATTATCAAATGACATTACAAAACACCACGGCTTTTCTTGCTAATATTTGAGGTAGAAAAGCAAGACTCTAGAAGACACAACCGCAATCCTACGATAACAAATCAACCCTTTGAGTATCAGAAGCCACTGTATCCTCATATAATATCTGAAAGCGTCTCAAACGTTCTCTAAATGAATTATTCATTGCATACAAAGTATGAGGTCGTGCATGGTTAAAGGAAAATTCAAAGGGTGATTCCCCTTTTGTTAGTGTATGTAAGTAGGTTTAAATCCAATATACATATGTAAATACATACTACGCTAGAAGATAGTTAATATTCTTGTCTTATTAAACTGATAACTTTTTTTTAATGATTTTAGGAAGATAAAGTCAGGCATTACTTTGTGGAAATTCATCATTAAGATGGACAAACATAATATATTTAAACAAAAAATAAAAATACACGTTCCAAAGTTTAATAACCGATAAACTTTGGCGAAAGAATTAAAATAAAACCAGTGTAGTCAGAAGAACTTAAAGAATAGATTAGATAGTATATTAAGATTCGTCATAGTGAATCCCACGAGCCGCAAGGGAGAATGGAGATCAGCCCCAGCGAGACCGCATGCCGAGCTAAAGCACTATAGTACTCGGAAGCCCGATCCCGGGACGGTCGGCACGCTTGCGACTAAGCTCGCCCTTAGCCACGCATCCTTTGGCACGACAGACCGTGGATTGGCGGAGAGGAAGGGAAAAGGATAGAGAAGAAAGGAAAAGGCAGGGGAAAGAAGAGATGGATTTAGACAGGAAGATAGGGATATGATACTACCGCAACGGAAGACGAGGACTGATATGGTACTAGGCCCGAGTTAGTCCGGGGTCGCGTATCAATACCATAAATATGGGACAAGCGGCTAGGCAAAGATACTCCCTGACCCTTTTATCTATGAATATATATATTTTCACAAGCAGTAAAAAATATTGCACTACACAAGCTCAGTTTTAGAAATTTATTAATGCTTTTACCCAACGAGGTCACGAGCTAGAACAATGAACTTAGCATTTCTAGAAAGCATTTTTACAAAACTAAAAATATGTAGAATTCCATATCGTGATACGTGCCCTTCCACCATGCATATGCATACAAATGTGTATTTTTTTATCAATAGATATTTCTTTTATGGAAATGGTAGGCAAATGGTAAGCCTAATGATAGGCACTCATGGTGAATAAGTCGATGCTGACAATTGCTTTTCTCAATGGTCACCATCTTACTTCTGAATTAAAACATATGTTTTTTTATTCAACAGTCAATAACGTTCGTATAGAGCAGGGATTCCCAAACTATTTAAGGCAAGAGACCCATTTTACAAAATGAACTCTAGTTTTTTTCCTATTGATACAAAATACTTAACAATTTAAAAACTTTGCTGTTGGTGGTGAGTTTCGAATACATGGGCTCAATATCGACCCCTTTGGGAATCGTTGATCTAGAATCTCATGTTTGTGTTTTTTTTTATGGGATAGGAAGGCAAACGAGAAAGCGTGTCACCTGATGGAAATCAATCAACGCCGCCATAGACATCTGCAGTGCCATAGGCAATGCGGAAGCGTTGCCGGCCTGTAAGAAAAGTGTCATCAAAAGGAAGGGGGAGGAGATCGGGCCTTCGGAACTCAACTGTACAAAGCGCGGTAGCTAAGCTACCACTCGGACGCCGGTTTCCTGCGGGAGTGTGGTACTTCCCCGGGCGAGCCGGCCCGTTCATGCTACAGACAAATAATATGCCATTCTTGACAAAGTCGTGTGTGTGTGTGTGTGTGTGTGTGTGTGTGTGTGTATGTGTGTGTGTGTGTGAATAAGTTAAACGAAGAACGGTTAAACGAGGTATAGTAATTATTATCTATGTGTATATTAATACGTGTAAAAATGTATAAATGTGTAAAGATTTGTCACCTGCGGTATTCCTGCGTATATGCGACGTAGGGCCATTCAAGCATCCGCCACTTCCGGCTCTGATGTCTGTTTGCGTTTGCCTGCTCCGTTATAAATATAATTATTTTGTACCTTTTTTAAAGCACGTTGAGTGGGTGTGACAATTGAGATATAACAAAAAAAAGTTAAAAAAATAATAATAAATTAAGATCGAATTCCGACCACTGAATTACCACTAATAATATTAGTACTTACTTAGGCGGTGACCCAAAATGAGTCTTGGCCTCCACCAACAAGAGTCGCCAATTGGACCGATCTTGTACCACCGTATACCAGTTCTCGGCTTGAAGCTCCTTTAAGTGTTTCTCCACGGCATCACTCCACCGGTACTGTAACGTGCCACCAGCATACGTTCTACTATAATATCTTATACTTGAATTACATTTTTCACTTTATATTATATATATACATATATATATATATATATATATATATATATATATATATATATATATATATATATATATATATATATATATATATATATATATATATATATATATATATATATATATATATATATATATATATATATATATATAATTCCAATATTTTGTGCCCGACGGGTGACATGCCTATCCATAAGACGTTAGACGAACTAATGCATTTTGTTTTATAACAATTTATTTCTTTTTCATTTTAAATGTGAATATTACAAAAGTCAAAAAAAGTAATATAATATAAAAGGTTTTAATGCATTACTTATACATTTATGAACGTATCACTACAATACCTAGGACGATGGCCCTCAGGCCGCCCTAGGTATGTGCGATTCATGCCTCGATCCCCTCCCATGCGCATAACGTGGCCCAGCCAGTAGAGTCGTTGTGTTTTGTCGAAAATTATTACAATACAAAATAAAGAATTTTCTCTAAATAGCTAAAATTGTCTGGCGTATAACGAAGCAGTAAGTGAAGAGCTATGTCATACTTATACGGCGTGTTGTGATGCTAAAGTGTATATCAAAAATTCACATCGCGTTCAAGAGAGTAGATATAAATATTTCTACTATGCTCGGTTTATACGAAATGTATGTGTGATATTTCTTAACATAGAAGAATTTTTCAGACGATAACACAACAAATATTTATACATTACAATATAAAAGGTATAAAAAAATATAACGGTATATTACATTGTATGCTTTTTTTCTTCTATTTTTTATTACTACATTTCTATTCTACATTTTATTCAGTTGTTTATTTGTTTTTCATTTGTCTCAATGTTATGTATTTGTATGTGCGTCATTAATTAAGATAAAATTAATTAATCAATTTATTCGAATATATTTTTTTATTCTTTGTAGGCAATTCGTTATAACCATTGTGCCACAATAGTAACGGGGCCCCCCGCCCGTAGAGTCAATGGTCGCGGGTTCGATCCCCGCATCGACATAAATATATGTATGGATTACAAATATTTATTCCGAGTCTGGTAATCCCTCCAATCCGCACTAGATAAGCGTGATGGGTTAGCGTGATGGGTTAGGGAGATGGTCCGTTCCACCACAAAATGGAGAGGCCAAAAAAATTGTGCCAGCGTCAAGTAAAATATAATAATATTAAATATTTTGGAATGTACAAGTTACGTCTTAATAAAATGATGGCTATTCTACAAAAACCTTCGATGGACTTTTTCAGTCAACTTAACACAATACACGCATTTATTTCATATCACTTCACTTATACGCCTTAACCGAACTATATTGCATAATACGGCACCTCAATTAAACAATATAACTGATAAATAAGATTATAAAAATGAAATAAAAGCACAACGTCAATCATGTAAGTTGGCGAGAAAAGTCGAATTTATTTACTATTTATTGCACACGAATAATATATATATATATATATATATATATATATATATATATATATATATATATATATATATATATATATATATATATATATATATATATATATATATATATATATATATATATATATATATATATATATATATATATATATAATAAAAAAAAGCATGGGATATGGAGACCAACGAGCGAGCATGTATAATGAAAGGCAAAGAAGGGGTTCTTTCTCCATAGACATCTGCGACAAAATTCGTTGCGGCCTTTAAGATTTGGGAAGGCTTGTTTTTTAAAGGTTCCATTGTCGTATCGATTCAGGAATACCAGGGTTCATAGAGCGGTGGTACGTGGAATGAAGTGTCTGGAAAAAGACACCGTACTGGACATATTATATAAAACATCATTTACAACAGACAAGCTTTATTACTTTATGGTTTATTTATTTTGAAGCTTTCTACCAGACAACCTAGCTGAAGAACATGAACCATACTGAATACCAGCGCCAGGTGCTTCAATAGAACGCCCGGCATATGCTGATCAAGAATCATTTTATGACACTTGTTTGATTATAATTATTTTCTTTTTGTTTTTTTGTATATTATATTATTTTTTTAGGTTTTAAGCAAAAAATAATACTTGTAAAAAAGGTATTATAAAGGTTTTCTATTTCTATGGTGTAAAAAAGGTAGATAAGTACACTTATAGAGAATGAAATTTATTTATAGAAGAAATAAGTTGACGATCAAGTGTTTTTTTTTTATTGAAGCAATAGGCAAATGCTCTATTTGCCGAATCACTTATAGCTACGCAACCACCACCATCGAAAATCTGCAGTACGGCTATTACAGATGCGTCGACTGCTTAAGGGTAAAGATGTGAATCGTTTTGAAGTTGAAGAGGCAGGCAACGAGAAATATAAATTATGTATATTTTATAAAGATTTTATGTCACCTGTATTCTAATAAAACCACGAGCTATCGTCTTACCAAAAAAGCTATAAGCTCAGTTGGTTAATCTTTCAAAAATAATACGAGCGTAGACGTATCCAAGATTACAATATATAATGATAACATACCATTTTCTTGTAATCATATACCGACTGTTTAACGCAATATATGAGAAAAAAAAATTGATGGCGATAAATTTGCGGCGTATTTTATTAAAGAGAAATTAACTTAACTCACCTTAAGTGCGTGAGGAAACAAAAAATTCACAGACTCTTGTAATTTTACGCGTTTTCAAAGAAATAATTGATACGATACGGAAGGAGTACATACGTATTGTAACCTTCCTCCCCCACGTCCTCTTCTTCGACAATTTTTATTATATTGCCTTCATACATAGACTTTATTAATGTACTTCTTATATGGGACTTTCATACAGTACTATTGTACTTAAGTATGTCAGACCGCTTTTAGCTACCTGACTCATTATATATGCGAGGCAGCTGGTATGCATCTCCGCGCCATTCTTTTATGAAAATTTCGACCTCAGATTTTAATGATATTTTTATGTATATTATACTACTCATCCATAAGCCCAATAAATTATTATTTTAATTCCAGCGTATATAGTTTTTGAGTTATAAATAAAATAAAATTCATCCAATACATGAACTGCTTTCAACTTAGAGCCATATAAAATCTTTATATGAATGATTTAAAACTTTATTCTATATAATTATAAGCGATCTTTATGTTCACTTGATAAATATTGTTTAATTTTACTATTTTTTAATGAATTTTATTATACTTTCGAATATTTTATAAGGCCTTTATATATGACGTATAAAGAAATTATGACTTTTAACAATTTTAATATTTTATTGTTTTATGTTCATATATGGATTTTATTTACTCCATATATGACGTTTATTATAGTATACAAATAGTATAGTATTAATATATACATATATATTAATTTTTTTTTATATATATTCACGCCTATCCCCCGCAGGGGTTGGCAGAGACCACAGAGCTCCATACGCTGCCATTCATCGCAGCGAAACGGCTCGTCATTGGTCGCTTTTCGCCCTCGTGAATCAGAACGTGACGGGTGGCGAACCACGTCGCCGTCATTTTCGACAAATTAGGTACATTAAATACGTCTTTAGTGAATCCCACGAGCCGCAAGGGAGGATGGAGGTCAGCCCCAGCAGAGCCCTGCATGCTGAGGTAAGGCACCATAGTCCCCGGGGGAGCCCGATCCCGGGACGATCGACACGCTTAAATATTAAATATAAACATTAAATTAAATATAAACATAAATACGAATCTATTACATTAGATACTTATGTTGGAGCGTATGTCCCTAAAATAAATTTATATCTTTAAAATGTTACCCTAACAACCCCAAAACAAAATTTAGACTTCACTTGTACACCCAAATGTGTGTTTGTTTTGGACGATTCGTTACTCGGAATAGTAATTTTGTCAAAACGTGCGGAATAAAACTATGCAGTAGGTTTAGTAGTAAATAGCAGAGTATGTCACTGGATGCTAAGCAATTGACACTACTCATAAGTATCTGTAGATGCATTGAATAAAATATAGTTAAGAATTTAGTTAAAAGTAAGAATCTAGTTGAAAGTAATGGAAGGGGTGGAAAGAATTAATGGAGAGAGAAGAAGAGTATAAAAGAAAATAAAAAGAGGAGAAGAAGAAAGTAAAGGGGAGATAAAGCGTTGGGCCTTCAGATTCCTGCACTTATCGTATTAAACGGTGTAACGCTGAAATCCCCGATCAAGTACCACATCTACTCGATGCGGTGCTACATCGAGTAGATCGAAAATACGTATCCAGAACCTCAGATCATAAACGTGATACTTAGAACAATTGCCGCTTAATCATTGTGGGTTATAATATGTTGTTTGAGTTGTGTATAATCGTTATACCCGCACTAAATTTCGGTGAAGGTACGTTTTCACACGTGCTGGTATTGAAGCAATAAAAGTAAGGATCGTGAAGCGTTTGCGGTAATACCCGCAACGTTACGATTGCAAATCGACCCTTTGAGCCGCAGGAGGTGGCGTTCCCGTATAATATCAGTTACAGTTTCAAACGTTCTGTAAATGAATTATTCATCGTGTACAAAGTAAAATCGACGGTATACGCTGTTAAAGGGAAGTTCAACGGAAATCACACACTAATGATATTTGTGTGTTCAACGTTCTATCTGCGTGTTATTTCTCAAAATGATATTGAGCCTACGTATCAATATAGCGTAAGCGGAGAACTTGACCTAAATTCGAGATGTAAAAATAACTATTCAGATAGAATATGGCACGTTTTTTCGTTTAAAAGTAATTGTCTTTATTATTAATTAGTCATCTACTCGATATAGTACCACATTTACTCGATCTAGTACTATATTGACTCAATTTAGTATCACATCTAGTCGATTTAGTGCCATATCTTCTTGATCTAGTACCATATCTACTTGATCTAGTACTGCATCAACTCGATCTAAAATATTCTTTCTTAATGTGGACCTTATCGCCCACTTTGTGAAAGACTATTTTAGATCGGTCGGTAAAATATAATATAGCATATATGTACGTGAAACAATGTCACAAACAACCACTTGAGTTAAATGCATACCGAAAATGTATTTGCACTCAGTACACGCGGGAGAAGCGATAAACTGCCGCTGAAGTTTCGTTGAAACGTGCTTTGAGGATTTTTAAATTTCAGAACAGGTACTAACTTCGTTCGAAAAATGTGTATTGTATTTTATTTTTTTTAAAAAAATAGTCAGAAGTGTTATATCTACCTTCACTATTTAAGTATTTTTCAAGGATTTTCAAAAACATTTTCTTTGTAACGTAATCATATAAACAATTTTTTAAAATTGTTAGATTTTCTTTTCATTTTCCTTAGATTCACTTCACTCTTTCTCTTCTCAAGTCTTTGTTAGTTTAAAGGCTGGTAACGCTTCCGTGACTCTTGCGGTGTCGCGGTTGTCTATGGGCGGTGTCGATTGCTTTCCATCAGGCGACACACTTGCTCGTTTGCCAACCTATCCCATAAAAAAAAATCTTATATTTTCTTACACATATATATATATATATATATATATATATATATATATATATATATATATATATATTTATATATATATACAAATATATATATATATGTATATATATATAGTCACGCCTGTTTCCTCCACACTCATCCATTTTTTCATCCATCCTCCCTCTCACGTTCATAGTAGCGAAACGGCTCTCCGCCAGTCGCGTCTCGCTCTCATGCGAATCAGGACGTGATGGGTGACCAACCACGTCGCCGTCATTTTTTTAAAGAAGACTGGCAATTTTTATATTACTAAAATCCATTTACCCATTTCAATTAAGATAAGATTGCTTATAATATGAAATAGTCTACACCATTATTCCAATAGAAGATACGAATACACGACGTCAGGTGGAGCTGAGCTAATGCCACTAAAAAAAAGAAATTAATGCATTTAGGATGATTAATAGAGGCGGGTGTTACTTTGAGGAAATCCATTACTATATGGACAGTCAGAATTGTTACTTGGCAAGCAAACAAAAGTAGAAAAATAATAATATGTTTTTTTTTTCAGAGGAAGTGCTGAAGAGATTTCCAGGGAACTTAAATCTTATCAAAAACAACTGCTCTGTCGCCATTAGCAACTCTTCACCTCCAATCCACTGTCACCAATACCAAATATCAACCACCACTCTTCCACAACGTACACGACACGTGTTTCGCCATAACACAAGGCATCATCAGGTATTGTAGACTCTACGGAAGACAACCGAAGTTTACTTAACGGTTGTCTTCCGGTAACATTTTGTTTAAATTCCCTGGAAATGTACTTCCTCTGGTAAAAACACACATTAATATTTTTATATTTTTGTTTGCTTGTCGTGGATCTTAGTAAAAAATGTTATTTAAAAAAATCTTTCTGTCCACATACTGTATTCAGTGCTAGTTTATTTGCAAAATTATAAGTCTACATAATTTATTGTACCAAATAAAAAAAAATGTTTTTATAATTTAAGGTGATATATGTGTAACTGTGAAATTGAATATTTTAGAACAATTTCTAATATAACCTTAAACAGTAATTTGGTGTCACGTGTAAGCATTTGAAGTTACACCACTACTCCCATTCTGGGAAAATATACATAAATTTTCAAGTTAATAACAGTAGAAGTTCGTGCATTATGGTCGCTTGCAGCATAGTGTGAACAATAAATTTTATTGTAGTGTCATGATAGCATATTCAAATTATTAATCGAATGATTTGAGTTAATTTAAGTAACAATAGCTCATTTGGCAAGGGTCGGGCTAAGTAAGTTCTTATTTCCGTGAATTACTTAATAGTGGTAGAGCCGCGTGGCTCTACCATTATTAAGTAGTTCTGCAGCGTTACAGACGAATACTTTGTCAAGAATGGCATAATATTTGTCTGTAGCATGAATGGGCCGACTCGCCCGGGAAGTATTACACTCCCGCAGAAGATTGGCGTCTAAACGGTAGCTTAGCTACCGCGCTTCGTGCGATTTGCACAGAAATTCGATTAAAAGGATAGTTGAACTAAATGAACGAATAACATTGCAGATGCTTTACCTATAATGATGATACATACATACATATAGTCACGCCTCTCCCGTAGGGTAGGCAAAGACCGTGTGCCGGGATCGTAGCGGATTGTAATGGATGGATTGCTCCACACTCATCCATCTTTTCATCCATCCTTCCTCTCACATTCATTGTAGCAAAACGGCTCTTCATTAGTCGCTTCTCGCCCTCGTGGGAATAAGAACGCGACGGGTGCCGAACCACGTTACCGTTATTTGGGATACGGATATGAAAAATAAGTGAGTAAGAAGGATTTAATGGGAGAAGGAAGAGGAATGTAATAGAAGCAGAAGGGAGTAAAGGAAGAGGAAAGAAGTGGGGCGTTTGAATCTCTACAATTACTGCACGAAATGCAATAACTAAGGTAAATGGTACTTCGTTTAAAAATGAAATTCTTCCAAATGAAATTAATTTATTTTTCTATTCACTGTACATTTATATCTTATTCACTCATGCCGGACGGGTAACATGTCAATCAAAAGATGTCAGTCGAACTAATCTTATTGTTAATAATAATTTCTTTTGTAATTTAAATTTTTAAATTACGAATATAAAAAAAAGTAATATAATATTAAAGGTTCTATTATATTCTAATAAAAAGTTTTAATACATCAGTGATACATTTATCAATGTATCACTACAGTACCTCTTACATATATATGGATAAATCACTTACCCAGCCAGCTAGTTTTTGTATCAAATATTATGAATGAATATACATTAAAAAAAAAAGAACACACAAACGATCTTTTAATTTATTTTTAATCTGCGATTATTCACTTTGTAATTCGGCATCTCATGAATAATTCGCTGTCAGAATGTTATACGCCTTGTTTAATTTTTCACGTGAATTCACAAACTCTTGGGCCATATTCCCTCTTTCATTATCAGCCTTTTACTGTTCATGGAGCAACAAGTTTGACAGCGCTTTTTTATTACCTTTACTAAAAGGATTAATGTTAAAATATTTACTCATAACGTGAAATGGTTTTAAATATGTAAACGATTTAAATCTAGAAATCACCTTCGGTTTCTTGATATAATATCCATTGAGAGGATGGAAGAAAGACGACTGACAAATTATTTTTACGTTGTGAATGTGGATAGAAGGGTCGATAGGGGATGCCCAAGGAGAATATATCTTGACCAAATTGCTGAAGTTCTTAAGATAAGCCAGATCAAAAGTACCATTAACCGGCGAGCTTGTATGAAGAGAGTGATGAGTGTGGATGAAGCAAAGATCTCTGGTCTCTGCATAGCTCTATGAGAAACAGCTGGGATGATATGTATGTATGTATGTACACATGTATAGGTGTTCTAGGTATTTCTAAATTGTTGGTGGAATTTTTAAGTAATCAACTTACATGTTTTATAATGCGACAGAAAGGCAAACAAGCGAGCTTGTCGTCTTATGGAAAGTAATAAAACTCGCCTATAGACACTGTTGGGGCGTTGTTCTGCCATAGATCTGAATAAAAATATAAAAAAAATGTTGAAAAAAAAAAAACAGATTTTTAGATTTTTTTTTAGAACTATCAGGTCTAAAAATATCTTATGATTCAAGCTGGAACTTCATTGAAGTCGGAGATATGCGTGTATAAACACAGGGACACTACTTATTTATTCACATGTGTCACATGTCACGATTATAGACAACAACCACTTCATCATCATTATCAAAACCTTCTTCATGTTAAGGATTTTGGTACCACCAATCTAGCGTACCACCACCACCATCTAGCATGGTAGGAAATACAGGATTGCAGATTGCTTTTATTCTCAAGGAAATGCAATTCCTTACTGTCGAATTTGCTCCCATAGTCCCTTCATAAGACAAATATGGGAAGAAATAGAGTAATAGAGAGTATCGTATAAGGACGTGATTCCACCGGTAAAGACAACTCACGCTCCGGTTGTTAACTTCTAACAAAGGAGAGATAGAAGATTAAAAACGTGATTCCTTTTTAAAGTTTTAATTTGTCTTAACTTTTTCTCGGAAATAAAATATTAGTAGTTGTTTCAGGATGAAATTATTTAAGATATAAAGACAAAATATACACATAATACACACAAATCCACACACACACACACACACACATACACCTGTATACACACAGGTTTCCATTTGTAATTTTATTTTTTCTTTACTTAATGTTTAGTATTGTCATATTACTTCTTATGTCACATATTATGTTTTGTCATTTTCCTTCTCCCTCTTTCACGTGGTCTCCATCGCGTTAACAACTCCAATATAACTCTTATAACTTTAAATTATTATTTGTGTGTTTTGTGAACATTTCAACGAAATAAACCAGCGCACAGTGATTTCGTAATTTTATTCAACATTTTATTTATATTTAATTATCATTATTGTGGTTTTCAATTACTTTTTATCTTTATTTTTGATATTTGTGTTCCTATATAGTACTAACTCATATGTCAAAACAGTAAAGCCTCTCTATTGGTACAATTGGCGTAAAGATAACACAAAATAAGATTAAAATATATATAAAAAGTTTAACTAAATTTAAAGACGCTATTTAAGTATGTAAATCATTCAAATGGCAATGGACAGGACATATGATAAGGCAAAGATAGGAATGGACAAATGGAAAAAAATAGTCTTAGAGGGGTATCCAAGGGATGGGAAAAGGAGCAATGGGCAACAGGCAAAACGCTGGGTAGATGAGAAGGCAGGCAAAAAATAGATAAGATTAGCAAGAGATAGAGCGGACGTGAACTTTGTCGAAGAACAAGCTGTCGATTCTACAAATTAAATTGAACTTATTAATCGACGATAATTAATAATAGACAGTAAAGAAATAGAGTATTATATTATAGCATTTCTAAGAATAGTTTTAAACAAGTTCTAAGTAATGTTATAATTCACTACTGTAACTCACTGTTCAGCAAATAAATTAAATTTCATCATGCACATAAATTCGCTCCGCTCTTGGAACAGTTATAAATCAAATACAATGAGGCAAAGCATTAATCGTATGAAATTAAACTTGAATGCATCATAGTAAAAAAATGAAATTCATATTTCGTTAAAGCAAATTGTTGGTGTATTGCAAATAACGAGATAAGGGTATTCGAAGTCTATATATACAAAGAAATGTTTGTTTGTTCAATACACATTCTTTGTCTATATATCTGATTGCGATGAAGCTTTACTGAAATATTGTTGGTATGAAGATTTTAAATGAGAAATAATAGGTGGGGTGTTTTTTTATAGGATAGGAAGGCAAACGAGCAGGCTTGTTACCTAATGGAAAGCAATCAACGCCGCTTATAAAAATTCGCAGTTCCATAGGTAGTGCAAAAGCGTTGCCTGACTTAAAGGAAAGTGTCATTATGAAAGCAGGGAGGGGGAGGGGGGTTGGCCCTTTGAACTTAACCGCTCACCGGACGAAGGGCGGTAGCTAAACTACTACTCAGACGTCGGTTTTCTGCGGTAGTGTTTTTCGATAAGATTTAATTTAGGCTCCTCATACATCCACTACCAGTGATACGCCTCACTCAGACATATCTCTGCGCGGGTCTATGTTTACAGTAAAAAAAAAAAAAAACATATTGTTATTTTTCTATATTTATTTGCTTGTCGTTGATCTTAGTTAAGTAAGAATTCTGACTATGATCAGATCATGATGAAATAAGTAAATAACAATAATATATTTGATACTTTAAAAGTATAAAGCGGTTTATCTCTTTTGAAAAATTAAAATTGCAATTAATAAAACCGCTATCGTGAAATATTACTCTTTTTGAATACGAATTATAAATGAGATGTTAAAATGCCGGACGTCACTGGAGTCAAAATATCGCAGCGGTATATAAAATTAATACGTCATATTTGAGACCATTAACGCTGAAAACGTTTATGAATAAATAATGTTTTCCAGACTATTATATGGTCCATAATTAGTGTTTTCTTGACTATTATATAATTTATAATTAGTGTTTTCTTGACTATTGTATGATCCATAATAAGTGTTTTCTTGACTATTATATGATCCATAATTTGTGTTATCTTGACTATTATACGATCCATAATTAGTGTTATCTTGACTATTATACGATCCATAATTAGTGCTTTTTTGACTATTAAATGATCCATAATTAGTATTTTCTTGACTATTATGTGATCCATAATCAGTTTTCCTGACTATTATGTGGTTCATAATTAGTGTTTTCTTGACTATTATTATTATTATTATAGACTCTTTATTTCCATAATGAATAATATATTAAACAAGTATATCATATGATTAATTATTACATAATATGTGCATGCATTAAAAAAAATAATATTACTATTAATAATCATTAAATTTAAATTCCAATCATAATAAATAATTTTGTTGTATATAAATTTTAAATGATAAATAAATTAAAAAGAATCAAAATTAAAACAATCAAAATCAAAATTCATTTTTATAAATTATAAATCATTATGGACCCCTCTACGGGTAAAGGCCTCCTCCATTTTGCTCCACTTCTGTCTGTCTTTTGCTTTGGTGATCCAGTTGTAACCAACTTTTCTTTGTATTTCATCAATCCATTTTTCCTTTGGTCTACTTCTTAATCTTTTATTTGTTGGTCCTTACCAAGTAGGTAATTAGTGTTTTCTTGACTATTATATGATCCATAATTAGTGTTTTCTTGACTATTATATGATCCATAATTAGTGTTTTCTTCATTATTATATGATCCATAATCAGTGTTTTCATGACTATTATATGGTCCATAACTTAAATAATGATTATCCTATCAAAATTTTCTTGCAATTTTAGTTGTGGTGGACCCATGCATGAATGGGTCGCCTCGAATTCCCCCCTCTCTGACTAACGGTGTTAACTGGTAAAATATTCTGTTATCGCGTTTCAAACGGTAAAATGGGGACGCCTATTTCCTTCTCCCTGGGAGAGAGAAATAAAGAATGGGGAAATGATTATTTCCTTTCCCATTATTCACGTCCTTACCCTAGGGTATTTGAATTGCTCATAATTATCTGCTGTATCATACAGCAGATAATTATGGGTACGGTACATACTATTAAATAACCTAATTGTTTGTTTGGTTAATAACCTAATTTCCTGCATTAAGCATCCAAAAGCCCAACTCCATTCCTCTTCCTTCTTACCTTCCTATTACTTCCTTTTCACTGCATTCTTATTTCTTTTCCATATTTACCCTAGGGTAGGAAATGAATATTTAGCGCCCTTAATATCGCAAATTTTGCGCTATTTCTTTATGAAATTAATAATGGCATTACCATAATATTAAATAAAGTAAAAAGCTTTTTACTACTTGGTTTAAAAAACATATATAAGTATAAATTTTTTTTCATCTTCATAGTCAGTAAGAATCCCTCTATAAATGAAGACTACCTCGAAGGACACTTATTCTTCTCTGGAGTTGACTATCACATACTAGTTTGGGCTGACTATTGTCCTAATCTCTTCTTCTTCCTTCTTCTCGCTGATACCATCTTGCATGAGGCCACCCTGGCGGGCCTTCCTAGGATGTCACTTTTGTCCATCTCTTGTGTTGAAGACGCGCTACATATCCATGTTTTCCACTTTAAAGTTTTAGCTCTTGAAATGTTTTGGTTATTCCTATGAAAGCCTTTCTTTATGTAATGTGTTCAATTCTGTGTTGGCACGTGAAAATTTGTGATGAAATGAAAATTTAATTTTTGAATAAACTTCCAAGTTTGGCATCCATATTTAAGACAAGGCAAAATCAACGGTTTCAACCAGCCAAGTATCAATTTATTTACCTTATATATCAGATAAACTGGACTGGATGCGTGTAGCCGAAGATCGGGTTAGGTGGCGCGCTTTGGGTGAGGCCTATGTCCAGCAGTGGACTGCCGAGAGCTGATATTGATATATCAGATGTTAATCGTGGTAAACTTGATTACAATACAAACACACAATCAGAAATCGCAATTATCACGGACGCACCAAGAAATATAACTCACAAATTGTGTAGTCCTCCATAAAATTTTATGGAGGCAACGCTAACGCATTCGATTCATTTTACGACGAACGATAACCGGAAATGGGCGCACACGGATATCTGTCGTAAAATGAAATGCAACGAGAAATGGGTATAAGCGACACTCCTAAACTAGATACTTTTCTTTGTTAATTAACTAAGAAGATGTGTGTAAGTGTCGCTGCTGGAACCCTGAACCAAGCCTGAGCCTCCTCAAAGAGATCAATTCGAAACATTTATTTAATGCGAATCGGTGTGGAACCTAGATTAGAAATAAAGTACAGTCAACTTCCGTTAATACGAAAACCGCTGTATTCGATCAAATTTCTCCTTTTTATTCTTTTCATAATTTAGTTTATGGTTTTTAATTCTTTGTTTTTGTCTTTTGTAATATCATATTAAGTATTACAATTAGAATATTATATGTAACATATAAATGTGACATAGAAGGGAACTGTCTGCCGTAGTACAGGGTTTGCCCTAGTTCGGCAAATATATCGAAATAGCCCAGTGACGAGGCTTTTGCCGTCGGATATATATATATATATATATATATATATATATATATATATATATATATATATATATATATATATATATATATATATATATATATATAACATTATATAACTCTTTGGCTGCATTATCAGAATTCGTAACTCTTAAAAAACATGAATGCTTTTATAAACATTTTTAAAATGATGAACCAAAAGCAGTTTGTGTTACATAAATACGTATTATCTGTTTTCCGTAAGGGTAGGCGAAGGTTATAGATCATAATCTGCTACGATCTCATCATTCTTTGCTTTATCCACACTCATCACTTTTTTTATACAAGCTCGCCGGTTAAGGGTACTTTTGACCTGGTCTTTCTTGAGAACTTTAGCAATTTGGTCAAGGTATATTGTTCTTGGTCTTCCTCTACCGACCCTTTCATCAACATTCGCAATGTTAATTTCTTTTAACAGTCCTTTGACATCCTGATATCAATTGGCTTAGTGGCGCGGTCTCCCGTCCACGGAGTCATTGGTCGCTTCGATTCCCGCATCGGAATAAATATTTAGGATTTATTAATATTTATCCCGAGTCTGGTAACCCCCCCCCCCCCCCAATCCGCATTTCCTTTCCTGCCCTTTTCTTTCTTCTCTATCCTTTTCCTTCCTCTCCGCCAATCTACGGTCTGCCGTGCCTATGGATGTAGCTAGGGGCGAGCTTAGTCGCAAGCGTGCCGACCGTCCCGGGATCGGGCTTTCCCGGGTACTATGGTGCCTTACCTCAGCATGCAGGGCTTTGCTGGGGCTGACCTCCATCCTCATTACGTTATGATATACGATTTTATACTAAAGAATAGTAGGGATACTTTAGTATAATTGTTTGATTCCAATAAACTTCATATCAATTTCGATAAAGATACTCATATAGACTTAAATCATTAAAGTGATTAGCCACTTGAAAATACGTTGCTTTTGTTCGTGCATAAATAATCCCACTCAAAGTTGAAACTTGAACAATATGCTAGCAAAGTTACAATCCGCTTTGAAATTTTAAAATCCTCAAAGCTCATACGAACGTAACTTCATACGATGTACGAGTAGGTACATATGTATGCACATAGTTTGTCTCTGCTACTCGCCTTGCCTCTTTAAAATGCAACATTAGCATGATGCTTTACAAAATAATACTTTAAAGTTTCATCCCCACCATCTGGATGAGTGGCGATCCAGTATGGTGCGTTTTTCCCGAAAGTTAATTTTTTTATGGGAAACAAGCAAGCGTCCCGTCTGATGGAAAGCAATCAACACCGCCCATTGACAACCGCCGCACCACAGGAGTCACAGTTGCCGGCCTTTTAAGTATGTGTAGGCTTGGTTTTTGAAGGTGCCAATGTCGTAGCGGTTCGGAAAGACCACCGAAGGTAGCTGGTTACACAGAATGGTGGTGCGTGGAAAGAAGTTTCGACAGAAGCGCAACGTAGTAGATCGCCACTCATCCGATGGTGGGGTAGAAACTTTTATGTATGTGTGAACTAGTCACCTGGTGGTAAGTGATCACCGCCGCTCATGGACATCTACATTACTAGGTGATACACATGCTTTGCCTACGTTAGGGCAGTGATGACGTGAAGAAGTAATTAAAGAAATGGGAAATAAATGAAATTTTATACTGTATGCACATCGTTTTGTCTTTAAACATTATTAAATCTGTAAAAAAGTTTAATGAAAAATGGATAGATAACTCCATATATATATATATATATATATATATATATATATATATATATATATATATATATATATATATATATATATATATATATATATATATATATACATATATACATATATACATATATACATATATATATATATATATATATATATATATATATATATATATATATATATATATATATATATATATATATATATATATATGTTTTTTTTTTTCATTTAACTTTTCATCCTTCGCACCACTCTCTGGACCCAGCTGTCTTCAGCTGTGTTTACTAATAAATACGACATTGACACCTTAAAAAAACAATCTTACTCATATCTTAAAGGCCGGCAACGCATCTGTGCTGTGTATGGTGTTGCATATATCTATGGACGGCGTTAATTGCTTTGTACGCTTGCTCGTTCGCCTCCCGATCTCATAAAAATACTTCAAATCAAACAAACGTAATCATTCATAAAAGTGGATAGACAAAATCACTTTGCTAACTTACGCGAACATATATTGGAAAAGTAATATTGTGTGTTTGCGAAGAAGTGTATAGAGAATTACAAGTTTAATCCTTACCGACAAGCGGACATCAACAAATTCTTCAACGCCTCACTATCTTCACCAAAGTTGACAATACTGTTTGAAAGATATCGTTAATGTTAGAAACTTCATTTTGCAACCGGACAACCTGTATTAAGTCAGAAATATAAATAAATTTTATTATTTTTGGCATGGCAATTACCTATAAATATCATGCCAGTATCAGATAAAATATCTTTCAATGTATCAAGTATCTTTCAATGTACTAGTCAGCTTGTCACGTTACGTCTTTACAAAATGGTGGCTGTCTACCAAAACTTCTACCGTCTTAGTCTACTACCAAAACTTCTACCGTCTTAGTCTACTGACCTTTGCAGTAAACTTAAAAAGTTACACGCTGTTCGGGCATCAAATTAAGTAAAAATAAAGGTAATTTAGTGGAAACTTGTTATAATTATAATTAAACGAGGAATTACATACACACACACACACATATATATATATATATATATATATATATATATATATATATGTGTGTGTGTGATACGTGATAGGTGGCGAACCACGTCGCCGTCCTTTTCAACAAATTAGGTATATCAAATTCGTCTTAGTGAATCCGACGAGCCGCAATGGAGGATGGAGGTCAGCCCCAGCAGAGCTCTGCATGCTGAGGTAAGGCACCATAGTACCCGGGCCCGGAGCCCGATCCCGGGACGGTCGGCACGCTTGCGACTAACCTCGCCCTGAGCATCGCATCCTTTGGCACGGCAGACCATGGATTGGCGAAGAGGTAGGGAAAGGACAGAGAAGAAAGGAATTGTGGATTTTACCAGACTCGGATTAAATATTTATAAATCTATACATATATTTATTCTGATCCGGGGTTCGAATCCGAGACCATTGACTTCGCGGTCCGAGGGCTCCACCACTGAACCAATCGGTCGTCCGTTAAACAATATAACTCACAATGATATAAAAATATAAAAATGTATTTATAAATATTACTTCAGTCACGTTAAACGATGAGTCGACACGTCTCTCTGTTCTGTAAATAAATTTACAATTAAGTTTATTTCATTTTTTAAGTGATCAAAGTACTGCTGATTTTTTTCCAAGCGAATTGCTGGCACGTCCGAATCATTTCGTTTATTGCTTGATTTGCTTTGTGTGTCTAATCAACTGTAAATTACATTTCGTCTAATATTTATAAAAGGTCGGCTTTAAACCTTTAACCTATGAGGCTGCCCTCGCAGATTACATGATATTGAAAACTTTGTGTAATCAATTAAATTAATACCGACGTGGGGATCGGATTATGAGAGTATCGTAAGAAGTGTCCGATAGGACAATTAAGTTTCCAAACATAAATAATAATAAAAAACTACGAGGGATTTAAATAAAATTCAATAATTTTTACATATATTGTACATATATTAAATTATAAATCATTAATTTACTAAACATATTTTTTATTGCGTAAGAACATAACATACAGATATATTAAGTAAAAAATAGATCCAAATATCGTATTTGTAAGTCTCACGACACACTTGACAGGGTCTTGCGACACATCAATGTGTTGCGACACACCAATGTGTTGCGACACACCGATGTGCTGCGACACACCAATGTGTTGCGATACACCAATGTGTTTCGACACACCAATGTGTTGCGACACACCAATGTGTTGCGACACACCAATGTGTTGCGACACACCAATGTGTTGCGACACACCAATACGTTGTGACACACCAATGTGTTGCGACACACCAATGTGTTGCGACACACCTATGTGTTGCGACACGGTGGTTGAAAATAACGCTGTGTATCTCAAACATATACCTACGCACAAAAATAATTTTTTTTATGGGATAGAAAGGCAAACGAGCAGGCGTGTCACCTGATGGAAAGCCATTAACGTCCCCCAGTGCCATAGGCAGTGCAGAAGCGATGCGTGCCTTTAAGAAAATGTCATTAAGGGAGTGGGAGAGGGGAGTCAGACGCCGGTTTTCTGCGGGAGTGTGGTACTTTCCCGGGCGAGTCGGCCCATTCATGCTACAGACAAATATTATGCCATTCTTGACAAAGTATTCGTCTGCGGCGAATTTTAAATTTAATTACATAATTTTAGAAGAATAAATACGAATCATGTAGGTAGTTGGAAAAAAATAGGAATTGATTTTAACTTTTTTTTATATTACTTGTTTATTTTTATTTATATCTCAGTCCCAATATTTGATAGGCTTTCCTATTCCTAGAAGAAACGAGCATTAACTCATCACGCATCTCCAGAGTCAATTGGCGAGGTATTCAGTCTCGGACTAAATATATAGGGTACACATATATTTATCCCATGGCGGGGATTCTCTCATTGGTTACAACACAATCTCAACTCATTAAAACGTTCTTCCAAACTCGGCAAAATGTGAGGAGCTTGTCATGTTTCAAGTAACTTCGAAGATAATAAAAGCCCAATTTTAATTAAATCTAAATTAACCGAGATAGTGAAGACGTTTTAATTAAAATATATTTTATAGTTAAAAGAGGTTAATTTTGAATTTCAGATATATAAAGAAATTTTATTTTTCTTCTTATTTGATGGTCATTATCTATAAGTATCATGCATGAAATATATTTAACATCAAGTATCTTGAAATGTACCAGTCAGCTTGTCACGTTACGTCTTTAAAAAATGGTGGCTATTCTAACAAAACCTTCTATGGACTTTTGCAGTCACTTAAAAAGTCACGATACAAGATGTTCGGGCGTCGAATTAAGTAGATTAGGGTTAGGCCTCCGGAACTTACCACTTACCGGACGAAGCTCGGTGAGTCGGTTTTCTGCGGGAGTGTGGTAATTCCCCGGGCGAGCGAGCCCATCCAAACTAAAGACAAATAATATGCCCTTTTTTGCAAAGTCTTCGTTTGCAGAGTGGCTCTACTATTACGAAATATTATAAACAGTAGGCTTGTTAGTTGAAGGTTTCAATGTCGTATCGGATCAGAAATACCGCCGAAGACAACTGGTTCCACAGAGTGGAATGAAGTTGATGATTATGATGATGATGATATGTATGATGATAATGATATACGTACAATCTAATCACTTTTATTTTAATTTTTAATGATAGAGATCTTGTCGCGAGGTATGGGAGTGAAATCATAGACCAAGACGTCGCCTTGATTCAGGCTAAGCTCCCTTCCACTTAAATTTATACAGGGCCACTTACACATGGCCTTGAGTATACGGTACAGCTCGAGCTGTCGTCAATGTTTCACATCTACCAAGCATCCTATGTCGTTTTTTTTTATTTTAAAGCAAATAGAGTTATTAATTAAATAAAATGAGATTTAAAATAATAATAGAATATAAAATAATACATTTTATATACATATGTGGCGACAAATTTTATGCTTTTCTTAAAATACATACATATGATATATGTCTGTGTCTGTGTGTGCGTACGTAAGGTTGCATCCGTGTGTGTGCGTTTTCTTGAAAAAAAAAAAACAAATTTTAAAAACCATTTTAGTCACATGCACAGAATAATACCATTATGTTTTTTAAATTCAAAAGCATACTAGATACTCGTCTTACATTGCTTTATTTTCTATAATTGAAATGCAGTTCATACAATGTGCTACATACAATTGAATCGCATATAAATTGCCATGTAATGAAATCAAAATAAACCCGGAATGTTTGCGTATTTTCGTAAAAATATAAACGTGGTGTACCATTCTACCAGTTACAATATTTATGAGGATATGAACTGAGTGATTGTTGATTTCGAATGAACGGAAGGCTAGTAGTACACTTAATAAAAGCAGAACACAAAAAAATAAATTTGAGAAAGAAAATTTCATTTGAAAAACAACACAAATTGTTATAAATACACAATTAATTATATTTTCATTGCTTTGAACTTTAAGTTCCTAAGGTATGGGTTTTTTATGGAATAGATAGGGTAACGATTAAGCTTGTCAGCTTATTAAAGGCAATTAACACCGCCTATAGATACTTATAACATCAAAGGCGGACGCGTACTGATAAAAGATATTTTGTTGCGGATGTGGAAGGGTCAGTAGAGGAAGACCAAGGAGAACATACCTTCACCAAATTGCCGAAGTTCTTAAGAAAGGCCACCCTACCGCCGAAATTGTATGAAGGGTGTGATGAGTATGAATGAAGCAAAGAATGTGTGCCGGGATCGTAGCAGATGGAGATCTGTGGTCTTTCCCAACCCATACAGGAAACAGGCGTGATAATATGTATGTATGTATGTATTTCAAGTGATATAAAGTTAATATTGACTTAGACTTGGAAAACATGAAATAGAAACGTGAAAATAAATGTTATGTACCCCTCTATATATTTATGTCCTTATAAGTCCATTCGCCGGTCATAAGCCGTGAGTGTTTGGAAGCTTCAATCACCCACACACAGTATGTGTGTCTGTCAGTACTTTATCTTGAAACGTACGTGGCCTGAATTAAAAATATGTGCCTTTACATGATACGAGCTCGTATGAAACCGACATGGGATTTCACTTAATGCTTCGAGGAAGTATTTTTAAATAAATCTGATTCAGGGGTTGTCAACATTTATACGCGTTTTATTTTTTGGTGGAAGATATGAAATTATTACGACTAGTATTTTTTAAAGAATGCTTGCAGTGTTTATTAATTAATATGATTTTCGAGTGTGACCAAGCGATTTTTGGTTTCAGTAACGAGCAATCATCGAGTCGAGGCAGGAAAGTTGTCGGCCTGAGAAATGTGTAGGGTTGTTTTAAGAAGGTTCCAATGTCGTATTCGCTCGAAAATATTGCTGATGACATTTTTTATAGAATAGGATGGCAAACGAGCAAGCGTGTCGCCTGGTGGAAACCAATCAACTCCGCCCATAGGTATCCGCGACACTATATTATGCGGTATTATGGAGGTGTTGGCGGCCTTAAAGTATTTGTAGGCCTGTTTTTTGAAAGTTCCAATGAAATGAAGATATAAGAGAGCGATGTGGAGTAAAAGAAGGTGTTGTGACAAAAGTTGAGAAAGGGATACTTAGATGCTTTGGGCATATAGAGAGAATGGATGAGAGACGATTGGCAAAAGAAATTTACGTTGTGAATTTGGATGGAAGAGTCGTTAGGGGAAGACTACGGAAAATATACCTTGACCAAATTGCTGAAGTTTTTAAAAAAGGCCAGGTCAAGAGTTAACTGACAGGCGTGCATGAGGAGAGTTATGAGCGTGGAGGAAACAAGGAACGTATGCAGAGATCCTAGCAGTTGGAGATCTGTGGCCTCTGCCTACCCCTACGGGAAACAGGCGTGACGATATGTATGTAAGTTAGGTGGTTCCACAGGGTGTAGGTGCTATTCAAGAAAGGAAAGAAGTTACTATTCAAGGCATTGCAAGTTATCTTATTTGTAGAAGTAAAATTTAAAAACGTGCAGTGATTAATGATTCATTAACAGATTGAAGTCCTACGAGAAGTGAACAGAAAGCTATTAAGATTTCTGAAAGGTGAAGTCATTGTAAGAGCATTATGAGTGATCTTTGCTAAATGAAGGTATCTTATTAAGACTGTTTTGAATTATGTTTGTGAACCAACGAACGGCGTCAGCTCTTTCGCTTTTGAAAACGGGCAAAGGATTTTAAACTCCGAAGTAATTATGAATTGAATAATGTAAATTTGGTTAATTAATCAAAAATTATTATTAAACTTGGAATAAGCCAAGAATTTAATTTCGCGCCGTAATTAAGGGTGATTATATATTTTGTGTATAAAATAATTTTTGAGACTTTCGCTGGCTGAATGGCTCCGTGTTCATTTTTTTAGTGCCTTAACGAAGCTGATTCCTGATAAGCAATTGTAAAGAACTAGGTCAGCTGGCATTTCGTCTGGTTCCATTATGATTAAATTTTAAAAGAGTATTCAACGAAATTTTTGATAAGAAATTATTTTCCCTGATATTTATGGTATCAAATTTTGCACTCTTGTGGGCCCAGGGGCGAAGCTACCTAACATAAATATGATCTACAGGTATTTTTTTGCACGTCTTCTCAATCTGCCTTGGCTAATGGTTTTTTTATGGAATGGGAAGGCAAACGAGCAGGCGTGTCACCTGATGGAAAGCAGCCAATGCCGCCCATAGACATCCGCAGCGCCACAGGCATTGCAGGCCTTTAAGGAAAGTGTCGTCATGGGAGGGGAAGGGGAGAAGGAGGGGGAGGGGGAGTGGAAGGAGTATGAAGGGGGAGATGGAGAGGAGTGGAAGGAGAGGAGAGGAGGGTTGGTCCTTCGGAACTCAACCACTCACCGGACGAAGTGCGGTTGTTAAGCTAACACTCAGACGCCGGTTTTATTTTCCCGGCCCGAGCCGCCCCATTTATGCTACAGATAAATTATATACCATTCTTGACAACGTATTCGTCTGCAGCGTGGCTATACCACTAGAAGTGGTAAGTAATTGTCTTGTTACTGCGCCATGTAACTGCTATCTCTCGCTTTACATCCCTTTTGGGTCGAACTTAACAGTTTAGAGAAATAGTTACCAACTTTACCAACTGAATTATTAGTTAAATTATTGATTAACTTATGATGAACAGTCAGAATTTTTACTTAGCTAAGATCCGCGATAAATAAACAAAAATAGAAAAATAATGATGTGTGTTTTTTACAGGAGCAAGTGGATTTACGGGGAACTTAATCTTACCGAAAAAACGGCCGTCAGCAACTCTCCACTTCCCAACTACTATCAACAACACCAACACTAAACACACACCACCACTCTTCCATAATATACGACACGTGTTTCGCCTCAACACGAGGCATCATCAGGTATACTAGACTTTACGGAAGACAACCGTTAAGTGTGATGATGATAAGTCAAATGATTTAGTCTTTTGTAAAGAAATACAAATAAGAGTATTATATCTCTTGCTTATGAGATCCCAGTATTCGAACACAATATAATGGATTCAAATAAAAGTGTCGTCTCAAACAGCGTGCTTGGAAAGACCGAAACAAAATATTGGTTACATCAGTACAAAGCCGAGACAACTGGTAAAACACGGGGTATACACGCGATCCTTTTTAGATTCACTGGGTTCTCGCACGTGAATGGAATCCACAACGACCCCTAGTTTTATTCACCTCAACATGTAAGTTATACGTTTCAACTTTGTTTTTGTTTCTTTTAACAAGGGGGTTTCCTTTATGAATCGAATAAATTAATCCATTGCTGGACCAAGCTCTATCCCGAGCTGCGAATGACCCATAACTAAAGTAAGCGATAGTAGCTAAATGGCGCAGTAATAAGTTGTCCTGTGGTAAGAGTATTAAATATTTGTATTTTATTTTATGGGATAGGATTCAGGTATGTGTTGGCTTGTTTTTTGAAGCTGCCAATGTCGTATTGGTTCGGAAAGACCGCCGAAGGTAACTGGTTCCGCAGAGTGGTGGTGCGTGGAAAGAAGTTTCGAGAGAAGCGCACTGTAGTAGATCGCCTCTCCACCAGATGATGAGGATGAAACTTTATATAGATTTTGTTTACAAAAGCCGGGTCAAGAGCGCCCTCAATCGGCGAGCTTGCATGTGTGTTGAGTGAGTGTGATGAGTTTCGATAAGTGTGTGAGCAAGGAAAGTATGCTGAGATCGTAGCACTTGTAGATCTGTGATCTCTACCTACCCCCCACGGGAAACAGGTATAATGATAATATTTAAAATTAAGTTCTCTGTAAATCCACTTCCTCCTGTAAAAACACACATTAATTATTTTCCTGCTTTTGTTTGCTTATCGCGAATGACTGTATAAAAAAAGATTTTTAATTTCGAATCACAACCACCAGTGAAACTATGAGTTTTCACCTCATATGACAATATGTCTATGTAGTTCATATAATGAATACTTTATAGTTGGTAATTGTGTTCTATATCATACACACACTCCCACACATGCCTTTGAATATATTAATGTCTGATAACACTTTGACGCTAGAGTTAAATGGGTCAACAAGAAATTACGTCATGATTCACATATAGTACTAGATTGTACTTATTTATCGGTATATATAGAACATGGTTCATACCATGCATGACAGGTTGACTTCTTGACATTATGCATTATCTCCCAGTCAAACTGCGGGCGAAAATTTCTTGGTAGATGCAGCAAGTAATAAAGTGGCTTCTCTGTGATATACTCTATTGGATTATTGATGTGGACTATTTTTTCCTAACACAAGCATCATTAGCTCAGTTGGAATTTTTTTTAACACCCCATATATATGTCCCACTGCTGAGCACGGGCCTCTCCATTTCTGGAGGAACGAACGTTAAAACCACCACGCTTGTCCAATGCGGATTGGCGGGGTTACCAGACTCGGAATAAATATAAGTAATCCATACATATATTTATTCCGATGCGGAGATCGAACCCGCGACCATTGACTCCGCGGCCGGAGGGTCCCGCCACTGAGCCAATTGGTCGTCATGTTGGAATGTTTAACATGAGTTCTAGTAATATCAAAAATATTGCTAGTCCTCTTTTAAAAAAAAAGTAAGAAGTTTAAATCAGGATTCATATGCAACTATTAAAAAAGTGATATTTATTCATTCATGTTTCTTTGTAATATACAAAGACGATTTGATTAATTTTAATATTTTTTTGGGAGAAGGAGCAAAGGGTGACATACAAAATTCTGGGAAGATGACCTCAGAAGAGTTAATGGCAAAAAATGAATAAGATTAGCAAGATATAGAGCGGCATGATAATCTTTGGAGGAGGACTTTGTTGAAGGATAAGCTGTCGACTGTACAAATTAAACTAAATTAATCATAACTAATGATGACCGGTCTTCGATAACCGATGTTGTCGACAAATTCTCGGAATCTCCTGGCCCGAGAAAATATCCAACGAATACTTCTTGATTTTTGTCACGATTTCAAATCTTGCGCCACAATTGGACTTGGATATGCCACACTCTCAGAAGGAACCCTGATCACATTCCCAGACAGGCGCTGGAATGGACTCCTCAAGGGAAAAAGAAGCGAGGCCAGCCCAAACACACCTGGAAGCGCTCCGTAGCGGCCGAGATGAAATCCATCCGGTTGACGTGGTCTGAGGTAAAGCGTGTCGCCCAAGACCGATCCCAATGGAGAAGCACTGTGGACGCCTTCTGCCCCACCTCGGGGACATAGGACCATAAGAAGAACGATGACAGTAATAAAGGCTTTATTTATTTACTTAGATGTATGATGTATTACAATAATTCTAGTAATGTTTTCATTAATAAAAAACAACTTTACTCTTTTTGTGTACAGCAGCATTGAAGCGGGATGAATAATAAAAGGGGTAGTTGGGGTAGACCGCACGGGGTCCCGCTCCACGAATATCAATCCCACACCCGAGTCAGGCGACCCTTTTGAAGGATTTCTTCGGTTTGCGGATATTCGGCAAATGGGCAAATGTTTCGCTTAAGAATGCATGCCCCAGAAATATCACTATCGAACTGAACCTTTTTGTGGACATATATAAATGACAAGTATATATTTCAAATCTACTGACGTACAAAATGCGATACATATACACTCTCAAATGCTTCGTTTTGGTATAAATATACATATATAATACATATCGAAGTAAAAAAGCGAAAACGTTGTAAATGACTAAGATGTTAAAAATTTAGAAAAAAAATTAGGTCGAATGGTCTGAGTCTCACAGTTCTAAGACCAATATAAAATTTTGTACAGCGTTGAAATTGACTGTTTTTGAGTGTCTATTGCATGTTTTCCTGCTCTACATACATGCATATCGTCACGCCGGTCTTCCGTTGGGGTAGGCAGAGATCACAGATCTCCATTCGCTACGATCACGGCACATCTTCCTTGCTTCCTCCACACTCATCCATCCTTCCTCTCAAATTCATCGTAGCGCTTCTCGCCCTCGTGGGAGTCAGGGCGTGACGGGTGGCGAACCATCTTTTAACAAATTGGGTTTATTAAAATTCGACATAGTGAATCTCAAGAACTGCAAGGAAGGATGGAGGTCAGCCCCAGCAGACCCCCTCATGATGAGGTAGGGCACTATAGTACCCGGGGATCCCAATTGCGGGACATTTGGCAGAGAGGAAGGGAAAAGGATAGAGAAGAAAGGAAAGGGTAGAGAAAAGGAAAGATGGATTTAGACAGGGTGATAGGGATATGATACTACCGCAACTGAAGACAAGGAGTGCTACGGTAGTAGCTCGGGAGGCCGGGGTTGCTAACGTGTATATACCATAACCACCGGACAGGCGGCTAGGCAAAGATATTCCCTGACCTTGCCTTGCATATTTGTTTGCTGTGCTATCATAAAAAAAAACGCACTGATAGTGGTTACTTAAGAACAGTGCTAATTAGCTCAGTGGCGAGGCCCCCCACCCACGGATCAGCCGTAGGTTCGATCCCCGCATCGGAATAAATATATGTATGGCCTATAGATATTTATTATGAGTCTGGTAACCCCATCATCCACATTGGATAAGCATGGTGGGTTAACGTCCTTCCTCCAGAAGGGAGAGGCCCGTGCTCAGCAGTGGGACACAAAATCTGTAAAAAAATATAAGTCACAATAATATTTCATTTTTTAACACAATTTCCGCAAATATTTTCGACTTTATAATTCCGTTCTATACAGAGTGTTCTCGTTGTTATGAAAAGAAAAATCTCATTTTGGACTTTATACCAGAAAACAATATATTTTATTTAATAAAATATAGTTTTTAAACTTTATTTCTTCATACAAAATTAGAAACATTGTTCCATATAATTAACAAGCTTGTCCATTCGCTTGGAATTATATTATAATTCCAAGCGAATGGGCAAGCTTGTTAAGTACACATACATACATATGTCAATGAACCGTACCAGCAACGCAGTGCAGTTCATTTAGACGTGTCTATTTTAAAAATGTCAACGATCACTTTTCTTTACGTCATACATTCGAGCTGTTGATTCCAACTTTGAGATTTATTTTATGGGATAGGAAGGCGAACGAGTAAGCGTGTCACCTGATGGAAAGCAATCAACGCCGCTCATAGACTTCCGCAGCGCCATAGAGAGTGCGGAAACGTTGTCGACCTTTAAAGAAAGTGTCATTATGGGAGTGAGAATGGGAGGGTGGTAGAGGGAGGTCTATTAAAATTACATTAAAAGATACATTTGTAAACCTGTAGAACATTGTTTTTTTTTTAACTTATCTATTTTCACTAGTGGTAGAGCCACGCTGCAGACGAATACTTTGTCAAGAATGGCATATTATTTGTCTGTAATGGGCCGGCTCACCCGGGGAAGTACCGCACTCTCGCAGAAAACCGGCGTCTGAGTGGTAGCTTAGCTACCGCGATTCGTACGGTGAGCGGTCTGAGTTCCGGAGACCCAACACCCTCCCCTTCCCACTCCCCCTCCGATTCCCACTTCCACTCCCCCTCCCACTCCCATAATTTCACTTTCCTTTAAGGTCGACAACGCTTCCGCACTGCCTATGGCGTTGCGGATGTCTATGGGCGGCGTTGGTTGCTTTCCATCAGGTGACACGCCTACTCGTTTGCCTTCCTATGCCATAAAAATATATATATATATATTGTTTTTATACGACGAGAAAAAGAACATGCTGTATATACTAAATGGCTACTGGATGGAATTTTTTAATTGAAAAATAATTTGAAAATTGTTTAAAATATATCTTCGTTCGTGATGGCATTCCGAAATATAATGTAGCTCAAAAGTTAGGTTAGATTTTTATGCGTATAAAAAGGTTTTTTCAATACAGACTTTCGATGAAACAAGGTCACAGTAAAATCCCAAACTGATGTGTTGATGCTCAAATGACAGTGCTTACATCACTAGCGCTCCGAGACAACTGATAAAACACAAAGTAGCGACGCGATCCTTTCTGGATTCACTGGCACCTCGCGCGTGGATGGAATCTTAACGCCTTGGTATTGGAAATCCGGTGTGTGTTCAAGTATTTTCTCGGTTGCCATTTATTTCTTTAAAAGAACAATATACGCTTGGAGTATGCGTTTATCTTAACATCACTAGTGGTCGACATTCCGTTGTGTTTCATCATTTCTTTAATTTTATTTTTCTACACTCCTTCTCCACGTGAACTATGTCGAATAGCACACTATTTTTTTATGGGATAGGAAAACAAATGGTAGACGTCTTACCTGATGGAAAGGAATCAACGTCGCTCATAGACATCAGCAGTGCCATATGCATTGCAGAAGCGTTGCTGGCCTTCAAGACATGCCTTGAAGGGTTGTTTCTTTTAAGGTTTTAATGTCGTATCGGTGTGTGGAAAGAAGTTTAGGAAAAAACGCACCGCACTGGATCGCACAAAAAGTTGCACCCCTAAAATCTGGATAAATTCCAGATTTTAGGGATGCAACTTTTTATGCTAGTGGAATTCAACGGCCAGAATTATTCTGAACAATTCTTGGAGCACTTCCCATGGTAACTCCACTCCTTGCCCGCAGTCTACTTAAAGGATAAAAAGGTTATCTTCACGTATCTCTCAATACGAGTATGTATATATTATGTATTCTTCTGTATGTTTATATTACTCCTACTAAACAGCTGGACCGTTTTTAATGAAATTTTTGCGTGTTTTAGTGGGTCCCTGGGATGTTTAGATCTAAGATTGGACTTTGTAGGTAGCGCTCCAATCAGGTTCTAGGTTTTTTTTTATTTTCAGGGCATGACAACGTCTGTTGAGTTTCTTGGTTAATAGCCGTGTGTTATAGAAATATATAAAATACATACATACATATCGTCACGCCCGTCTCCCGTAAGGGTAGGCAGAGACCACAGATCTCCATCTGCTACGATCTCGGCATACTTCCCTTGCTTCCTCCACACTCATTATTTTCCTCATGCAAGCCCGCCGGTTGAGGGTACTCTTGACCTGGCCTTTCTTAAAAAGTTCAGCAATCTGGTCAAGGTACGTTTTTCGTGGTCTTCCTCTTCCGGCCCTTCCATCCACATTCGCAAGGTAAATTTCTTTTGCCAGTCGTCTTTCATCCATCCTCTCTATATGTCCAAACCATCTAAGCATCCCTTTTTCTACTTTTGTCACAACACCTTCTTTTACTCCACATCGCTCTCTTATATCTTTATTTCTTATTCTATCATTCAGGGTTACACCACACATACTTCTTAATGCTCTCATTTCCACCGCATTCAGTCTGCTTTCATGCTTCTTCTGCCAAACCCAACTTTCACTACCGTATATAAGCGTCGGAACAAGCACCCCCTGATGAACCACCAGTCGGGCCGTTTTTGACACATTCTGACTTTTCATAAAGGAGGATATATAAAATAGGAGAGAATATATAAAATAGATAGTGTATTTGATGTATTCAGCGTGGGTGACCATGGTCAAATGCTGGAAGATTTGCTGTCGGCTGTTTCTCCGTAAGAATTAGTAATTATATACTTTTTCACAAACATACTATATTATTTTTCGTATTTGTGTTCGCGGATCTAAGCAAAGTAAGTTTGACTGTTAATTTTTTAATGCTCAATTCTTGTTAAATGAAATAATTAAGATAGATTGGCTGATGTAAAGATCCCAAATCTATGCACTTTTTAATTGAGCTTTAATTGAGCAGCTGAAAAATAATCAAATATAATTAAAAAAACATTGAATTGAAATTTTTTTTCATAAAGTTTTATATTAATTTTATAGTTATCTAAAACATTATATCAAGACTGAGATCAGTCATATGAAGGCGCCGAATCTGTGCACTTTTTAATTGGCAGCCAAAAGCAATAAAATTTAATTTAAAAAAAAATAGAGTAAAAAAAATATTATCCTCACATTTTTATATTAGTTTTAAAAACATTAATAAGAACTGATTGACCGATGTGAAGGCTCCAAATCTGCGCACATTTTAATTGCTAATAAACAATATACATACAAATCACCACGCCTATTTCCCGTAGGGGTAGGCAGAGACAACAGATCTCCATCCGTTCCGATCCCAGCACACCGTCCTTGCTTCCTCCACACTCATCCATCTTTTCATCCATCCTCCATCATCCATTAGTCGCTTCTCGTCCTCGTGGAAATCAGGACGTGACGGGTGGCGAACCACGTCACCTTCATTTTTTTACAAATGACGTTTTATTTTAGGCTAATAAACAACAGTGAAATAAAATAATAAAAATATTTTTATTTGCACATAATATTTTTATCATTTTCGTGAAACGTTGTCGCCCATGTAAAAATTACAAACGCTATCTTCTGACGAAAGTTTCCAACAACGGTTCTATATTTTTAGCGCTCATTCAAAATGTCAGCAGTAACGACTCTTTATTTTTTACACAATAGTACAGAGATTTTCATTTGAATTTCAAATCGTTAACATTTCTCTACACAATAGGCGTTCACTGGAGTTACGTTTGCGAGAAACAATTAACCTGGGGAATTCATAAGCGTTGTCGCATTCAGTAATTATTTGCATGGTTTATTTCGAGGTGTCTTTGTATACCAGGCCGTTTCTAATTGATCGACTCATCCGATAATGATTCAAATCGAAGTTTTCATCTCAGGAGGTTTTTTTGAGGGCATGACACCCGATGGAGAGCAATCAACGCCGCCTACAGACATTCGCAGTGCTCAGGCATTGCAGAAGCTTTGCCGACCTTTAAGCAAAGTATTTTTTCTCTATCACACATTTTGTTCTAACGGTTGTCTTGAAGAAATCGCTGTGATAAGACCGCCCTTATAGTTTATAACTTTGTTTTTGGTCCACAATAAATAATAAAAGAGAAAGATAATAGATAATCTATTATATCTAAATACGCTAAAATAAAAAAAAATTAAGTTAAACACAAATAATTTATTTTTATTTCTTTTTAATATGCCATATATGTTTAAAAAATAAAAAGAAATAGTAGAAAAAATATTATATACTAACTAACTTTTGGCGTAGAGATCCAATATAGATCTTGCTCTGCGAAAAGATCTTACGCTACTGTGCTATGTCCTACGGCACCTCCTGCCAGTTACTGACTTGGATGTTGCGCAAGTCATCCTCCACCATGTACCTCCAGTGGTACCTGGGTCACTCCATAGAACGGCGTCCGGTTTGGCGACCCACGTTCTTTTGGAAGCGCGATCTTCCCCCATCCTCTCAACGTGGCCCAGCCAACGGAGTAAGTGAGCCATAGTCTCTCCGATTACATTACGTTGGGCCACGAGATGCTGCTGCTCGTTTTATATTATATTACAACAATAAAATACTAAAAATAAAAAAAATATAATATAATATAAATAAATAAATTATAAAACTGATAACATTAATTGTTACAAAGCTTTTCAATTCCTTTTAAAGGCTTTTACTCCCTGCGGGATTAACGTGTCATTACACTTTCCAACCCAGTTTCCAACAAAGTTATGATAATGTATTCTTGCATATCGTAATGCGTCAGGCAGTTGGATAAAAGTTTCTATTTTTATATTTCTTGTACTAGATTAATAATACTCAGATTAACACGTCCGATTACTCAAACACTGATCAATTTAGAAATTACTATGTGGTTAGTCAAAATTTTTACTTAGCTAAGATCCGCGGCAAGCAAACAAAAATAGAGAAAAAAAAATGTGTGTTTTTTACTGGAAGAAGTGGATTCAGTGGGAACTTAAACTAAATATTACCGAAAAAAACGGCCGTCAGCAACTCTCCTCACAACCACTAACAACACCTTACACACACCACCACTCTTCCACAATGTACACGATATGTGTTTCGCCTCAACGCGAGGCATCATCAGGTATAGCAGACTCTACGGAAGATAACCGTTAACTTAAAGAACTTAACGAAGTTTTAGTTTAAGTTCCCCGCGAATCCACTCCTTCCAGTAAAAAACACACATTATTATTTTTGTTTCCTTGTTCCGGTTCTTAGCTAAGTAAAAGTTCTGACTGTCCACATAGTAATGGATTTTCGCAACATAATGCCTGACTCCATTAATCTTTAAAAGTTTTTTCTACTATAAAATCTTACAACTCACCGAGCGTCAGTCATACACAAAGTATAAAATGTGATATGAAGTCAAACAAATTATATTAAAAAAAAATAAAAGTTATTTTCTACTTATAGATCCTGCTAAATATCCTATAAAAGAGAATTTGTGTTCCCTCATATAAATCTAAAATTAATTGTTGAATGAATATTTGAAAAAACTTAATTAAATTAATTAAATTATTTGATAGTGGTAGAGCCACGCTGCAGACTAATATTTTGTAAAGAATGGCATAATATGTTTGTAGCATAGCGGGAGTGTGGTACTTTTCCGGCTCGCCCGGGGAAGTACCACACTCTCGCAGAAAACCGGCGTCTGAGTGGCTACCGCGCTTTGTACGATGAGCTGAGTTCCGGAGGCCATAATCCCCCTTCCCCCTCCCATTCCCACTCTCATAATGACACTTGCCTTAAAGGTTAGCAAAGCTGTCTATGGGCGGCGTTGATTGCTTTCCATCAGGTGACACGCCTGCTCGTTTGCCTTCCTTTCCCATAAAAAAAATTAACATCAATTGTCATCCACTAAAAGTTTAAAAAATATATTTGAACTCGATTGGATGAATGAAAAGTATTTTATTAACTATTGAAAATTTGAAAATGATATATAGAGTATGAACTAATAATAGGAATTGAAAAATTACAATGTTACCACAAATTATCGTGTTATTACTACGATATTTCGTGGGGACATGCTACTCCGGACAAGTGGAACCATTTCTTCTACCATGGATGTATGTTTTGAAATTAAGTAAAATTATTAGTATCTCTGGTATTGGGGAAATGTCGGTTAATTTATCAGGTGATCCCAATGTTTGTCTCACTATTCAAAGAAATATATATGTACTTTGATTCTCTTAACATGTATTGATGTTAGTAAGCATTGAATTAACGGGGGCTTAGTTGAAATTACGTCAGCGTGAGCGTTTCTTAGCATTACGTGAGCACATGGCCCCCTAATGCTGACATTATCCTAATCACCCAATGCCGTTTGTTGGACTGAATAATAAATACAAGCACTTAACCTAAAAGGGTTCGTTTGTACCGACAAAAGTTGTAGAGCGCTGTGAACTGTGTTTTGTTTTGCACTGATAATCACAAAAAATTTACCAACAAGGGAAACGATTCGATCGGTGAACTTTTTATTCAACATCATCATCATCAAGGCATTACAGCCACGTGGGCCAGCCTGGTTCAGTAAATTTTTCCAGTCAGATCTTCGTTTAGCTTTTTCCCTTGCCTTTAAGTCGTCCTCGACTTCATCTAGCCATCTTAGCTTAGGCCTTCCGCCGCTTCTACAACCATCTGGTTTGCCTTCGAGTAGGTGTTTGGGTACTCTAGACTCGTCCATCCGTATCACGTTCCCAGCCCAACGAACGCGTCCAATCTTAATGGTTTGATGACATTCGGATTATTGTACTACTATTTATTTTACATACATACATATATATCATCAAGCCTGTTTTCCGTAGAGGTAGGCAACGACCACAATTCTCCATCTGCTATGATCTCGGTACACCTTCTTTGCTTCGTCCACACTCATCACTCTTTTCATACAAGCTCACTGATTACGGTTACTTTTGACCTGTTGATTCTTAAGAAAAGCTTCTTTTTGTCAATTAGGTCAAAGTATGTCTCCTTGGTCTTTCCCACCCTACCCTTTCATCCACATCCACGTAAATTAATTTTATCAGTCGTCTTTCATCCATCCTCTTTATTTGTTCAAGCCACCTAAGCATCCCTTTCTAAACTTTTGTTACGACACCTTCTTTTACTCCGCATTGCTCTCTTATCACTTCATTACTTATTCTATCAGTTAAAGTCCCACACATACTTCTTAACTCTCTTATTTCCACCGTATTCAGCCTATTTTCATGACTCGTTCTTAATTTTCAATATATTATATAATGATCTATGGTTGGACATAGGTGTGCCCAAATTGAGAGGAATTGCTAATTCACTATACTAAGTAAGCAGATTTGTTACCGCAGAGCTTATTTTTTCAGGGCTATCAACAAAAGACAGCGTGAAGAATTTCAACGGAGTGTGAAGCTAGCCAGCAAGCTGGCGGTGGAGACCATAGGTTCCTAGCCATACAAAACCAGGACCTTTGTTAATAACGTAAGAACTTTGTTTTGAGTCATGCCTGGTCCAAAGGATTTTCATAGCTATTCAACGTGGCAATGCAGGAAATGTGATAGAAACCTCTAGAGAGAGCTGCTTGCACATAATAATAATAATTCTGTGAATGGACTTATAGGTAAAAAGTTGGACGCCCATCTGTCCAAGTTAGGTTTAGGTAAGTGGGTTAAATTCAAAATTCAAAAAGTAGCTATATTGGATGCATAATCCTTCGTCTGCTTGGTTTATCCCGCCACGAAGGATTAATAACCCTAGTAATAATATTATTTTTATAGAGAATTTTTTTATTATTTTATATTAATAATATTGTTATTAAGAGAAGAATATGTAAATAAAGGATAATAATAATAATAAAACATTATAATTGTAAAATCCTTTTAATTTGAAATATCAGAGAAAATCTCTAATCTTTATGTGCCTTTTGGCATAGGCCTCCTCCAACTCCTTCCACTGCTTCCTATCTTCTGCTTCTCTTGTCCAGCATGGTCCTACTGTTATTTTGAGGTCACAAAACATTATGGTATTTATTTATGGACTATCAACAAAAGTTACATTTATTATAAATAGTTCTAAAAATATACTTAAATGTAATCCTAATTTTAGATGGACACAACATTAACATAAAGTGAAAGCAGACAAATCAAATAATACAGATTTTAATGTTAGATTTAATGCGGTGCGTGAATTGTACCACACTGTCGTAGAGAATGTCTAAAGCGTTGTGTCTTTTCATGTATTTATGGCACAGTTCACACAACGCTCGAAACGGGGCATTGGATCCAAAAACGCTCCTTTTCATTTTGTTGTGAAATAAACTAAAATTTTGCACCCGTTCATACTTTTGCACCTGTACTCTGGGTAAAGCAAAATTAACACAATTTAGAATATAAGGACTGTCAATGTTATCATATAAGATTTTGTGCAAAAATATCAACGAAAGAGCCTCCCTTGTAGTTTCAAGTTTTTGCATATGAAAATATGTCAATCTTTGTTCATATGTATAAAACTTGCAGTTCTTTACGATAAATAATTTTGACATTTAAGAATATACAAGTATTCATCCCCACCACCACATTGATGGTTAGTAGTCCACGACATTTAGTCGCAATTTTATGCGACTCCGACTAAATAAACAATATTGATTTAATAAACTTCTGTGTTTTGTTTGACGTTATTCCCATTTAAACCCAATTATTACACTGTAATAAAGACAAAAGATTAATTTTATTTGATGTAATTATTTTTGTCTGCCCCGATTCTACTGCCATGTCAATTTACTTAAGATCCTCAGTTTAATGAAAGCTTTTGTTACGAAAATTAAGTGGTCGGCTGAATAATACTTTATTTTTTCTGTTCATAAAAATATTTCATAACAGAAATTCGTCAAGGGTCTTTGTATTAGAAAAATAACTTATTAAAAGAAATACTGTGAACTTAATTAGAAACAATACCATGTTCATTTTTTTATGGTATAGGAAGGCAAACGAGTAGACGTGTCACCTGATGGAAAGCAATCAACGCCGCTCATAAACGACCTTTAATGAATGTGACATTATGGGAGGGGTTGGGATGAGGAAGGGTGAGGAGAGGGTTTGGAGTTCCGGAACTCACCAGACGAAGCGCGGTAGCTAAGCTTTTTTAAAACCTCGGTTTTCTGCGGTTGTATGGTACTTCACCAGGCGAGCCAGCCCTTTCATGCTGGCATAATATGGCATTTTGACAAAGTATTCGTCTGCAGCGTGGCTCTACCACTTAAATTTTTCAGTTACTACCTACCTACTATTAGTTCAAACTCTCCCTGTATATGTTATTTATGTCTTGTTCAAATTTTCAATGGTTAATAAACTATTTTTTATTCATCCAAATCCAAAACATTCAAATACATTTTTTTAAACTTGTAGTGGATGACACTTAATAAAAATACAATTTTTTTATAAGTTCATTAATTAATTTATTGTAATTTTAAATGGGAAAAAAATCTCTTATTGATTATATGAAACATATATTTAATATGAGTAAAATTTAACATAGAAACAACATAAAACTGAATTGTTTTCATAGTTTGCGAAATAATGAGATATTTAGCAGGATACAAAAGTAGGGATTGTACTTGAAATTTCTTTTAATATAACTTGTTTTATACCAAAAGTAAAAATTTCGCAAACTATGAAAACAATTCAGTTTTATGTTGTTTCTATGCTAAATTTTACTCATATTAACTATATGTTTCATGTCATGGAAATAAATGCACAGAAAATAAAAAAAAAAATCAAATAACAGGATTAATATAAATATCTGGCAAATAAACGACAAAAGAAAATCTGTAATACTTTAAAATCCCTTGGAGCTCGGTAATTTTGTGCTTCAAACTTAACCGAACTCGGTTTACTGGAAGCGAAAATCCGAACTTCTTAGGAGTGTGGTTCGCGAAGTAACACTCAAGTTGATCTGAAGAGCCTAAAGGAACTATTTATTTCGTATCCACGAAAACTTTGCAAAGCTTACGACACTATTTCACCTTAAGCTAAAAGTCGGTACATACTCTTGGGTACTTAAGGTATTAAAAGCTTTGAATGTAAATGTATCACTAAGATGATAAACGTACATGATACGTACTTGTATTATTTTGCAAATTAGTATATATTAAACTGTACAGGTCAGGGAGTATCTTTGCCTAGCCGCCTGTCCGGTAGTTATCGTATTGGTACACGAGTACGCGACCTCGGCCTCGCGAGGTACTACCGTATCACTCCTTGTCTTCCGTTGTGGTAGTATCATATCCCTATCATCCTGTCTTGTTTCCCTTACCCTGCCCTTTTCTTTCGTCTCTTTCCTTTTTATTATATTTTTTGAAGTGAAAACTTTGACGACCGATTGGCTCAGTGGCGGGGCCCTCCGCCCGCGGAGTCAATGGTCGCGGGTTCGATTCCCGCATCGGAATAAATATTTACATCGATTTATAAATGTTTATTCCGCGTCTGGTAACCCCCCCCCCAATCCGCATTTCCTTTCCTGCCCCTTCCTTTCTTCGCTATCCTTTCCCTTCCTCTCCGCCAATCCAATTGGTCTGCCGTGCCAATGGATGCGTGGCTAGGGGCGAGCCTAGTCGAAAGCGTGCCGATCGTCCCGGGGTCGGGCTCCCCCGGGGACTATGGTGCCTTACCTCAGCATGCAGGGCTCTGCTGGGTCTGACCTCCATCCTCCTTTGCGGCTCGTGGGATTCACTAAGACGAATTTAATATACCTAATTTGTCGAAAAAATGACGGCGACGTGGTTCGCCACCCGTCACGTCCTGATTCTCACGAGGGCGAAAAGCGACCAATGACAAGCCGTTTCGCTGCGATGGAATGGCAGCGGATGGAGCTCTGTGGTCTCTGCCAACCCCTGCGGGGGATAGGCGTGAAAATATAAATAAATAAAAAAAACTTCTATAGACTGTATAGTAACGCGGCCAATACACGACTCTGCTTAGTGAAAATATGTGTTTATATTATTAAAATTATTTATTTATTAATATTATTAAAACTATTTATATATTATGTGGACAGTCAAAAGTTTTACTTAGCTAAGATCCGCGACAAGCAAAACAATAACAGAAAATTAATAATGTGTGTTTTTCTGCTGGATGAAGTGGATTTATTTGGAACTTAAACCAAAAACTTAACGAAAATCGGCCGTCAATTCTCCACCCACCAACCACTATACATAACACCAAACACACTACCACTTTTCCACCTTGTAAACGACACGTGTTTCGCCCCAATGGTATAGTAGACTCTACGGAAGTCGGGTGTCTTCCGTCACAAGTTTTTGGTTAAAGTTCCAAATAAAGTTCACTTCATCCAGCAGAAAACACACATTATTAATTTTCTGTTATTGTTTTGCTTGTTGCGGATCTTAGCTAAGTAAAACTTTTGACTGTCCACATAGTGATGGTTTTCCGCAAAGTAACGCCTGACTCCATTAATATTTATATATTATTAAGACTTCAATTTTTATTTACTTATATAATTTATATACTAATACAATTAGTTTTTAATTTTACAATTAGTTTACTTAGGAATTTGGAAATACAGTTTTAAGTTTTCTGTCGGCGGTCCTCATGATTTTTTTGGCTCCGATTTTTTTGTTATTTATGTATAGTACGCATAAAGACGAAATATATTGAGGTTAACCGGGGTTTCTAAATGAAAACGATCGTTAGCATTACGCGCCTGTTTCCCCGCTACTGTTTAATATAAGTTATGGCCAACTTAAATATTAAATAAGTTAGTAACTCATTTGTGTATATTATACAGTTTTGTGGTAGAGCCACGCTGCAGACGAATACTTGGTCAAGAATGGCATATTATTTGTCTGTAGCATGAATGGGCCGGCTCGCCCGGGGAAGTACCACACTCCCGCAGAAAACCGGCGTCTGAGTGGTAGCTTAGCTACCGCGCTTCGTACGGTGAGCGGTCTGAGTTCCGGAGGCCCACTTCCCTCCCCTTCCCACTCTCCCTCCGATTCCCATTCCCATTCCCATTCCCATACTTTCACTTTCCTTTAAGGTCGGCAACGCTTCCGCACTGCCTATGGCGTTGCGGATGTCTATGGGGGGCGTTGGTTACTTTCCCATGCCTGCTCGTTTGCCTTCCTATGCCATAAAAAATATATATATACATTATAAAATTTAAGATATGATTGAATGAAGGTTTTTAGTTATGAATGAATAAATGTAATATGTTAATGTTTGTATTAATGCATCATTAATACAGCCATAGGGGGCCATTCATAAATTACGTCTTGATTATCGGGAAGGAGGGGACAAGTCATAAGCTTAGTGACATAACATCAACATGTCTAAGCTTCAACTCAAACGAATAACTTTTCAATGTTATCAATTCCATCATTATTTATGAAAATATGTAAATGAATTTTGAAGTGCTTTTATAATTTACATAGATAAAAAAACACACACACACATACGTAGGGAGTAAAAGCCTTCAAAAAGGAATCGAAAATCATTGTAATAATTAATGTTATCATATATATATATATATATATATATATATATATATATATATATATATATATATATATATATATATATATATATATATATATATATATATAACACTCATGATAATTAATAATGTGACAATTGACTGTTTATAGTCAATCTGTATGTGATAAATATATCAATTAAACATCATATTCACAAGGCACGTTTGTTAAGAAAAAAACAACGTCATTCACTCATTCATTCCAACGAACATATCACCCTTATAGGAAATAAGTAACAGTAGGATGTGGATGGAAGGGCCGGAAGAGGAAGACCACGAAAAACGTACCTTGACCAGATTGCTGAACTTTTTAAGAAAGGCCAGGTCAAGAGTACCCTCAACCGGCGGGCTTGCATGAGGAGAATAATGAGTGTGGAGGAAGCAAGGGAAGTATGCCGAGATCGTAGCAGATGGAGATCTGTGGTCTCTGCCTACCTCAACGGGAGACAGGCGTGACGATATGTATGTATGTAAGTAACAGTAGGTACGTATATATCTATTCTAACCAAAACTAACACTTAAAAAAAATTATTCTTATGCAAGGTTAAATCGTATAAATTTGGTGCATATTCTCAGTTAGTGCCTGTATGCGAATAGTATTTCGAACGATAAGGCGATGTACACACACACGGTGGATCCGCAATTTGCAAGCGAACGCATAATACGAACGCTTTCCTATTCAGTGACCACGATATTTGTGTGCACATCGGCTAACGGATGTACTATGTCCGGATATATACACATACATAAATATTCTGAACGGTACTAAAACGATGGACGTTTTAAAAGTAATGTAGATATATCCGTAACTTTTTAGTGAAACTCAGTGAAACGGCCCTGTGTTACTCGTTTCTCGCCCCCGTGGAGATCAGGACGTGACGGGTGGCGTGAAGGCAAACGAGCAGGCGTGTTACCTGTTCAGCAATCGACGCCAGTCGTACACATCCGTAGCTCCATAGGCATAGCAGCTGTCGGCCTTTAAGAAAAGTGTAGGCTTGTTTTTTGGACGTTCCAATGTCGTATCTCGTTCCACACTGATACTCGATCACACACATATATGTATGCATATATATATGATGAAAAAATAAGGGAATTACGGTAGTATATACTGTAGCCTTAGATGTAACAAGTCGAGTCGACTGCACCTGCCGGTCGAAACAAGCGGAACGCGCCGGCGGGGGTTTATAAAGGCAGTCTTTGTTTGTGTATATCTAAATGAAATACCTTTGTTACGTGCGGAAACTGGGGTAACATTTCCGTAATAGAATACACCCATATGTAAATAAGACGACCAACTGACTTAGTCGGCCCCATGCCGCTGCTTACGGAGTGAATGATCGCGGTTTCGATCCCCGCATCGGAATAACTATATGTAGGTATTGTAGTGGTACATTGATAAATGTGTCACTAATGTATTAACACTTTTTATTTGACCATAATAGAATCTTTTATACTATACAACTTCTTTTTACATCTGTAATATTAAAATTTAAAATAAAAAAAGATTAAAATTGTTTTAGAAAAACAATAGGATTAATTCGACTGACGTCTTTTGATAGACACGTCACCTATCCGGCATAAGAAATTAAGATTGAATATGAAATGTAAAACGAAAAGTGAAAATCATTTAAATAAAATATAAAATGTTATATTAGAATATTATTAAAATATGTAATTAATATAAAATGTATAGTGATACATTAATAAATCAATTTCATTTGGAAGAATTTATTTACACCGAAGATAAAAACCTCCTAAAGATCAACTGGCGCGCTACAGTATGTATGGCCTACACATGCATACATATAATCACGCCTGTTTCCCGTAGGGGTAGGCAGAGACCACAGACCTCTATCTGCTATGAACCCGACATGAATTTTTTGCTTCATCCACACTCATCACTCTCTTCAAGCAAGCTTGATTGTTTCTGCGATTTAGTCAATATATTTTCTCTTTGTTCTTCCCCTACAGACGCTTTCATCCACATTTGCAACATAAAGTTCTTTTGTCAGTCGTCTTTCATCCATCATTATTAAGTGGTCAAACCATCTAAGTAAATACAGAAGACAATCAACTATCCCAAAGTTAATCAATCAATCAACAGCCTGCGACAATTCACTGATGGACATAGGCCTCTCTAGGTAGAAGCGCCATCTTTCCCGATCTTCGGCTTCACGCATCCAGTTTCTGCCAGCCGCCCTGTGCAGATCGTTGCACCATCTAGCCGGGGGGCGCCCACACTATCTTTACCGAGACGCGGTCACCACTTCAGCACTCGTCTGCTCCAACGATTGTCGCATCTCCGACAAACATGACCAGCCTTTTGCCACTTTAGTTTGCTAATTCGAAGGCTATAGCGGTGACTATAGTTCTCTGACGGATTTGTTCGTTCCGAACCATATACCTAATTAATTCTTCGATAGATTTAAAATTATGTTTTCAGTATCATAAATATATTTACGACAAAAAATTACATCCGTGGACCTGTAAGTTATTTTTTTTTGTTTAAAGCATGATTTGAAACGATAAACCTTCACTCAGAAGCCAGGTATTGGTACAGTGATCTCAGTAGTAGTCTTGTAAATGGAACATAAATGGAACACGCGCCTGTTTATATGTATTCTCTTTCATTTATTATATCTGGGTGGCTAATGGAAGCGTATGTCCATATTAGGGGC